>CM067362.1:72841818-73441818 GCA_034401795.1 Chaetoderma sp. LZ-2023a
CTTTCAGCCCTTCGTTCTTTCTTCTCTGTGCCACCCATCCTTCCAATTTCCCTCAGTTTGGAAAGCGATTTTGAGATTAGGTTTACTGAAAGTTTTGTTGCTGCGAAAAACAACAAGATACATTCAGCAACACAATACTTTTTTTAACAAAATTTTCAGTAATTTAAATTTAAAAGAAACAAACATTGAAAACAATACCAATCCGACGCCTTAGAAGAAAAGAAAACAATTCACTGAATTAATGGTTACAGTTGAAATACTTCAAATGGTGGCATTTAATATATAATACATATATGCCTATAGAAATAGTATATACGATTATAATAGTATAACAAGAATATAAATCAAATGAAACTAAGCTAAAACTAATAAGAATAGAATAGAATAGAATAGAATAGAATAGAATAGAATAGATGGGCTTAGGATGCAGCTTCCCCGCTGCCTGCCAACACCGTCTTGGCTCGCATTGGGCAGATCGCTAGTTCAGAGCGGAACAGATGCTATTTAAACCGATTAGTTTCAGCAATATTTTTGCAAAGCATAGTAGTTACTTGGAGATTAATTCAGGAGTATCATCGTCAGTGCCGTAAATGTGTTGTGTAGCTGTTAATGATGTAAGACGAATATTGTTGGAAGCAAGTTCCTTGTAAAAAGAGGCTCTTTGGTTGTTATAGGGTGGACAGTAGAAGAGGTAGTGGTCACTGTATTCATCATTATGACCACATAGGAAGCCAGGAGAGTCTATCACAAAATTATCATAAAGATGTCTATTTAGATTACGGCAACCATTTCGAAGCCTGCATAGAGTTATGTTGTAGTTGCCAATTGAGTTATCGCCGGAAGGTCATGGCTAATTGTTGGAGACTCTGCTTGTCAGAGATTATATAAAGACATCTGTCATCAGCAAATAATCTAATGCTATTTAGTATATTACTCGGCATGTCGTTAATAAAAAATAAGAAATAGAAGCCGTCCAAGGACTGAGTCTTGGGGCACTCCTGCTTGTATATTCATCAGTGATGATTCTGTACCATGTAAAACAACTCGCTGTTGACGACAACAAAGATCATCTTTGAGCCAAGAAAGAAGAATTCCAGAAATGCCAAATTGCTTTAATTTCTGCAGAAGGCCACGATGCCATCCAGACACGATCAAAGGCTTTTGAGATGTAAAGAAACCAAAAGACGTTTGATCATATATATTAATTGCTATCATTGTATTGATTGTATGTTTACATATTAAAATGCTATTAATCTTTCATAATAATCTTCCATTTCAGCTATAGTTAAATGTTTTGGGCTTGTAAATTCATCAGGCTTATAGTCGTGTGGTCTTGTAGTTTTATGTAGGCGTGTAGATTTAATTCCTCATCGTTCAAGATTCAGGTTCCAAATTTTAGATCAGCCCTTTAATTTAAACCAGACAATTATTGGTTAGAGCTTGATTATCTCTATTGCTTAGATTTGTTGACTGGCCCAGTTGTTGCAAGATTGGGTTTTTTTAAATATTTATTAGAGCATAATATCGCTATGGCTGGAACGAACAAGGGACATTGGAATGTCAACCATGAAGGCAGCAGTCCGTCTTCTCCCCAGGCTCGACTAGTCAAGTAGTATTATATGATAATACAATGTTTTCACCACATAGGTTCCCTGACCAGCAATTTGAGCACCAAGACCTTGCCATCCTGTCTGAGCAGGAAGGTGAGCGAACTATCCGTTTCGTTAAGCCAGATATGCCCAATATAGAGATAGTAAATGATATCAAGTAAGGTTGAATGGGCAAATTCCCTCATTCCAGCTATGGTAGACCATTCCAATTTCGTTTTCGACACCGCCATGTCCGACATATCCGAAATTATCATTGCTCAACCCGCATCAAACCTTAAGTTTGTTAAGGCAAAATCGACGGTAATCAGATGGGTAAAGGCTAACTATGGCATGAAACTTCACGTCAAATCAATAGAGGCATTCTATCAGTTCATTTTGAACCCCCACCTTCAGCAGAAAGAGCAAAAATGCCAAGTTAACCACACCCACACACCCTACTGAAAGGTCATCCAAGACCGTACCAGTCATTCCACCACCTTCAGAACTTAGAAAACGGATCAGGTTAACAACTGATATGCCCCCCACCCCACCCGGCCCCCACCACTACCAGTAGAGATAATAGATACCCGTTCATCACCAATATTCCTATTAGACTCTCCTGTGGACCCACTTCAGATTCCTCTACCAGACTCCCCCTTTCACTTGTCTCCAGAGTAATTCCATCCCCTTCGACGGAGAGCAGATGCTAACCAGAATTCTCGTCCAAGGACCAAATCAGCTCCTCTGGATCCAAGTGAGATACCTTTACAAGAGACCCCACCTCCAATGTCTCCAGAAGAATTCCCCCCCCCCCTTCCACAGAGAGCAAATGTTGACCGAAAATCTCGTCTACGGGCCAGATCACTCCTCTGACATAAATGGGCCACAGAGACCAAACTACCTCAAGCAAAGTTCACTCCTACACCATGTAGAAACAGCACCAATCGTCAAACTAAACCAAAGAAAACTACACCCTTAGAAGAAAATTCTTTCTGGAAATTTCAGTATGAGGTAGATTACAAAAATTAATGGCGACTTAATCTCTTGGCGAAAAACATCCTTGGTTCCTCCAATCTAAGCCATATAAACGTAGAGCAACATTCAGACACCAAGATAGCCAAGGGCAGAACTGTGCCACGCTAGGACCATTGTAAAAATACATGGACTCCTATCAGCCAGAGAAAAGCATCGTAAACATTGGCATAACTGACAGGGGTGAACCTCTGTCTTTAACTGCACAACGAATCCAACTCCTATTCTGTACAAATCGATCAAAGTTTCCAAATCCAAAGGTTTGCTTCACTAAACTAAATTATTCTCAATGTCTAAGTGCTTTTCTGAAACAGAAAATCCATTGCTCAATCATGGCCTAGCATTTGTATCAACACCAAAGCAATTCACCTTTCCAGAGTATCCATCTATCAATCTGACGTCATATGACGTCATAATCAGCTAAAGGGGTGGGGTGGGGGGGGGGGGGCTGTACGATGACGTAATAATCATTACGTCATATAGGATCATATTAGGCACGTCTTTAACTCTTAACCCTTTAATGACTCAATTTCTTCGAAAAATTTAAATATTTACATATTAAATGTCCATTTGCAGGCCAAGAGAATACTATTTTTAACAATTTACCACTGTAATGACTGGCTCGGTTACCGAGCCAGTCATTTCAGTGGTAAAATTTCAAAAATAGTCTTCTCTTGGCCTGTAAATAACAATTACTCAAAACCACTACCGGGCCGGTTTTCGCCGGTTTCGTCACTAAAGGGTTAATAGTTAGACACTAGTTGTAGGAATTGTAGGCTATGTCTCTACTAGGCCCCTATTTAATAAACATACTGTTGAAGATTTTGAAACTAATTTGACTGAGCACTGTAGCTGCCATAGGCAGCAACATCATCCAGTCACAAATTCAACGGCTTACCTGTGTAGTTTTCTGGAAATAGATAGTCAGGGAGTTCAGAGATCGATCCCAACACGAGCGAGGTGTGGGTGGAGCTTAGTTAGAGATGGGCGGGGCATAGCTAAAACTGGAAAGGGCCATTAAGCAGGTCATTTGTCATAATTGCGAATTCCGTCTCGGCTTTCTGTCGTTTAGAACAGGGTTAGCAAAAATAATTAAAATTGGCGTTAGACGGATGACAGTATACCCCGCGCCTACCCCTACAGCCCCACCGGGTGGCTAGACGTATATCTGTATCCAATTAGGTATGGTTTTAAATCACAGTCCTGCGCGTGATCGTAATTGGTATGGCAGTAATTGGAATTCCCTATATTGCGCAATTTGACGTTCAATGTACTATCAATTTATTATGATGATCATGCAACTATCTTGCAGGCCTGCAAAAATCTGCTCAAAACGTCAACTGTCTTTTGGGGCCACATGTGGGTATTGCAAACATGAGTTTACACCAATGGCTCTAATGACAGTGAAACCCTGTGACGCTTCACCGGAAAATGGTGAAAGTTAGATGTTTTAAGAAGCTATTTCCTGCGTTCTGGGCGAAAAGCAGCAGTCGTATTTTTGTTTTCTTACTTTCTCCATAATCAACTGGCAGTAAATACGGTAAATAGGAGTAGGAGGAGGAGGGGGAGGACGACGACGAGGTGAATGAGGAGGCGAAGGAGGGGGAAGAGGAGGGTTAGGACGAAGCGGATGAGGACGACGACGAAGACAGCGGCGGCGGCGGACGACGATGACGACGACGGTACCGTATAGATTTTGGTGACTGAGGTTCTCTATTACACCTATTTGAGGCTATAGAGTAGATCAGTGTTTATATTTCTATTAATATTTTGCAGCGATGTACCAACCAACCATAGTAGGATATCACCCCGACTACACTCCCATTGCGAAGTCAAGCAGGGTGGTTAGGTGTGGAGATGTCTATCATTACTCTCTGCGAGTAGATGAGAAAACGCTATTACATCACAAAATGATACTAAGTAAGAACCAGGCCGCGTGGGATACCTCGTAGTTCGTTTCGGCGGGCTTTGTTATCCAAACATACTTGTGTTGATTAGTAGAACTACTTATTCGGACCTCGTTATTTGCCACATTCTTCCTGGAGTTCCCCTAATTGTCTTGAAGACTGAGTGATGTTATCAGTGCAGGAATCTGGATATAAAGATACAGTCCGTATGCCACCAAGGCGTTGATAGCGGTATGTCCAAGCTGCTCATCGTTTTGATCGTAGCTATAGATAGCATCTGTTTTAGTGGTCGACTAATTTGTATATATATCCCCAATTAAAGTTTCCCAGATTCAATAGTAGGGCCGATAGAAGAAGCATATAGAAGACGACGCGGGGTAGAAGTAGAGAAATTGCAGAATCTTCGGCTCACGTCTCTACAGTTCCACCGGCATTGTAAGTCGTTGCTTAACAAGAAACATTGCTTGCTTTCCTACCTTTCTGGAAGCTGTTGGCTCGAGGCTCTAAAAGTCATATAAAAGTTATGCTGCACCTATCCGACGCTACATGTGTCTCAGAATGCTATGTAACCGGGACTAACAGTTCTAGTCTAACAACTAAGTAGCTCCAAAGGGCTTGATGAGCAGACATGATGCCTAACATTGATACGTTATTGATAACCAGTAGGCGCCATCAAGCATCGCCTCTGGCCGCATAACATTGCCCAATCACAAACTCAATACTATAACCTGTGCGACGTTTGGGGTAATGGACATTTCCGGTTTATCGTAATCAACTACGTGACGTGTATGATGACGTCATAATCAATGATGCCATGAATGGTGTAATTAAGTGCGTCACGAACGCATAATTCGTGACGGGCTAAAGTGTCGTTGTACGAGTTGTATGTCTGTACTATTTAATAAACATGCTGTTGAATATTTTGAAACTAATTTGATCGGGCGCCCAGTCAAATTACTTTCAAAATATTCAGCAGCTTACATGTAGTTTTCTCGAAATTGATAGTCGGGAAGTTCAAGGTTCGATTGATCCCAACAAGGGGCGAAGTGTGGGCGCGCTTAGCTAGAGATGGGCGGGACATAGCTAAAACTGGATTCCTCAATTAAACCTTTCACGACGAAGCGGGCTAAACCCGGCCTCTGTTGTGGTCTTGAGGATTGTTCATTTGCAGGCCAAGAGAAGATTATTTTTTGAAAATCCACCACTGGAATGACTGGCTCGATAACTGGCTCGATAGTCTTCTCTTGGCCTGCAAATGGACATTCAATAAGTAAATTTTTAAGTTTTTGAGCAAATCTAGGCATTAAATGGTTAATCTCTTCCGAAACGTAGACGTGTGTGTAGATTATTTTAATGTCTACGATACCTCCAGCTTACGTAACAAGCGCGCAAATAAAGCTGCGTTCGAGATTGGCAGGTCACAGCGACCCAGCTTCGTGTAGGCCTACTCGCACACACGGCGATGATACACGCTCAAGTGGCGGTCTTGTAGATCGACGTAAGACCGAGATCGTTTCAAGATGGGGAAAGCGTGTTTAGCATTGATATAAAAACACTAGACTCGTTTTGAGTGCGCGCGAATTGGGATTAAAATTATGGTGGTTCTTTAGACACTACATATGTCTTAGAGAACCACGACCAGGCATGTAGGCTACTGCGCGTTAGCTTTAGTGATGCCTTCTTGCTCTATTAAACACGTTATGACATTATGCCCACAGGCCAGGAACTGCGGGTTCCTTCTGATGTCAGGAATAAAAAAAATGTTGACTATTTTTTAAACTCATTTGATTGGACGTTATTGGTGCCTGTGGCAGCAACAACTCCTCAGTCAAATTAGGGTCTTTTAAATGTTCAACCCTGTGTTGTTGTGAAGAATTTTCAATACTGTATATAAGTAGTAATTAGGCCCATTCACATACAATGCGCTAGACCTTCTTTTCAACTATATAGGCCTATATATATATATATATATATATATATATATATATATATATATATATATATATATTTTTATTTTTTTTTTTTTTAAAGGCAAACAATTAAAGCAACGAAACAGTGATGCTATGAAGATTGAGCTGTTTCGTTGTTTTTGACGATTGCCATCGTTGTTCTAACTGGCCATTGGTATTGCCAGATGTATAATTGGTAGCGTTTCGGTATTATCTAGATAGGTGCCGTTTGCTCGATCGGTTTGTTTGAACGTCGCTGAGTTTCTTTTGTCGCGGTGACCAACCAATAGGTGTCAGGTGCAGGATCTTAAGAGGACAGCGCACTTCTAAAGCATACCAGGAATGACTAACGCCGACACTAATATCAGAAGTCATAACGCGGTTACCGCCAGTATAATTATTTACAGATGAGCTCTTAGTAATTCACGTGTCATAATTGCGAGATGGCTTATCACTAATATATGGCCATTGCGGTATTATGCGATTTTAAGCGTTACTTTACCTCCAGAATAAATATGCCAAAATATTAACCCTTTAACATTCAAGCATCAAGCTGGCAAAATACAACAGCTTCTGTAGTAATCCTGAGAATTGTCAATTTGCAGGCCAAGAGAATACTATTTTTAGAATTTACCACTGGACTAACTGGCCCGATAATTGAGCCAGCAATTCCTATAGTAAATTCTCAAAAATATAATCTTCCCTTGGTCTGCAAATGGGCATTTTATGAGAAAAAGTGAAATCTTCTTGAACAAATTTGTGGGTTAGCATAATAAAGGAGGAAATTGCGTTACTTATGATAAAGAAATTGCTATAAGATGTTGCTGTGAAGACAAACAACAACATTTGGCAAAAGCTTTCAAAATCGCCAGACGCTGTATTGTGTATAGAAGCGATTGACAAAGGCAGGATTTTAATTCGGTCGTAGGAAAGTTAAAATTCCAAACATTTTTAACGTACTCGATTATCGAGCAAAACATGCACGCCATCATCTCTTTGGGAGGGTAATTTATAGACACTCGCGTGCCAAAGCAGGTGAATGACTGCACGTGCATATTATTACGATATGGCATGCATGTGTGTTTTGAAAAACGTTCAAACTTTGTGAATTACTGCGAGAAATAGATGCGAGGTCATATTAGTTCAACACATAAGCGAAGCTATATATCAGGACACGATGACATGGGAGTTCGAGTCAGCTCTGACACTAACTCTATCAACTCTATCGTCGTCGTCGTCGTCGTCGTCGTCATAGATGCGAGGTCATTTTAGTTCAACGCATAAACGAAGCTAGATATCAGGACACAATGATATGGGAGTTCGAGTCAGCTCTGACGCTAAATATAGCAACCCTATCATCATCATCATCATCATCATCATCATCATCATCTTCATCATCATCATTGTCATCGTCGTCGCCGTCGTCGTCGTCATTATCATCGTCATTGCCATCGTCATTATCATCCTCATCGTCTTCGTCATTGTCATCATCATCATCATCATCATCATCATCATCAGCAGCAGCAGCAGCAGCAGCAGCAGCAGCAGCGGCGGCGGCGGTGGTGCCGGCTGACCAACTAGCAGGAATGATTCTAGTGGATTCTATTCTATTTCTAATATATAACAGGTACTAAAAGGCCCAGGAGACGTAACTATCAGCCTACAGGTCTAAATCTACTAGAAGAGACTTTAATTTAGCCTAGCTGTGGCGTAGCTCCCTACGACCAGCTCGGACCGGCCATATAAACCTAATATCCTGTCACGGTCACCCATGTCATGATAAGCACCCAGCATCTAGCACGAGAGGCATTTTGTCTTTACCACTAACACCCGACGTCCAAACCTGAAACTTCCTTTAATGAGTAAATATGATAAAAGATATTTAAATATTTGCTTACGGAATGTTCTCTTGCAAGTCAATAGAAGACTATTTTTGAAGATTTAGCCTACTACTGGAATTCCAGCGATAAATTTTCAAAAATATTCTTCTCTTGGCGTGCACATGACCATTCCTTAAGGTCACTGTATTGGCCGCGTTTGGCCGGATTCGTCAAGAAATGGGTAACCTATTGTCGGAATCATTATATTTGCTCATTCATGAACTGCACTCTGTTGCTTCCATGCATAGGTCGTGTGCAAAACTATGGCCAAACTCATAAGACATAATTCCAATGTAAATTTTCTACATTTCCTCCTAAAATACAATACAGAGAATTTCCCCCAGATGCTATCAGTAGTTCATAGGGTCCGTTCGGCTCCATAGGACCTGTACAGGAATATAGACTGTGGGCGGTATCCCCCAGACATATCTCTGGCATATATACCCAATTTTTGATGTCAGGGGGTTTCCCAATGATCTATTCTTGGTGTTCATACGACATATGACATTAGGAGAAAAAATCCCGATGAAATTCCTAGTGTCAATACGATTCTACTTATATATAATTAATGACATCCGCCACTGGTGCCGCCCCACCCTCACCCCGGTAATTGGGGATTTTCCAATGACCTAATTTTAGTGTTTCTTCACTAAATATGATGTCAAGAAGAAAGAAGGAGATCAGGACCCCATTTCATGATGTAACGTAGAGGTAGAGGTCAGATATTGAATGGTATGTGTCCTTTTGTTCCCTAACAATGGGCTCTAACAAAGATGAGAGGGCCAGTGATAACAAAGGGATTCAATTAGTGGACAAATTTCTGAACCTCAAATCCTTTTAGCCGTGACAATGTACAAGGGTCAATGCATTGCATAAGGACAATCGGTTAGTTATTACTCCAACCGAATATAATTAACTAGTTGAGCTTTAAATCAACTCCGACCATGTGTAACGATCATCAGAGTAGTACAAAGTTCAGCAAATCAATTTTCAATCGAGTTAGCTTAATAACTACTGATTACAGTTTTAACGGACCTCGAATGGCCACGCAATATTGGTTAATAAATTCCAGCCTAAGTTGACTCAGAGCGGGGTGGGTGGGCGTTGGGGTGTGGTGAGTGTGGGTGGGTACAGGGCGGCGGTGGAGGGGGAGGAGGGAGGGGCTGTTGGGCATGTTATAGGCGATGTTTTTTTCAGTTTTCAATGTATTATATGTTTATGTGTATGGGAGACATCGTTATACGATCCATATCTTATCGTGCTTCGATTAGAACAAAAAATAAGATCTGTTTAAATCAACATCAACCAGTCAAATTACTTTCAGAATATTCAATCGCTTATCTGTATAGGTTTCTGGAAATTGCTAGTCAGGAAGTTCAGAGATTGATCGATCCCAACATGCTCGAGGTGTGTGTGTGTGTGTGTGTGTGTGTGCGTGCGTGCGTGCGTGCGTGCGTGCGTGCGTGCGTGCGTGCGTGCGTGCGTGCGTGCGTGCGTGCGTGCGTGCGTGTGGAGCTTAGCTAGAGATGGTTTGGCACAGCTAAAATAGAAAAGTCCATTAGCATGCTGTGGGCAATCGGATATCCTGTTATAATCGCTTAATAGACCGTCAAGTTGTATGAATTGGATGTCTTTAATAAACCAATATGTAGAAAGTAAATTTCTTTTAAAGTAAATCGACTGGGCGTTCTTGCTGCCATAATCAGCAACATCACCCAGTCAAATTAATTTCAAAATATGCTACAGCTTACCCATATGGTTTTCTGGAAATTGCTAGTCATATTTATTAGCGATATTAAAAATTGGTATATTCGCTAACACAGTTTCAACAAATTTCAAGTTTATTGAAGTAGGCCTACTCCCGGGTTACTATAACAATGTGTATGTTCCAGCACATGCACGAGGCATACACGAGCTTAGCATTCACCCAATGCAATGTTGGTAATAACTGGCTAGTTTCTCTATTCGCTAATGCATCCCACACCCACACACCCAACCAGTGTTATGAATCGCAATCAGCCACACTCTCAGAGTCGCCGTTCATTCAGCATTATAGATTTTCTTACAGATCTTTAATTTTAGATAGTGTCAGGTGTTAGTGTAACTCTAGAGACTACGTCAAAATCATAACTTTGTGAAAAAGCGAAAATCGTCTTTGAAAGGTATTTTAACCCACATATGGTAAAAACAATCTAAAAACAATATTGTTGAAAAATCTGCAGACAAAAGAAAACATGAATTTCGTTAATGAAACAACGTTTTTATTCCAACTTTCCACTCTGAAATTGCTATCAGGCTGTGGTCTAATAACTTATTGGCTAAGCTTTTGATGATTCTAACATTTTTGTTAAATCCACCAATGACTCTATAATTGAAATCATGGTCAGTCCATGCACACAATACATAACTCTCCGGAATAAGTTGATAACATGAGTTGTACAGTAACACCATTATATATATATATATATATATATATATATATATATATATATATATATATATATATATATATATATATATATATACACCTGTGCAAAAATTAAGCACCGGCAAAAACAATAGAACGTAGAAACATGATGGTACAACTAGGCTGCCATACTTTTTGTCCCCGCGTTAGCTGACATAATTCCAAGTACGAAATGCACATGCATGCATGACTTCACGCCGCTTGATGTCCATGCGTGGCGGGAAACAGCACACGTGTTCAGTTATGTAAAAGTCCAGTTTGAGGTGTAGAACATTACATACAGATTTAGGCGACAAGATTAGGAATTTTGTGTTCATGACCGTGGTTTATTTGTACAGAGAGAATTAGCTCTTGATTGTGAACCGCTATGGCAAGACGAAGGTTAAGTGATCGTGTGAAATGGCAAATCATAGGCATGCATACCACTGGTATGTCATGCAGAGAGATTGGCAGACAGCTGAACATTAACCATACTGTAATCAGTCGTTTGATTGCAAAACATGGGCAAACTAACGAGGTGAAGGACAGGCCTAGATCTGGAAGACCGAAGTAGACTACTGCCCGTGATGATCGAGCCCTAGTACGCCTTGTTAGGAGATCTCCATTCACCAACAGCAGAGTGCTCAGCCAGCAATGGGAAACACGCAATAGAGTGTCAATGTCTACCGTCAAAAGGAGACTGTATGCTGCTGGCATGAAAGCTAGGAGACCTGTCAGACGTCCTCTCCTCACTGCACACCACAAAGAAGAGCGTCTGAGGTGGTGCAACGAAAGAAGACACTGGAACATGAGATCCTGGAGACGGGTAACACTCGTCCGATGAAAGTCTGTGCCTGCTTCATGCCACAGATGGTCGAACTCATGTATGGAGGTCCAGACGCACGGCATACGACCAACGTAACATCATGGAAGAAGTTCCATTTGGTGGAGGTTCCGTTATGATATGGGGGTGCATCTCATTTGATTGTAAGCTGGATCTGTTGACTGTACCTGGAACACTAAATGGACAAAGTTATCAAGATTCCATACTGGATAGAGTTGTGGTCCCTCATTTTGTAAATCAAGCACCTGGAACCCACCCTATATTCATGGATGACAACGCCCGACCACATCGTGCTAGAGCTGTGCATGAATACCTCCGCCAGAATGCCATCGAACCCCTACCATGGCCAGCAAGGAGCCCTGACATGAACCCTATTGAGCATATCTGGGACATTCTTGGAAACATGGTGAGAAGGAGGGATCCTCCTGTGCAGAACCTACAGGAATTAACAGACGCACTCCATCTTGAATGGCAACGAATACCACAATGGCGTATCAGTCGGTTGGTGACCAGCATGAGACGTCGTGTCCAGGCCGTCATCCAGGCACAAGGTGGATATACCCGGTATTAATAATGACAGTCTCAAACTCGTGCACAGATGTTAAACTTCGTTTTCAGACACCATTAATGACAATCTAGCCACGTGTGTCAACTGTAGGGCAATAGTTGTCAGTTGTGTCAACGTAACCATATTCAGGCCTAGTTTTCAAGTTCAAACAAAAACATACAGTGTTTCCCCACCATCATAATCAGCATTCCTCTAGTTGCATTATTACCTCTTGCACTAAGATGGATGGGTACATAAATGTTTATGCTATTGCTTTCTTCATAGCACATGAATATACCCTCGCATGTGCGTAAAAATAGTGTGGTGCTTAACTTTTGCACAGGTGTATATATGCAGGTTACTTAATAGCCCTGTTAGTTCAGGCCATGGAGTGAGCCCGAACAAGTAAAAATTTTCAGATTTTCCATGTTTCAGGGAATATAACACTATCCAATGAGTGCCTGGAAGGTTCTTAGGATCTGTATTAACAATGAGGCATGCAGGTCTTATGATACATTTAGGTACACAGTTTTACCGAACCCCCCTAGCAGCACACTCCCTAATCTCCAGTCTCCTGAGCAAATATATTCAAGATCTGGTAGTTAACATATCGAATGCTCGAATGCGCAAAAGTCAAGGGAGGTAACTCCTAGCGATGTAAACATTATTTTCCGAAAAACTATCCTTGGAGTATTTGATCTGTTTTTTATTTTAAAAGTCCAATTATAGTTGGAGCGGTCGAATGCTATGTAAGTTTCGGCTACTAGCATCCGGCTAAACCTTTATACACATTAACGATGTGTTATAAATCACTCTAAACCTGATTATTCAGTGTCTAAGTCCTGCCTAATATTTTGGAATATGGCAAAGAGCTCCCGATTGCCTATGACTTCTTTCTCATCTTCACCTTCATCATCGCTCTCAGACTCCATTGAGTCATCACCAGCTTCACTCTCTGACTCTATTGGCTCATTATCTTCACTGTTCATCCCAGTTATTTTTCATCGTCACTGTGTAGATTTTCGCGATCTTCAATTGCTATGGAATTGGCTCTTATGTCATTCCCGGTCATTCGATCTAGCAAAAGCTTAATCACATTCAACACATTTATGTCTTGGCATGTTAATTATAGGATAAAACAATTTTTTTAAATCTAAATTTTATTGCTGAAGGTTTTTTCATGGTGTAGTTGGAGAAATTTCTTACTGCCTAAGGTTCTCCTAACTACTATGCAGATAAAATACACTTCCGACCCTTTGGGCTGTTTAAACAGTAGCGAAAAAAGGGATTGAATTTGAGACATTGTATAGGACTGCCCCACTCTTGGTCGCATGTATAAATGTGCTGCCACAAGGCCGCATGTGCGGATATAGGTGTGTATGTATGAGTGACCACCACACTCGGTCGCATGTATAAATGTGTGGCCGCAAATCCACATAGCAACAACTTGAAGCAACCATTGATGTTCATTTTTAAAATAAATTTTGACGGGGCTTGTTGATGCTAAAATCACCAACAGTTTTCAACAGCACTGATTTGAAAATACTCTTCATCAGCTAGAGCTCTATATCTGACTATTATGCCTGCGTAAAATTTCATTGTTAATTGTCAAGTGTTCAAAACCGTCTTAGGATCTAACCCTTCAATTTCATCAAAAGACCGTTTAACCCTTATCATGTTTTTTCCAAAAATCAGGTTTCATATGCTCTTATTAACCCTTTCACGATGAAGCTGGATAAAACAAGACTATGTAGTGGTCTTGGGGAATGAACATTGGCAGGCCTAGTGAAGGCTTTTTTTTTAAATTCACCACTGGAATAACTGGCTAGATAACCGAGCCGGTCATTCCAGTGGTAAACTTTTAAAGATAGCCTTCTCTTGGTCTGCAAAATGACATTGAATAAGTAAATATTTTATTTTTTTTTGAACAAATTAAGCATTAATGGGTTAAATAAAGTGTATATTATTATGTTGATGAAAGATGTTACAGTACAGCTAAGAAATAACTTTATATATTTGCAAGACAAATAATGGTGTTACAGTCCAGCCCCTATTATCGACTTGTTGTGGCGAGTTCTGTGTATATTATCTACAGTGGACTGATCATGATTTCAATTATAGAGTCATTGGCGGATTTAGCCAAAAAAGTCATTAGAATCAGATATTACACAATAGCCGTATAGCAATTTCAGCATGGAAAATTGTAATAAAAAACAATGTTTCACTAAACAAATGTGTGTTTCATGTTTTCTTTGGCTGCAGATGTTTTAACAATATGGTTTTTAGATTGTTTTTAACATATGTAGGTTAAAAATAGCTTCCAAAGTGGCTTTTCACTTTTCCCAGATCTATAATTTTGACATAGTCTCTAGAGTTATACCGACACCTGGCACACCTGGCTAATGACCCATCCCAAATTAAAAGTCTGTAAGAAAATCGATAATGTTTAATACGGCACACCGGCCTGAGTGGGCTGTATGATTGTTATTCATAACAATGGGTGGGGAAGGGAGAGGTTGTGGGGGTCGGTGGGGTGGGTGGGGTCGGATTTGGGGTGGGGTGGGCAGGGGGATGGGTGTGGGTGTGTGGAGGTGCGGCGTGTTAATGAATAGAGAAAGGTGCAGTTCTAATAGCCAGGTGTTGCCAATATTGCATTGGGTGAATGCTAAGCTTGTGTATGCCTACTAGTCATTACGTTTTTTCATGACTGTTATAGTGACCTGAGAGTAGCCCTACTTCAATAAACGTGAAACTTGTTGAAACTGTGTTAGCGAATATACCAATTTTTGATATTGGTAATACATGTGACTAGCAATTTCCAGAAAACCATACAGGTAAGCTGTTGAATATTTTGAAACTAATTTTACTGGGCGATGTTGCTGCTTATGGCGGCAACAATGCCCAGTCAATTTACTTTCAAAGTGTTCTACATAATGTTTATTAAATAGTAAAGATATAGAATTCATACAACTTGATGGTCTAGTAAGCGATTATAACGGAATATCTGATTGCCCGCAGTGTGCTAATGGGCCTTTCCATTTTAGCCATGCTCCTCCCATCTCAAGCTAAGCTCCACCCACACCTCGAACGTGTTGGGCTCAATCGATCTCTGAACTCCATGACTAGCAATTTTCAGGAAACTATAAGGTTGAATATTTTGAAAGTGACTGGTGAGGCCTTGTCCGTGCGATTATCTACCTCCTTTATCACAAACACGAAATCCTTACAATATCCGCCACCAACAAAATTACACCTCATTTAGATGTCATACTGAGCTTCACCGTGGTTCCTTTTTTCAGGCTACAGTACGAGAGTGGAATATTCTTCCTTCTCCATCAAGATGTCCACCACACTTGCAGAATTTAAAAACAAATTGAAAGCTGTCCCATACTCGAGTGCCTCCACCATGCTACTATGTAGGTACCAGACCGAACAACATAGCTCTATGCAGGATTCGAAATGTTTGCAGTAATCTGAATAGACATCTCTATGGTAATTTTCTGATAGACTCTCCTGGCTGCCTATGAGATCATAATGATGAAAAGAGTGACCACTACCTTTCCACTGTCCACTCTATAACAACCAAAGCGCCTCTTTTTACAATGAACTTGCTTCCAACAATGTTCCTCTTACACCATTAACAGCTACACAACTCATCTACGGAAATTACGATGATACTCCTGAGACTAATCTCCAAGTAACAAACCATGCTTTGCAAATATATTGCCGAAACTAAACGGTTTAAATAGCATCTGTTCTGCTCTGAACTAGTGATCTGCCCAATGCGAGCCAAGACTGTGCTGGCAGGCAGTGGGGAAGCTGCATCCTAAGCCCATCTTTTCTATTCTTTTCTATTCTATTCTAATCTATTCTATTCTATTCTATTCTATTCTAATCTAATCTAATCTAATCTAATCTAATCTAATCTAATCTAATATAATATAATCCATTCCATTCCATTCCATTCCGTACCGTTCCGTTCCGTTCCGTTCCATTCTATTCTATGCTATTCTATTCTATTCTATTCTATTCTATTATTATTATTATTATTATTATTATTATTATTATTATTATTACTATTATTATTATTAGTTTTAGCTTAGTTCATTTGATTTATATTCTTGTTATGCTATTATAATCGTATATATTATTTAATATTATTTTATTATATTATATGCCGTCATTTGACGTATTTCAACTGGATGTGAGTGGGAGACACGGTACTAAGATAAGTCTTAGTGTGCTCCCAATGAAACAAAAAATAAAAACTGTTTAAACCAATAATTTGAAAGTAATTGACTGGACGATGTTGCTGCTTATGTGCTAATAGGCCTTTCCATTTTAGCCATGCCCCTCCCATCTCTAGCTAAACTCCACCCACACCTCGAGCGTGTGGGGATCGATCGATCTCTGAACTCCCTGACTAGCAATTTCAAGAAAGCTATGTGGGTAAGTGGTTGAATCTTTTGAAACTGATTTGACTGATCGGTGTTGGTTTAAACAGATTTTCATTTTTGCTCCAATGGAAGCACGATAAGACATACAACTTATAACCATGTCTTCCATACACATAAACATATACTGAGCCAAAAAATGTTTAGCAACAGTGAAGTTTGGTTTGTTGTATTAAAACTATGCGTCCATTTATAACCAAATTTGCAGGCATGTTTCGTCAATGTAATGTCTCGCTGATCATGAAGAAATGCAAATCATTTCTTGCATTTCTCGGCCGCACGCTTACCGCATGTGAAAATTCATCTTTCATGCACTGGCCCACATTGGCGGGTAGCGAAGGCAGAAATTCACCATATTGAATGCAGATAACGAACGTTAACAGAAAACGCTTGAAAGTTTACCCTAGCGAACATGGGCCGCCGCCCAGGGCTACCCGAAAATCAGCGCCATGAAGCAATGGGAAGAGTCGCTGCTGGGCAGAGCGTTCGCGCTGTTGCTCGACATTTTAATGTTCACGCCGCAACGATTTCCCGTCTCCGCCAACGTGAGCAGGAAACTGGACATGTTAATGACCGACCACGATCTGGCAGACAGAGAGCAACAACACCGCGAGATGACCGCTACTTAGTGACGTCATCACGACGTCACAGGTTTGAGACCGCGCCGCGGCTGTCCCGTAATTTGCACACCGCTACCGGCACTACAGTGCATGCACAAACTGTGCGAAACAGACTCCATGATGTTGGACTGCATGCCCGTCGTCCACTTGTTGTTGTTCCGCTAACAGAGCATCACATCGAGAATCGGTTTGCATGGGCAAGAACTCATCAGCGATGGCGTGCTCAATAATGGAGCCACGTTTTGTTCAGTGATGAGTCGAGGCTTTGTGTGGATGTGGCGGATGGTAGGCAACGGGTTTGGCGACGTTTAGGAGAACGGTATGATGCAGCCAGCATCATTCAGCACGACAGATTCGGTGGCGGCAGTGTCATGGTGTGGGCTGGAATCCATGAAAATGGCAAAACAGATCTTATTGTGATTCGCGGAAATTTAACGGCTCAACGTTACTGTGAAGAAGTTGTCGCCCCTGTTGTCATCCCTTTTATGCAACATCATGCAGACTTTATGTTCCAGCAAGACAACGCCCGTCCTCATTCAGCTAGGGTCGGCAGTGGTTTCCTTGAGGCTAACAACGTTCCGGTGTTGAACTGGTCAGCGCGATCACCGGACCTGTCTCCTATCGAACACGTGTGGGACATTCTTGGCCGTATGGTGCGTGAGAACCATCCACATCTTCACAACGTGCGGGAGCTGGAAGCTGCACTGCTCCAGGAATGGGATGCGATTCCTCTTCGTGCCATCAGGTGCTTAATTCGAAGCATGAGAAAGCGATGTAAGGCGGTGGTTAATGCGCGCGGTGGTCACAACCGGTATTGACAGCTCAGTGTCATTATTTTAATTGGACCCTGCCGTTGAATGATGCCGAGTTCAAGGCGTGATGCTAGCATTGCAGTAGCAAGAGAATGTTGTTCAAATTGGAAAATGGCCTATCAATTAAATAAAATATTTGAATCAATTTATTGTTTTTGTTAAATAACATTTATACAGTAATATTCTCAGTGTTGCTAAACATTTTTGGTTCAGTATATAATACAATAAATCCCTCAAGGTGGCCGGTTGTGTAGAATAATTAATACATTTTAACACTTTAACAATTAAACCATCAAGAAGCAAGAGGCTTTTACAGCGGCCAGGAGACACACACGTTTGCAGACTAAGAAAAAGCCAGCCACAGACTTTTAACCATGAAATAACTTGCTAGATAACTTAACCTTCATTACAGTGGCAATTCCCGAAGATATTCCTCTCCCGGTCTCCAGACTCTCTCCATAACAGAATCGAAATATGTATATACAAATCTGAGTGCAAAAAGTGTAAATATAAGTGGGATATGTTGCAATTTAAAATAATCTTAACGAAACCTTATCACACATTTTCTAGCTGTTATGGCCATGCATTATGCATCGCGTTAGATGTGACATCATAGTGTGTGCGTGCGTTGTGTATATGTGCGGTGATGCGGGCGTGAGTGGGAGGTGGGAGAGAGAGAGAGAGAGAGAGAGAGAGAGAGAGAGAGAGAGAGAGAGAGAGAGAGAGAGAGAGTGACGATAGGTAGATGAAGTAAGAGGAAGTTTGAGATATAAAATACTGGGGTAGAAATCTTAGACCCTTTCACGGACAAAATCTCCTTATTACAATTTCAGGGATAGACCTGAACCTTTCCATTTTTAGCTATGCCCCGCCGATCTCTAGCTAAGTTCCACATACACCTCGATCGTTTTTGGATTGATCAATCTCGGAACTCACTGACTAGCAATTTCCAGAAACCTATAGGGGTAAGCTGTTGAATATTTTGAAACTAATTTGACTGGGCGATGCTACTGCTTATGGCGGCAATTTTAATTGAAAACTGACAAAACCATTACCATATAACCCATTCAACCCCTGAGTCAACTTAGGCCAGAAATTTTTTCACAATATTACGTGGCCATTCGAGGCACGTTAAAACTGTAATCGGTAATTATTAATCTAATTCGATTGAAAATTGATTCGCTGAACTTTGTACGACTCTGATGATCATTACACGCGATCGGACTTGTTTTAAAGCTTAACTAATTAATTTTGATCGGTTGGAGTAATAACTGACCGATTGCCCTTATGCGATGCATTGACGCTTGTACATTGCCATGGCTAAAAAGATCTGAGGTTCAGAAGTTTAATTATCAACCCATTAGACTAACTGAGTCGTCGATTGATCTCCCATGATTGAATGAGTTCCCAGACACCGGAAAATATGAGTCTAGACATGCAACCGGTCAATAATGATTGCGCAATACATTAACCTGTGCGTGTTTGTCCTGGCTCGATGCGATCGTGACTTAACTACTCTCATTAACCCTTGGGGTCACATGATTTAACAACGGGGGGGGGGGGGGGGGGGGAGTGCACGGCGTCATGATTGAATGAGTTCCCAGAGTCCAGGAAAAGACGAGTCCAGACATGTACCTTGTCAGTCATCCTTACACAATGCATTAACCCTTGTCAATCGGCATTACACTAAATACCCTTAAGCTCACCTGATTGGATGACAAGAGGCATGTGATTTAACGAGGGGGCGGGGCTTATGACCACCCTCTACATCTAACATCAAATCAAAACAGGGGAGATATGGACGCTTCAAAGGAAAAACCAACACAAAAGGCGGCAGAGATCAAAGGAAAAAAGGTATCAGAATAACAAAAGAGAACAAATGAAAGAACAAAAGAAAAACGTCTGAAAAAAGCGGCCATATCGGCCACCTCTGCTCTTGGCTCATGGAATGGTGATTAAATGAGTTCCAAGATTCAGGAGACGATGATTCCAGACATGTAACCTGTCAATCATCCTTATGCTATGCATTAACCCTTGTCAATCATCATTACGCTAATTACCTTTAAACTCACCTAATTGGATGACAGGAGTCACGTAATTTAATGAGGGAGAGGGGCTTATGACCACACTCTACATCTAACATCTAATCAGAACAAGAGGAGAGCTGAAGGCTTCAAAGGAAACTGACACAAAAGATGAGTCCAGACATGTACCATGTCAATCATCCTTACGCAATGCATTAACCCTTGTCAATTAACATTATGCTAATTACCCTTAAGCTCACCTGATTGGATGACAGGAGTCACTTGATTTAATAAGGGAGAGGGGCTTATGAACACCCTCTACATCTAACATCCAATCAAAGCAGGGGAGATATGTTCGCTTCAAAGGAAAAACCAACACAAAAGGCGGCAGGGATCAAGAGAAAAAGGTGTCAAAATAACAAAGGAGAGAACAAAAGAAAAACTTATGAAAAAGCGGCCATATCGGCCACCTCTGCTCAAGGCGTGGGCATGTTATGGCTTAAATAGGGAAGGAGATGACAATTACCATAGCAACATTATGGCACGCATCACTGTTAGAAGAAGTTATTGGTTTGAGTGGCGTATATTGAGTCCCTGATTCCAGGTCCCATTCAGACGATATCTAGTCTGGTTTATGTTTCAGTCTATAATTGGTAACTTCCTCAGATTTTCATTGAACCCATTTATGCTCCTGGGTGGAGAGAGGCAACGAGGAGTGAAGGAGTATGCCTGTTTCCACTGAGTGCTCGTTCACGACCTGATCACTTGACAGTCAAGCAGGATTTGAAACCCACCTGCTGATTACCAGTCGACCACGCTAAGAGCACAGCCAATGGTCTCCACCACAACACTGTTACAGCAAATTGTCCCACTTTTATAGCACCCAAGCTGCTCCCTGGAGGGAGCCTTTAATTCTTATTGTTCGACAGCTCTGAATGTCGAGTCTGGTAGTAGTGTTAAAGACTCTACAAACCATAGATAATTAATATTCAAGGGTGCTCTCTCTTTTCTTCTCAGCCAATGCATAGCCTATGCTAACTTGATACAAAGCGGAGATAATCAATATTCCAGGATTTTTTCTTCTCTCATTTCTTCTCCGCCAATGCATAGTTTACACTAATGGACCTTTCCACTTTATCCATCCATCATGTGGCATCATAATCAACTACGCGACGTGTAGAATGACATCATAATGAATGACGTCATTATGTCTTCATGAATGACGTAGATAAGTACATCAGAAATGCATGTTTGGCGATGGATTATGCGTTGTGGTACGAATTGTATGTCTTTGCTATTTAATACATATTCTGTTGAATATTATGAAACTAATTTGACCGGGCGCTGTTGCTGCCATCTACAGCAACAGCACTTAGCCAAATTAGTCACAAACTATTCAACAGCTTACCTGTAGAGTTTTCAGGAAATTGATAGCTAGGGCATTCATGATTCAATCAATTCCAGCACGTCGAAGTGTGGATGAAGCTTAGTTAGAGGTGGGCGGGGTACAGCTAAACTGAAATGGTCCATTATGTTGCAAAGCGTGGACAATCAATATTCCAGGATCGTCACCTCTATTTGCCTCTCAGCCAATGCATAGCGTATGCCAAAGCTGACACAAACTGTAGATAATCAGCATTCCTGGATTTACTCTTCTTTCCTCATATTTTTCAGTTAAAGCATACATTACACTAAAAGAGTTGTACAATCATACATGAGAGAAAGAGAGATTTGCCTACTAATTGAATCCCTTTGTTACCTATTCATCATTGGCCCTCTCATCTTTGTTAGAGCCCATTGTTAGGGAACAAAAGGGCATAAACCATTTAATATCTGGCCTATATAGATAATTCTTTCAAAGTATTTTTTTATTCACAATAGGCAATCGGCCCTTGAGTGTATAACATATTATACATGCATGACGGATACCGTATAGCACATAAGATTAAATTAGAATATATTTACAACTATATTTCATAGAGAAATTTCGTCCCACGCTTCTATGTTTCTATTCGTTAACCATTTATCAATAATCGCCAGGACAGCAAGAGAGGAATGATGTGGCAGACCAGGGGCATGTTTGCGAACGGGTCGCAAACCACACCCATTATAACCACGTTAGAATATGACGTCATAATCTATTATGATGTCATAATGACTCCAAGTTAGCTATGCCAGAGGCAGGCTACGACCCCTCCGCGAACACGGCCCCAGGTCGACAAGATTATCATCGACCCCTAGAGAAATTGATCAACAACCACTTGTCCTTTCTCCTTGTTTCCACGAAGGAAACGAAAGTGAAACAAGGAGTGAGACCAGGTCGACACGAAAATCATCTACCCAAAAATCACATTGTAAAACAAAATGTTGCATGAGAGGAATGAGGAGTGAGACCAGGGGTGTGTTGGCGAACTGGTAGCAAACCACACCCGGCACAACCACGTTGGAGAATATGACGTCATAATCTATTATGATGACATAATGACCCCAAGGCAGCTATGCCAGGCGCAGGCTACGACCCCTCCGCGAGCACAGTCTCAGGTCCACAAGATAATCATCGACCCCTAGAGAAATTGATCAACAACCATTTGTCCTTTCTTCTTGTTTCCACGAAAGAAATGAAAGTGAAACAAGGAGTGAGACCAGGTCGACAAGAAGATCACCTACCGAAAAATCACATTGTAAAACAAAATGCTGCACGCCTTGGAACCAGTTTGACTGACATCCATTAGAGCTCACTGCAACAACAGCTTTCAGTCAAACTGGATCAAAGGCTGCCAACTTACACGCTTGCACACACATACTGTATTACGATGATCTTTATTTTAAGGTTAACCAGACAAGAAGCCGGTTTTACACGTTATACATATTTATAATTTGGTGAAGATGTTAACTATACATATCCCCCCCACCCCTCCAACGTCTAGGTACATTTGGAGAAAGTTCTCATGTCATCAAATCGTTTCCAACATTAAAAGCCTCATAAACATAGGCTGCTAATTTTTTCTGGATAACTGTACTTGTACATTGTAATAATTCCGTAAATTTATAGACACTTGGTCCTTTATAATAATAGGGTTTGATGAAGGTTTTATGTAAGTTAATATATATGGGGCATATCAGGATAAAATGATACTCGTCTTCTATATCGTTTTTACATAATAGACATATGCTTTCGGATAATGGCGTGGGTGTTGGCTTGTGCCACCTTCCCGTCCCTACATGCAGTCTATGACTCCCTGTCCTGATCTTACATAATGCTTGCCTATGTTTCGTTATTGTAACAGTATCTAAGTATGTTTTATACATCAAATCAGTAACAAAGTATTTATATAGCCTGATTTTACTACGCCTGTGTAATAATCATATCCATTCTTGCATATAATTATCATAAGCTCTTTGTTTATGTTGTACAATAAACATATTTTGTCTACATTGCTGCCTTGCGATACCCAAGCGTCATAAAAACCGCGCCTGTACAACATATCTCTAAGCTTAATCACCAGTTAATACGTGAATTATTTATGCAATCATCATATAAACACTTCTTATTAATTTTCTTGGTTCAGATTCCAATATTTAAACCAAAACTTCAATATTCGTGTTTCTCTGGTCAGATATAGTGGTACTCTCCCCCAACTCTCCATACATTATACAATTCTAAATCCCTTGCCTCACATTTAATAACTGTTTGCAAAATTTTAAGTGACATTTTTCAACTTCATAACCTGCATTAAATTCCCATGTCTCACTGCCATAACAAATAATGGGTAGGATTAGTTTGTCAAAGAGTCTGCGTAGATGGCTGGGTGTTAGGCCTACAAATTTGTGACAATATTTCTTTAGAGAAAAAATGCCCTTCTGTGCTTGGTCAGCCAATCGTTTCTGTGCTAAAGAAGATGATTTCGATGTGCTGAAAACTATGCCTTAATATTTAAATTCATTGACAATTTCAATTTCTTGTGGGCCATACACAAATTTGGCATTTGGGCGTAGTCGCCCACCCCGCCTAAAAACCAGTGCCTTCGTCTTCTCTGCATTTAACGTTAAACGCCATTTATTACAATGTTCATATAAAATATCTAATGCTTGCTGTACTCCAGATATTGTCTCTGATAGCAGTACAATGTCATCTACGTATAGAATTGCGAATAGCTTTAACAGTGTTATATCCAAACCATCTACCCCTCCCCTGGCCAATTCTTCTTCTAAATCATTTACATACATCGCGAATAAGAAGGGTGACAAACTTTCCCCTTGTCGTATCCCTGTTCTACACCTGAAATAAATTGATAGTTCTCGATTTCCCCGAACTTGTGTTTTGAGGCTCGCGTACATTGAAATTATTATATTTATTATGTTTCCTCTTACTCCAATTTTCAATAGTTTATACCACAAGCAATCGCTTACAATATAATCAAAAACTTTGATAAAATCGACAAGAACACAATATAATTTTTTTCCTTTACCTAATACATGGGAGATCAAACCACCTAAAACCAAAATATGATCAATAGTACCATACCCACCCACCCCCCCCCCCCCCCACCCCTGAAGCCCGCTTGGGCCTCCACGTACACTTTATTTGTTTCTGCCCATTTATTTAGTCTGTTATTTAATATCTTCGTAAATAACTTACCCAGCGTGCTCAGTAACGTGATACCTCTATAATTATTAACATCATCAACGTTGCCTTTTTTATGGAGCGGTATCAATATACCCTCACATCAGCTTTCAGGGACGTTCCCGCTACGAAAAATTCCAATTCCGTTAAATAGAATTAAAATGTGGGGTTTCAGTTCATCTACGGCGTTCATATAATATTCATTAATTAACACATCTGAACCTGCACTTTTGTTATTCTTTAATTGTGATATAGCCTTACTAACTTCTTCATCAGGTATTTCGGCATTCAGCTCGTCAAAAATAATTTGAAATTCCTCATTCGCTTGAGAATAGCTCGATACATAATTTTGCACTGCTATATCTGCATAATAAAATTCCGGATTTGGGTTATTAACCAGATGAGTTAAGTAAGTAAAATGATATATCGTGTAATAACTCAAATTCAACTGAAGGAATATATACCAAATTTTGATGACTGGTTGTCTTTGGCTATCTGAACAACTGTTTTGATATTTGTTTGAAAAGGTCAAAAGTGAAGGCCAAGTAAAAAAATGGGTGTCCGAGCCTCGGAATAACAATATAAAAGTCGATTGTATTCTTCCGAAACAAGGTAAGTCTGACCTAATTGTTTAGTGGCAGTAGCTTAAAGGGACGCTAATCTCAATTTCAAAAGCTGTATTGTACCGATAGATTATGGTTTATGGATTCCATATAATTCATATCCCGTCACATCCTATCTGTATCAGTAAAAGTCAAGAGCTCAAAATATAATGAAATGTACCACCGAAGTATTACCGTTGTCACTGGCTGGCATTCTTTAGACAGTTTCTAAATGGCATACGCCTAATGTTTATTATCAAACAGCATTATCTACTAATTGAGATTTTGATCAGTTGTGGGATAAATATCTAAAATAGTGATAAAATATGCTGGTTGAATACGCTAATATTTTACCCATTGTAAGAATGAACATTTACCATATATTCTCCAGGAACTATGTCAAATTGACTCTATTCGTAGGTTATGTTTAAAGGTGTCCACTCAATCAGTTAAATGTATATAGCTTCCAATCAAATTCAGTTCAAAATAGTTAACAGAACATTTCTTACACAGTGTTCAAAATTGTACTAACTAATATGTTTCTGTTTTTGTTTTGGAAACATTTAAACTTATTTATGAGGTGAACTTTATGGATCGAGGGTCATTAAGCAAATTAATTTTAATTTCGTGTTGCTCGGAGTTTCAAATCAGATTTGCTAATTAAGCATTCAATAGATTAATCCGATCTGTCAATCAATTAGAGCTGCGTCACATGTAGTCTGACGTCTCCATGACACACCATCAAAATGGTAATGAATGACGCAATTAGGTTCGTCAGGAACATTGAATAGTCCGTCAGTTGTCTTTACTATTTAATAAACATTATGTTTTTAAACTGATTTGGTTGGACCATGTTGCTACCATGGGCAGCAACATCATCCAGTCAAAGTAGTTTTAAAATATTCAACAGCTTATCTCTGTATAATTGCCTTGAAAATGGGATTCTGAGAATTCAAGATTCAAAGTATATATCGATCCGAGCACGCGCGAAGAATGGGCGGAGCTTAGCTAGAGGTGGACGGGGCATAGCTAAAACTGGATTCAACCATTAAGCTAGTTATTGACACAAATTTCAAGCAGCATTAAGCCTGGGATTCTTCAATATCTATGTTAATTACATGTACAATTAAAAATCCATTAGAAATAAATTTTATCTTAATATTTTGTTTGCCGAACATTCTCACACAAAACACACGATCGGAGATGGGGGGTGGGTGGTGGCGGGGGGGGGGGCGGTTGGATGGGGCCCCCGGGGGGGGGGGGGGGGATAATATACAATTTCAAGCTCAGAGGATTTAAGCTATTAGCGTACAACATTAATCCTTTCATCATGTTAATAAAAAAATTAAAAACGTTTTCTCAGCGAGTGTCGATTTGCAGGCCAAGAGAAGACTATTTTTGAAATTTTACCACTGCAATGGCTGGCTCGTTAACGAGCTAGTCATTCCTGTGGTAAATTTTCCAAAATAGTCTTCTCTTGGCCAACAAATGGACTTCTCTCACGACCATTTCAAAGCCAATTCCGAGTGATAAGGATTTGGCTGCGAAAAATTGCTAGATGGAAAAATTGTTGGAAATTATGCCTTGAAATTCCGGAATTATTTTTTTTCTAGATATGCAAAAATTAAGTTAGGAGCGCTAAAAAAAAAATCGGTATGGCCTTAAATGGCCAAACGGTCCTTAGTGATCACCTCTGTATAACGACCACCTCTGTACCAAGACCACTATATCTGTGTCCCAAAAGTACTAAATACTGAATATTACCCTACATAGAGACCTGTCTATAAAGTCCACCTTTGTCGGTTCCCAATGAAATTACACGGTGTTGTGTTCTGTCGTCTAATTTCTTTGTTGGCGTATTTCGCGTTCTGATGAGAGAATGCGTCATTATTAAAAATCGCTAATCTTTGGCATATTAAAACATCGTTAATACAATCAGCCCAAATATGGGCATATGCACGCGCGCGAGCACTCACGCACGCACCAGCGAACGCGCTGGCTCATGATCGAGATGCGTAGAGTGTGTGGTATACAGAAACTCAGTTCTATATTTCACAATATTCTAGCGTTCTACCTATTTTCTTTTCATTCAATATGCATGCAGATGTGATGCTTCAACACTAAACAGGCACGGGACTAATTCTTGCTTGATATTTCGAAAACACTTTCACTGAATGTTGTTGCTACCATAGGTAGCAACAACTTTTATTCAAATCGTTGCCAAACTATTCATCATGTTTCGTATCTACTTCTATTAAAACCATCCTGCTCATTGAAATTCGGGGTATAATTCGTTGTAGCTCAACATGACAGATATGTTATCCATTCATGCTTTGCCGAGTCTCATCTAGTACTCTTCAAAATGGAGACAGGCTTGATGCAACGGTTACAGCAGATGCCCACACCACGCCCCATCCCTCCCCATCACATCAGCATCGTCTTCCAGCCTTGCCATTTCCACAGAGGTCAAGTTATGCGTTTATAAATATTTTTACAGCAATATTCCTGGGAAAATATGATGGCATACCCACGTATAATTATGTTTCTACAACTAATATAGCAGCATGGGTTCAGCACCGTACCTTGTAGTAGTAGGCCCTACGTAGTATTCGTAAAACGTGGCATCGTTCCACTAGTTGTAGACCTATTCGCTCAAATCATGAATGAACTCCCGCGTGATACAAAAACGACCAATAAGAAAACAGGATTCCTCTCTGAGAGGTCAACGGTTGGAAAATGGGCGATTCCAATGACACATCTATCCACGATTAGCCAGGAAGTAATGATCTGAGTGGCGCTGGCTGGCTGACGAGCGGAGCAGACGTTTGAAACATGTGTGATTCCAAAAAGGGAAATCACGATTTGAGTGAGCGCGTTTCTCAGTTAGATGAGGAGAGGTCTTGCTTCCTTTCCTCCGCTATCGTGAAGAAATATTCTATCGGCTGCTGAAGCCGCTCAGTGTAATCTTGATGGCCCCTTGTTTACCCCTTTAAGCATGCGGCAAACGCAAGCAGCAGACGACAAGGTTTTGTTTCAATACTCCTTTTACAATTTATTGATTGAGAATTGTTAGAAAGCACAAATCTTCAAAGAACTGATTTCCAAAACATTTGAAGGATATCAGAACGTTCTAACGAGATGCTATGGATAAACTGGCATATAGGGACTGAGAGCTGAAGCGATGCCGCTGTAGACGTAACCAGTGAACTTGGCGTACTGGATATAAAATGCTTAGAAAATCTTCCCAATATTGGTACTCGGTTTAGAGTGAGATAAGAGTTATATTTAGAGGGACGTCTTAGATAGAAGTAATCAGTAGTGTCTTGGTATAAAGAAATGATTATAGTTTGCGTTGTTATCAGACTCGCTATTGCTTATTTGTGTTGGCATTGTAGTTGGTTAATAGTTGGTTGCATGTTGTTTATATGGTTGGTAGTCGGTTGGATGGTTGGTTGACTGATTCCTGGTCGTCGTCGTCGTTGTTGTTGATGGTGGTGGTGGTGGTGGTGGTGGTGGTGGTGGGGCGATGGTGGTCGAGCTGGGGCTTGTTTTGTGGTGGTGGTCATGGTCATCGTCATCGTCGATGTTGTTGTTGTTGTTGTTGTTGTTTCTTGTGGTTGTGGTATTGGTGTCAGCGGCGGCGATGATCGTCGTCGTCGTTGTTGTCGTTGTCCCTGTTGTTATTGATGGTGGCTCTGTTGATTGTGGTGGGGTTGGTGGTGGTGGTGGTGGTTATGGTGACGATCGTTGTCGTCATCGTCACCATCATCGTCGTCGTCATCGTCGGCGGCGGCGTCCGCATTGTCGTTATATTGTAGTGTTAATTGTGGCGATGGTGGTGGTGGTGGTGGTGGTGGTGGTGGTGGTGGTTGTGGACTGCTGGTGGTGCCGGGGTTGTTGTTGTTGTTGTTGTTGTTGGTGGTGGTGGTGGTGGTCGTGGTGGTGGTGGTGGCGGCGGCGGGGGTGGTGGTGATGGTGGTGGCGGCGGCGGCGGGGTTGTTGTTGTTGGTGGTGGCGTCATTGGTGGTGGTGGCGGTGATGGTGGTGGTGGTGGTTGTGGTGGTGGTGGTGGTGGTGGTGCCTGGGTTGTTGTTGTTGTTGTTGTTGTTTCAAGTCAAAAGGTGGAATAGCTATTGCTCGGGGTCACTAAGTGCAGATCATAATCCCCATTTTTGCTGATGGCTGAGGAACGCGAGAAGGTAGAATAGCTGTATTTGTCACATATATTGTAATCATATTAGGCATGGCTAGAGCTACTTAACATTTCAGGCCGAAAGGTAAAATATCTAGGTCAAGAGGTCACTAATGCACAGCTATAACTAGGAGTGCAAGAAGGTAGAATGGCCGATTTTGGCACATGAGTTGATACTGTACGTGGCTGCCCAGAGACAGGATAAATGTCTGGTAAAATGCATATCGGAATGCAAATTTCTGGTCATAGCTCGAGAATGCAACAGAGTAGAGTCTAAAAATTCTGGACATACAGTCGTATTGTGGCTGGATAGAGCGAGATGAAGTTTCATGCAAAAAGGTAAAATATCTCGGTCACATGATCACTAAGTGCATATTGGAACGCACATTTTAAGTCACAAATCAGTAATGCAAAGAGTAGATTGACTAAATTTGGCACATACATTCATATTTTGTCTTGTAGAAATAATTCGACCTGAAACTCAAAGGGTCAAATATCTAGGTGACGGAGCCACTACGCGCAGTTCAAATTGTTTTCAAAATATGCATAATCTCCATGGTTAAATCCCCATGAAAAGTGTAATCTGCAGAAATTCAGCAGGAAGACAGTTAACTCTTTAACAATCATATCGGTGGCACGGTCAAAATTTTTTACCTTTTTCAATTCTCGACCCGAGCAGGGTTCGACCCAGTGAATTCTATGACGCCTTCCGCCTATCGGTTGGGAGGCGAGTAGCTTACCACTAGACCAGCATCTGGAATTGACGTGTGTGTTGCGTACGTACGCGACTGCGAGCGTGCGACTGAATGAATTACTACTGACTGACTTAACGACTGACTGGCAGTTCGCAATATAGCACCAGTCTGTGTAAAAATCACGTGAAACGCGGAAGATAGTATTAATAGTATCTTTCAAACAGGAAACTTTCTTTGCACCGAGATGAAAGCAGGCTGTTTCTATATGTATACAATGCGGTGTATATAACCGGCTCTGTTTAGACAGAAAGACACGAAACGGGTGAGAACTACCATCCTAACAGTCAATTTATTCCCAAGACATGTCTGGTGTCTGTAGTTCAAAGAATGATTCACCCAGGATGGAACCGTCTCTCGTTTATACACTAACACAATTTACCTGTACGCTCGTTTAACCTGAGAAAAATCCCTAAATGTATAAGCACAGAAGCCAAACCAGCCGATGGGATATGGGTCTTCCACAAGAGTAGTTTGAAATCCGGATACTTTCAGATGGCCTTTTCTGCATTTCGTGATAAAAATATGTACCATCAAATAACTGTTAAATTATGTTTAACCTCCAATTTTTACCGTATTTTTTCAGAATGGAATTCCCCTTTCCAGAGTATCCATCGATCAATCTGACGTCAAATGACGTCATAATCAGCTCAGTGGCGCGTAGGATGACGTCATAATCAGTACGTCATAAATGATTTTATATGGCCCGAGTTTAACTCTTAATAGTCCGACAGGTTGTACGAATTGTATGTCTCTACTATTTAATAAACATGCTGTTGAATATTTTGAAACTAATTTGACTGGACGCTGTTGCTACCATAGGCAGAAACAGTGCCCAGTCAAATCAGTTCCAAAATATTCAATAGCTTACCTGTATATTCTTCTGGAAATTGATGGTCAGAGAGTTCAGAGATCGATCGATCCAAACACGCGCGAGGTGAGGGTGGAGCTTAGCTAGAGATGGGCGGAGCGTAGTTAAAAATGGAACGGTCCATTGGAACAGCAAATTGATCTGCGGCGAAAAATTTTAACACCATATTCAATGGACTTTTCAAGTTTCAGTTATTCCCCCGCCTATCTCCGACTAAGCTCCACCCATACTTCGCCCGTGGTGGGATCGATCGATCATTGAATTCCGTGACTATCAATTTCTAGTTGCTACAGTGTCGTGATTATGACATCATCCTACACGTCACATCATAGATTATGACATCATATGATCGATGGATAAACTGGGGCGTGTGGTGGTTGGGGTGGGGTGTGGTGGGGTGGGAAGGGGGTGTGGGGCGTGGGGTGGGGGCGGGCGGGTGGTAGCTACAGACCACAACCGTAATTGTGTTTTCCTCTCCATAAAGTCGTATATCAGGAGATTTCCCTAATCATTGTGAATCCGCTGGCATTTTCTAGGGAGCTAGACAATTTTGAGTGTGACGTCAGTAAAATATTAACGTAATTGAGGAATCCAGTTTTTCGAGCAATAATATGACGTTATAATCAATTACGTCGCACTTAGGCTGACGTCGTAATCAATTACGTGGTGAATGACTCGATTTAGTCACTCTTAGACGCTTAATATTCCGTCTGGCTGTACGAATTGTATGTCTTTACTAATTAATAAACATGCTGTTGATTATTTTGAAACTAATTTGACTGGACGCTGTTGCTACCATAGGCAGCAACAGCACCCAGTCAAATTAGTTTCAAAATATTCAACCGATTACCTGTATAGTTTTCTGGAAATTTCAGAGTGTGCAGGGATCTATCGATTCAGCGCAGACAAAGCGTGGGTGGAACTTAGTTAGAGATGGTCGGGGCATAGCTAAAACTGGATCCCTCCATGGATTATGACGTCCGATACTTGACTGACAGATCGTATCCATTTTTGTTCTACTAATAGATGGATGTCTTTCGTTGGCAAGGACTGCTTTGCTCGACCAGTTCCTCTTGTACCAGTGCTCCGGAATCTGCTATGGTCTGGAGCTGTGCAGTTGTCGTCAGTTACAGCTCTGATTCCCAAAACAGCTAGTGTCTGTGCAATTTCGAATCTGGGCTTGTGAAACATAAGTGCGGGCTATTTACCATTGTATCCAAACGATTAGTTAGATGGCACATTTAGGGTTGGGCCCATTGGCTAGTTTGCCGCAATAGGACTAGTCAGGCCTGGCGCCATGGAACCGGATCTTGCATTTGCCATGTGTGATAGATGCGCTTTCACATTAGCCCTCTCAAGTCACGTGGCTTAATTGCCCATACATGGGGTGCAAAGCAGTGGCGTGTGCTGGTGGGCGTCCTTGAACAAACACGCCCACCAGAACATGCCACTTTTTGGCCCACCATATATGAGCAATTAAGCCATGCTCCTCGGAACCACGTGACTTGGGAGGGCCAATGAAAATGTGTGTCTATCTCAGCCAATGGTTAGTGAGATTGATGATCAAGACGTGCCTGAGTGTATGTAATAGTAAAACAATAAAAAGATATTGCTAATCATTTCATCTTAAAGGTGGTGACCAGGGTCATACACTACTTTTTTCTAAGCTGTTAGAAAATACTCTAAAAACACCTCTTTTCCTTGTCTTGTCTTCTCTTGCGGATCTGGTCAATCCGATAGTATATGCGTAAAGTATAGATCTTGCTACATTACCACACTGATACTAACAGCAGTACTATAATTATAGCATCCATTACTAGTAGTACTAGCTCTACCAATACTATAAGAATAGTGAAAATATCCATTGCTACTAGTACATAGTTGTTTATTCTATCCCACTCTTTGTTGGAATGACAAGCAAAAAACAGAGTCTGGTATTTATATCAGCTTCACCTGTCAGTCAACAAAGCTATTATCGATTATGGGCTATATCGATAGACACGCAATGTAGATGCACAATTATTGATTATGGGCTCTAACTATAGAGCTGCATATATTAAAAACCAGCTGTCAATCAATATTGATTATGGGCTATAGCGATAGACACACAATCTGATTTGCTGGATTATAGATGCGCATAAATTACAGCATCCAGCAAGTCCAATATCCATTATGGGCTATGCCTATAGATGCATGATATGCTTTGCTGAAGTCATAAATGTGCATACATTATAGTCAAGTGTTACAAGAACATCAATTATTGGCTATAGCAATAGACACGTGATCTGACTGGCTAAAGTAATAGCCGCAATTAAATTGTCATCAAGAGTTACAAGAATATTGATTATGGGCTATAGCGATAGCTGCGAGATATGATTGGCTGAAGTTATAGATGTGCATAAATTAAAAGCAGCTCTTTTTCCGATATTGGTTATTGATGTAGTTCAATAGTAGTTAAACAACAGCTATTAACCAATATCGATTATAGGCAATAGCGATAGACACACAATCTGATTGGCTGGATTATACAGGAGCATAAATTATAGCCACATACTAGCCCAATATCGACCATGACTATAGCGATAGATGCTCAATCTGATTTGCTGAGTTAAAGATCACAGCAAAATTTATTGACACCTGCCAGCCCAATATCGATTATTGGATATAGCAATAGATGTGTGATCTGATTGGCTGACGCAATTGACACAAATAAATTATAGCCAAGTGTCACAAGAATATCGATTATGGGATATAGCAATAGATGTGAGATCTGATTGGCTGAAGTTATAGATGAGCATAAATTAAAAGTAACTCTTACTCCAATATTGGTTATTGAAGAACGTACCAGTTCAAGTTTGAGTACCAATCACTCATTAGAACAGTGGATTATGTGCATGAAGCAATAGGCACAATTGATAAACAACTACACATGTAATATTAATGGGATACCAGTGGACCTTTCCAGTTCTAGCTATGCCCCGCCCATCTCTAGCTAAGCTCCACCCCACCTCACTCATGTTGGGATCGATCGATCTCTGAACTCCTTGGCCATCAATTTCCAGAAAACTATACAATTATGCTGTTGAATGTTTTGAAACCAATTTGACTGGGTGGTATTTATTACATAGTAGAGAGATACGATTCATACACTGTGTCAGACTTTTAAGAGTAAAAGATGGGTCGCATAGAATCATTTATGATGTAATGATTATGACGTCATCCTACACGCTGCTTAGCTGATTATGATGTCATATGGCATCACATCATTGATGGATACTCTGGAACGGTGAGTTGTTGGCGCATGTGAGACTTTCTCTATTAGTAGACCCAAGTGTGAATTAATCTAAATTTTGAGCCAATACCACTTTAATTATTAATGGCAGCGCAGCAGTTTTCCCGAATACACCAGAGAATTATATGAAGTACATTGGTGTAGTCGAGTTTTAAGCACTACTCGAGACAATTATAGCTGAGAATTCCTTCCTGAAGCATTATACACATGAATAACATATATTACTTCACTCATTGAATGTTTTCTACATATACTTTATGGCCGCCTGTTTTATATTGGCTTTCTACTAATAAAACAGGTCACAGTAAAAAGAATAAAATCTCCAACTATAACACATCTAGATCATGATTTGGATGTTTTAAATCTTATTATCTCTAATTTTGGGAGCAGAACAGAGAATGAAAAGGCTTGCACATACATTGTCATTGATGTTTTGGTGTAAATTTGTAATGTATGGTGTTTATTAGTTTGCTATGAGTTTTGTTGAAAAGTTGAAAGGTAGAGGCAATTTTAATCTAGATATCTCTCAAGATTTACATGTCATATACGATCGAATTTTTCAACATTTCAGTGCGTACCAATAATGGTGTGATTTTCTCGAAATTACCTAGAATACATGGACTGGTTGAGTCAATGTGGCCGCCCCTAAACACAGATAATCCTATCCTACGCAATAGTGACATGAACAAGAAATTGGCAGATTGTTCACCACTCTATAGATATCCATGGATGAGACTTGAAGATTTAGAGCCTGGGCTGTTGAATTCTACGACAGCAGACAACATGTCTAAAATATTGTATGTAAGAAATATTCTTCTAGAAAAAACATACGTTGGTATTAGATAACTTGGAGCCAATTAGTGACTTCGCACTCTGCTGTGTGAACTGTGCGTGTGTAGGTATACTGCATAGGTCTAGCTGAATATAATGAAAGCACACTTGAATATAGTTTTGCAAGCGATATGAATAGTGTTCTATTCAGGCGCTGATGTAGAGCGATTAACTCACAACTGCTAATTCACTATTGATCCTTTTGAAAACGTTATATTTGAAAGTCAATTTTTCTGGTGGAAGCAGCAAGTTTCAGTCAAAATTATTTCAAAATACATTGCTGGTTTCCAAGGATGCAATCTGATGCCTACTGAATATTTTGAAATTCGTGTGACTGAATGTAAACCCTGTCCCTGGAAACAACGGCTTTGAGTCAATTTGTTTTAAAACTAGACAGTATTTTACCTGTAGTTTAACTGAGCTTATATGGCTGGCTGTCTGTGGCGGGTATTATTTATTCGCTCAGCATACACCAGAGTGCAGACGTCCAGCTGCGGTACTAATTGGTTCCCACCAGAGTAACATAAATGGTATTTATCTGCTTTTAAAAAATTATACTGATTTATTTCTTTTTTACTGGGGGCTGTAGGTTGATAATTATATAAAGCTGTGTTATTTCCATGAACCTTTCCTTTAACAAAATTAGGCGGCATTCCTGAAGGGTGAATAAAAATGCCAAATTTGAAAATTCCTTTCAGCATGACAAAGCGTATGCTCTACATACAGTGGCTAACATACCTATTAAACCATGTGGTTTACAAAAATATCTCACGGTTTCAGGTACGGGGTATATTCCCCTACTGCCAGGGTGATCCTCCCTGTGTGTTTAAAGAATATAAATAATGTATACTTTGACGTAGGTGGTTTGGATGCGAGGAATGTTTTGAAAAACAAAAATCGGGCACCTGCTCCAAAATTAAGGCTTACAAAACATGTTTTAAACATCTAAAGCTAAATGAAGAGCATGTTTGTGGTCAATTTAAATTTCTCACCTGTAGAGAATTGATGAATTCAGAGCATAAATGCGATGTGCCTATCCTTAATGCTTGCCCAAATAGCATGCTAGAAGACATGTTGAAAGGTGAAGAAACCTTAAAGAGCCTTGTGCAGAAATTCTTATGGGAAAACTCGTTTTGAATCTGGCGAACATATCCTGAATTACCTTATTGCACAGCACGTGTGTACAGATTGCTTTGGAAAATACATAGACGTTTATTGCGCTGAATGTGGTAGTAATTCGTGGGAGGGCAAGGATATTTTATAACAATAGCAAAGCCAACAAACACAAACCTAACAAACCCAAACTCATCAGCGACACTGACACTCAAATGCCATACAAAAAGCTAACATCGACATCAGCTCCGATCCAAATGAAGCCCTAACCAAAATACTGAGATCTACCAGCACCATAGGTGTTCTTAAAATCAACTGGACTATGTATACGGGCGACCCTCTAGTAGTAAAACTGTCAGCAGAACAGAAATAATTACAGCTGCACATCTATCAAAGTGGCCAAAGTGAAGACTGCACCATACTATGCTGGGAGGGCAATAACATTCTGTGCCACATTATCGAACACTTAAAAGTTCTTGCTATTGAACAAGCAATCACTGCCACGGATGATTGCCACAAAATGTATCAGGCAGCCAGAGCCCTGAGACTTACTGATTACACACCACCACTCACTGTACACAACTCTGGAGGACATTTTAACGGGACCGACAACAGCAAAGCCGAGGTGATTCGAGAATGTTCAAGGAACAGTTCACTGACCACAATGATGAGCCCTTGCACACATTCTCAGGATACCCCAGGTCATTACTAACACCAATTAAAACAGCAGAAGTTGAGAAGGCTCTTAAACCCTGAAAAAATGGACGTGCATCTGAACCTGATAGCATGAGAAATGAACTATTTAAATATTCAAGCGACATTATCTCAAAACCGATCACACACCTAATGAATTCAGCTTTTATGCACCACATTCCCATCGACGCTGTAGGCCAAGGTACCCTTATTGCACTGCACAAGCCCAAGAAGCCACCTGGCCCTCACCCAATCTGCTTCCCATTGTGCTCCTCAACAGCAGACAGAAAATCCTATCCAATGTTACTCTATGCCACATCCGAGACAGGATAGATGACTTCACTGGATCGTGTCAATGTGGCTTCAAATGTGGACGCAGCTGTGCAGACATTGTATGGGCTCAATGCATGATTGTGTCTGTAGACATGTACAAACAGTAGGATGTCTACAAAATGGGCGTTGACATGTCAGAAGCCTTTGACACAATTAAAAGCCCAAAGATCCTAGCTCTACTACGCCAGGCCAGTTGCAATGAAGATGAGCTACGACTAGTGAGACCACTGCTTGCAGACACCAAGCTGAGAGTACAAGTCAAGTCAGTGAAGTCTGTAGAGTTTGAGACGTCAATCAGCTCCCCCACAGGGAGATGGTCTATCTCCGGTGTTTTTCACCTGTTAACTTGCTGCTGCATTGAAATCCGTGTGGGAAAGTTCCACAAGAACAACCCCAACACACACACACACACACACACACACACACACCCACCCCACTGTTAATACTAGGTATGCTGCTAAAGATTGAATATGCCAACGATTTAGACTTCATAGATGAGGAAGAGAAACCCCTTAACAAACTTCTCCCAATAGCTGCAAGCAAACTAAAAAATTTAGAATTTCTTTATGCATGAATCAAAAACAGATTTTACCCACATATACATATCTACAAAGCATGAAACTAAAGAAAATGACAATCCACTTCGTGGCGCCGAACCATGGAAGAAAAGTAAAAACCTGGGCTCATTGCTTTGCAGTACTGCTGACATTGTTGCACACTGTGTCATGGGGAACATAGCTTTCCAGTCCTTCTGGAAGCTATGGATTCGTAGATCAAATATGCCCTTGATAAAAAGGCTATGTTTATGCATTGCAACCTGTGTATTGTAGCTCGTGGGGTAGTGTCAGGCCGTTCTGGTGTCTGGTGTCGACTCGCTACGCCACAAGTGCATGACAAATGATGACGCTGGTTAGCTTCCGGTCTCGGGGTGATGGATCCTGTACGATACTGCCCTACAGGTAACAAAGACCGGCTCCTAAGGCCGGTGGATCTCAATCATTCCAGTAGGGCCGTGCGACCATCGTCGCGAACATTAAATACACCAGTCTCATCCCAAGAGTTTGTGTCACCAGTATGCCTGTCCATAGCAATTTCGTGATCTATGGGCTTACAAGCTTTGATTGGTGACCTAATTAAAATAAGTCTATACAATAGTTTTACCTAAACAGACCGTCAAGTTTGCTAGATAAAAATAATGAGCATACGAAAATACAAGACATAGAGACAGCCTGATGAACTTTTAAACATGGGGCTCCCAGAGGTACCACACAGACTCGTAGGTCCGCAGAGGTATCCCCACAAGGGAGGCTCCCATATAGGAGATTTAATTAATTAACTTAATATAAGCTATTATACCTCTAAGTTGAAAGGAAAGAAAATTTTCTTTTTAGTGTTGGAAAATTATGTGCCTCACATGGGCACTACTCCTAGTGCTAGTTTGGGTGAGGAGTATATGCCTCACACGGGCCTCCGTCACAGGAACATGTCGCCACTGCTTAAAGCGGGAGAACAGTAAGGGGCCCACTCTAATATTCAACCAAAATGCTGTAAAGAAAAGACCATACCTAGTGAAATTATGACTATAAGGTTGCGTGCTGTTTTACATGAAGACGGGACGAGCGATTCCCGAAGGATTCCCACGTCACCGTCTTATGTAATTCTCAGTATGCTGAATTAGTAGTTGCTTCTTTTATTTATGTGGGCCTTCTTCTATGTCTAACCTCCTATTTAGTTTTTAGAGACAAGAATTATTTTAGGCCACAAATGGCTGGCGTCTATCTAGCTTTTAGATATGGCTGTCATTGAGAACGGATGCCCTAAGACATCAATACTGAAGACAGCGTGCATACATGTTACGTCGTAAAATCTCCGAACTGGATAAGAATCCGGACATCTCGCTCCGTAACCACATAAAACGTCACAGGACATTGGTCACTTTTCACAAAAGCATTTTTAAGCAACTGACCTATCGTTATGGTGAGGGTAAGAGAGACGAATACCCACCGTAAATGTCCTTCCCATGAGGGCGTGGCAGATCTGAATATCATGCCCAGACATTCTTTCGGAATTCGGTGGGGATGCGCATCTCGCCCGTCACCAGGTCCTATGGAACTATCTTTTTAACCTGGCATTAGGTTTAAACACAAGTTTCCTAGTTATGCACTGCGGTGTAGGAGGATTGTTCAGCAGATTAAAGAAAATAATAATTAAGATATGTTTTCGCAGTGCTTTCCTACATTCGCAAAGGTAAACTAATACTGAGTATCCGAGGATATGCGGGGAATGTGTGTGACACCACACCCTGGCCATCACCGCTCAGAAACCCCAATAGCTGGGCTATCGTGTTACTGAAATTGATACGTCACTCTTAGGTTGGCGGGAGTTGATGCATTCCCTGGAAGCTGGAAAGTTCCGCAGGCTGGTTTCTGCAAACAGGATTCCCGCAAGCAGCTCATGATGGGAGCGGATCGAATTCAGGACTGTAATAACAATATAGAATGTCTATCGAGTAGTCAGCAAGAAATACAATAACATCACTGCTATGACGAAAGTTCCCGTACACCGATGGTATGGATGGAAGTTACCAACAACCCGATCATAAGCGGGGGTTGTTAAATGCGGATGAAGATACATAACTAAGCTTAATGGTGCGGGGTATGTCAGCCAGCTCTGAAGACGTACCAGGCAAAGTTTACTTTGCTGCAGTCAAAAAGTTTAGATAAACCTGCAAGACATCAGTGCGGGTACAGCTGAATAACCACTTTTTCGTGTGGCCGGTAGATCCGGTGAGTCATCCACCAAAGAACATCGCTGCTTCTACAGCTGTAGAATCACATGTTCAGGCCAGGAAAGGCCTCATCGCAAGTTCGTGTTCCGAATTAGATCTTGATATATTCGTGAACAATATCCAAAAATTTCCAAAAATGTTCAGGCACAACGGGAAATACAAAATTGCTTTTAGTGTGCTGGGTTGGATTACTGCTGGCTACGGGAGAGAAACCACAGAAACCGAAATGATCTGCATAATGCCTGTCTTGCTGATCGTAGCTGACACAGGTCCAACCTAATCGGCCCCTGGCCGAGGATGCTCTCGAGCTCTGGATCTTATCTCCTTTTATACTACTCGTGACGTCACAGGCGCAGGCTCCAACCAATCATCGGTGGAGCAACAGCCAATCAGCGCATAGCTAATAATAACGCAGTCGAATGTTCTAGATCATTCTAGAAGTTCTGCGTACATGTGGTTATGACATCACGGCAATACTTTGAAGATAATCAAAAGGGGTTTCCCATGGATAACTCAGCTATTTGACCGATTTTGAAATGATTTACAGATTTGGAAAGCCCGTCGAATTCTGGTTTTGATTAATGCCAAATTCGGCGAGAACAAGTTATTAAAAAGGATTACATTGTACCGTCTTGGTACACTAAAAGCGTCATCCTATCTTGGTCGTAAATTACGCGCTCTGTCAAAAATAGCATTAAACGTGCGTATGCGCACTATGTGCTTTAACGAACTTAGTCGTTTTTATAACGCGATCTCTCTCATAGGCTCATATATGCTTATGGCTCTACCCAGGGGGCGTGTTCAGGGAACGAATCCAGGATGGGCGGCGCGTACCCAGCTTAGCTGGTACGGCCAGTACCTGACCGGTCGATCCAAACTACACCACCCCCTCCTAGTTTGACATCCGAGGCAAACCATCGTGCATTGCAGATCGACGCATGGACGTACACTAGGCGGGAATTGTAGACTTCCCGAGTCGGTGCATGGCAGGAGAGGCATAGTGATGCAATAGATGCGTATTTAAGAGACAGAGCACATAGAGGTGCCAAAGAGGAGAGGGGAGGCATACTTTTAGTTTTCAATTTTTGACCTGGAATTATTTTTCCAGGCCCTTTTTTTGTTCTTAGTTTTAATATTTTGGTGCGTGCTTTCAACTTTATTTAGCTAATGATTCCTAAACAATAGCTCGCATGGGTGTTCTCTTTGGGTGAGATAATTATTATCTCCACAGAGAACACAAAAGCTCCAACATACCACAATTTAAGTTAAGATATATAATAATATATGTATATCAAATATATAATTTTCATGTAACATACCCTTATGGGGTATCTAAATTATTACAGCCGAATTACTTGCGCACACCGGGTAAATAAATGGGTATGCAACACGTATCTTGATTACAAATATATTTGCGTCCCGTTATAGCGGATCCGCAATGGGCAGCTCTCGCTGACCCCATAGCCGTCCTGACATCTAAGACAGGAAGAAAAATAATAAGAAAAATAGAACATAATAATAACTTAAAAGTTAGTTTATCAGGTAGCCCCAGCATAGCTGAGACTGCATGACGGGATTATGACATTTATTGCACTGCAGGGTGTTGTAGTCTTTACGTCGTGAAATGACGTTGCTACAACACCGGAGTCCGCAGTGCTCATTTTGTGTGGGACATAGCTAGGCAACTAAGTTGTGCAGCTGTGTCAGATAACCGTAGTCATCCCATGGACGGGATTCAATTGATCTAACATATATAATAAAAAGAAAAGCATTTCAAAAATAAATTAATAATTAGTAAGTTTCCATGAATCGCACCACTGATGTTCTGCGGTATCACAAATGATCATACCTCTGCTGCAAAATTTCCCCAGTGAGTCTGTGTCCCACGACTGATGGTGGTTGGTCGCGATGGGTGAATTATAAATGCTGAGATGCGTTCATTATCACTGGCACATTCGGAAGTGTCTGAAGTGATGATTGCGGGAATATGAGCATCTATAATGTCTCTCACAGTTACTACGGGTGCTAGAATGTTTGTCCGTACGACAGCGGTGGTGCTAGTTGGTGTTGAGGCGGTCGATGCTGTGGTCTTCGTGATGGTCGTGGTGGCTGTGGTGGTTGTCGTGGTGATGGTGGTGAGTTGAATCGTAGGCTGAGTCAATGATGCAGGAGTGGATACGGCAGGTGATAACATCTTCCGAGACTTGGCATACTTCAAGAGGCGATTTGCAGTGAGATTGGGCATGGGTTGGATGTCCTGCGTGTGAGTGATACGTCTTTTTCCCACGTAGTCTCGTTCAGGCATAGTCCCCTTCCTGATAGCTGGATCAGAAAGACTAGGATGCGGATGCTGGACGGCATGAGTTGGAGTGATGCTAATAGATGTAGGCTATGGTCAGGTCAGGAGGAGATGGTGACTGCGGGTAGCTTGGAATCTCCATCTCCATAGGTGTCGTGATAACTACCGATATTGGATGACTGGCTGAGATTGCTTCGGAGACTACGGGTGCAGATGTTGTGGTTGCAGTTTTGTGGCTGGTTACGAATGCGGGTGCTGCCAGACTGGATTCTGCGGAGGATTTATGCTTCTTGCTCCGCTCCAGGACTGGTGTGGATGAGGTGACTGGAAGTAGCATAGTGCTTCCCGACATGGCTGCGGGTAGGATTTCACGTCTGGCTGCCGGTATGTTGGCCAAGGTAGCCGCGGGAGGACAGTGACTAATGGGATGTCTATGGGTAGTATTCTTCATGTGGGCCATCTTCTCGGTCGGGAGAACTTTAACTGGAAACCAAGATTCAAAACGTGTGGCTAAAACGGCACGATCCTCGTTTTCTTCCCCTGGAATTAATGTCACTTCTAACACACGGTGACGATAACAGAGTGCATGGGTCACTCCGTAGCGAGTAGCAGTGCAGAGATACTGACATGTCACGCAGAAGGCTGACTGGAGGAGATAATCCTTGTTGACATGAAGTGTGCGGTCGGATTTTCCTGTAAAAGTTCTGGTACAGGGCTCGCCACTAGCTAATAACGAGCTGCACGGGAATCTTTATGAAACTGGTACCGATTCTTCTTCAGAGGAATCCGACAACGCTAAATCTTCGAGGAATGACATCTCATTCCTGCATGGTAGTTGGCTGTGGGAACCTTATTTAAAACCTAAAGCCCTATCTCTTCATTTTTAACTTTCCATGCCAAGTATTGTATTAATGAACTAATAATAAAGCAGAATTTAGTTTTCAACACAAAAGAAGCCTAATGCTATTTGTTTTTCCCTGGTGTCGAGTTTTGACGGGAAGACGAAGTTTCAGAGAGTGCGTCCTTCTTTTATTCTATTTGGTGACGTCATAAACAGCGGATGACTACACCTGGAAGTTTTGACAGGTGATTCGCTTAGCCTTATATGGAAAGTTTCTCCATTTTTTCATTCTGATCGTCACTGGATTAAGTCTTCCCATGTAAAGGGAGTACTTTTAATTATAAGAGGAAAGGCTCACTAACTTAGTCTTATTGTAGTGCATTTACAGTTGTCCGATCAACATAAAAACAGGATACTACTTACTCCCGAGGAGCATCACCTTTTAATTAGAGTGCTGCGGTTTTACAGAATGGATGCTTATAAACTTGCCTATTTTAATTTTAGGCTGGAGCGCCCGATGGGGTGTGTGGGAGTCTGGTGACGTCAGTGGTAATTACCCCGACTCACCCTCGCCACTCCTCCATCATGCCGTGGTAGTCGCGTATTTGGGCGGCTCTTTGGTTTAAAGCGTTTGATCCAATTTACTGGAAATAGCAGTAAAAGTCACGTGGCCCTTGGAAACATGTGGTTGATTGGAAACATATGTGCTGTCAACGGCGATTGCTGAGATACTGTTGCTGAGGTGTAGTCTTTTGTTGATGCGAGATATGGAAATATATATATGTCTTCTTCTTTTCGTTCGCTGATCATACCGCCAGTCCTGTAAGTGACTATCGACATGATCATAAGCGTTAAGTGCGTGGATCCATGGTTTATTAGAGTGCGCCGTGCAGCCTGGAACTGCCGTCTTCAGCACTCGAGATTTCTGTCAGGGTTTTACCTCACCCTTACCTCCTTTAGTCGCCTCTTACGACACGCAGAGGATACGGAAGGTGTATTCGAAGCCCCACCTACACGGCAGTATATATATATGTTATACCAAGATTTTGTTTTATAATAATGTCCCTATTTGCGCGGGCTCTTAAACATGCATCTTATAGTTGTCTGTAAAGATAGTTCTTAGCCTGTGTTGATTATGGACTGGAACGCAGAGAAGAGATTTCTTTTAATTCTCCTTGTAATTATACTGTTAGATTTTTTATGCTGCTTTACCGGCCCATGCGCTAATGATTTGTAGCACGGTATAGCAGTTGTGTTCTTAATCAAAAATATAACAGTAAAGTTGTAAGTAATTTGATGTGTGGTTTAAACAGATCTATTCAGATGGTTGATCAAAGTTACTGATCCCGACAAGATAGCTGCATTTTCCGCATGGGAGGGCTGCCAAGCATTCTCCTCAATGGGTAGAACTAGCTCCGTCCCTGCCTATACTGGGCACATTAATACCATTTAATAACGGTTAAATTATAGTACAAATTGGAAGTGGGTGCACAAAGTGTCACAATTTACAATGCCGTCGTTTGGAGATTGTGAATACAGTCAACCTGAGTGTCTATGTTTCTGACATGTTGGTGATTTGAATCTGATACACGTGGCTGGTTATCTGTGGATGATACTTGCGCTGTGGTGAAGGTGAGGTTTTTATGGCCACTAGGTGTGGGAATGGGGGAGGCATGATGTCAACTTTATCGAACCTTGAGGGTATTTCGCTCTGTAATGGCTGAGCTCGTGGGTGGTACAGAGTTACTTTAGAGCACAGATGACCTGTCGGATGCTGTCGTAACTTTGATCAATTCATTATCGAATTCAACTTTTCGGTAGCAAAATCCTACTCGTGACTGACGACAATGCAGGCATCTTGCTCTCTTAATAATATCGACGGTTATTACGTGACGTGTAAATGATGTATGTAAATTTTGGCTGTTATCGTACAACGTCATGGGAGAGGGGAAGGGGAGAAATGTTGGACAAACGTTCCACCCGTGATGTGTACTGTAGATGGCTGTAGTGCAATCCTTATATCCATATGATCAGTTCTCCCATAACTAGATAAGAAGGTGTGTGTGGGAGATTTGTTGGCTGTTGTTTGTTGATGATAATGTTGTTGTCGGGATGTACAGGCTGCTGTATGATGCCAATGTTAAAGCGAAGTGGGCGCATTCCAGTTTTCCACGCTGGTCAACACCGAGTCTGTTGTTATGGCTGGAGGTGGGGGTTTGCGCGAGATATTATTTCTCCCGCATCTTGTGCGGGTGGAACTGTTGCCAGAATTTTTATGTCTCTATCGGGAATTAATTAATACCGGTAGTTGCTGCTAAATGATGTTGTTGCCGGTGTTGAATGTCTCTGTTACGCTGAGTATAACTGAGTATGTGTGTGATGTAGGCGAAATGACGAATTGACATATCCAGCCTTGAGGGCAGGTGTGTTCTGTATGTGATGACGTTCTGTCTGTGGTGTGATGTCCTGACTGCTCACAGGGGAGTATGGTAGACCAAATGGATGGGATGGCCTTTGGACAGGTGGATGTGGTCATCGTGAAAGAACGGTGTCCAAATTTATTACGGTTTGCTCAAACGTTGGTCCAAAGACTATTACGTCATCAATGTAACAGAGACAGATTTCCCATTGCAGGGTTGTTAATACCTGCCAAATGAGCTGTTCAAAAATTCCGGGAGCATTGCACAAGCCATAGGGCATCTTGCGGAATTGGAAAAGACCATCCCTACAAACGTATGCAGTCTTTACCATATCAGCCTCATCCATGGCCACTTGCCAGTAACCACTAGCTAAGTCAAGGGTACAAAACCACTTGGCTCCGGACAAGGAATCGAAAGTCTGATCTGTCTGAGTTAACGGATAAGCGTCCTTGACGCTAAGATCATTAAGGTGGTGGTAGTCAATACAAAACCACAAGGTTCTGTCCTTTTTGCTTGCTAGTACTATAGGGCTAGCCCATGGAGATGCTGAGGGTTCAAGAATACCGGTCCGCAACATGTCGTTCACTTGTTGATGTGCTTCTGCTTCTTTATGAATTGGGAGACGTCATACCGGTTGATGTACAGGCAATTATTGCCTGTGTCAATGGAGTGTCGTACGAGATGAGTTTCTCTGAGAGGAAAAACTATCGCGATATTTGTACAGTAGTTTCCAAATTTCGTGTTTCTGTGATTGCTGTAATACAACTGTGGCACATAGATATAAATCATGTAGATGTTCGGGTATATCATCAGTCATATGTTGTGGTGTGTCGGTAAGTGTACTTGATTCCAATGAGATTATGTTCACTAAATGGCTGCAGTGTACCCCTGGTTCAAGAGTGATGGGGTCTGCAGTACCATTGAACACTCTAAACGGTATATATTCCTAATTAGTCGGGGGGACTTGCGCATTGAGAGGCGATCATGTAATCAGGGTCGGGTTCCAGCATGGCGATGTATGTGTTACTTCCTAACTGTGGTGCAGTGGCCCATAAGATTTGTTCTTGTGTCCGCTCAACTGTGGCAGTACTTGATAATATAACTGCACACGTGTCATATAATGGTGATGCCGGTCCAAGAGGTATTCGTCGGCCGTGTATGTCGAGTTCATGTTGTTTGCAATGTATGATGGCTTCACTGGCACTGAGGAAATCAGAGCCAATGAGGGCATCGTTATGAATAGAGGCGATGACAACTCGCTGTATGAATTGCATCTTCTCTATTTGGATGACTAAATTGACTACACCGGCTATGGGTACATCGGTTCCCGTAGCCATCTCTAGGTAAATGTTTGTATGTTTAAGGGGGGGTGGGGGGCATTTTATGAGGTGGGATGCTCTCATGTAAGCGCATGTTGAATACCATGATTGAAGCGCCAGTGTCAACGGTGGCACTGGTGGAAACACCGCTAAACAGACAGGCACATTTGTATATCACTTTGCGGTGTACCTGTGGAAGAGTTTCCAATGACGCCGTCTGCGACAATGGTGTCGGAGCGGAATCATTCTGTATGTAATTGGTCTGTTTCCTAATGGCTTCTCTTAATGTAGTGGATGGCTGAGTGAGGAAGGGGCCAGTCCGTCGTCGCCGCTGCTGTGAGGGCTGCGGTGAAGGCAGAGCTGGGTGTAGCAATGATGATGGAGATGTTGCTGTCTCTGGGTATGCAGTATTAGTGTAGACAGCAGTGCGTACGGGATGATGGATAAGCTCTACCTGCACAAGCCATTTCTTGCAGTGCTTCATTGGATGATTTGGTGAAGCACAGAAGAAACAGTGACGCTGCCAGTGACGTGTTTCTCCCCATCTATGTCAGCGTTTGCGAATCCGTGAGGCGGAGTGAACCGTTTCTCCCAAGTCGCTGCTGTCTGTGGATGCGAGAGATGATGTTGTGTGGGTGCTGTTTTGCATACCACCAAGGGACACCGAGAATTCAGTGTCTTGGTGGCGGGACGTGGTGCTTGCAAAAACGTTGTTTCAGCGGAGGTGCTACAACCTACCTCTGCCGTTTTACAAAGGAAAGGAGGCTTGTTATGTGCGGCGAAAGAGGGGGATGGCAATGCTGCAGATGGGGGAGGCATCGTAGGCATTGATATATGCGAAGCCGTGCATTTGAATGTACGTGTAACAGCTGATTTTGGTGGGTGGTTGTTGGCTACCGAACATTGTTGTACGAGGGCCGCAGTTGAGCCGGGAAGCGAATACGGGCACCGAGGTGACTCTACTTTCGGTGCCCTTAAGAGTTTGATGACTTCTCCGGTTGTGGTGTGCTGCAGTGAGGACCAGGCGTTGTCGAAGGAGGTCGGTTAAGACCACTTGTACCCTTTGGCCTTCCCGGTGTGGTTCCCTGTCCCCGCCACGCGGGGGTACATTTCCGCATATGCCTGAGATAAAGACCTGTCCAAGTTATGGGGCCATAATTCGGGACAGAGTCAAGGTGCACACTGACAACTCCTGAGCCGAGCGAACATGGTACTGGGCGCCATTAGGGTCATTTTTGCAAGGGGCAATAGCCTCGCTAGACCATACTACAGAGGTGCTGCCCGCTAGATGCATCACGACTAAGGCCCTCGCATAGATCGTTCTTTAATGTCATTTTAGCTGAGAGGCCCTGCGCAGATCGTACCAGACAGGTCATCCATCCCATGGGTACCTGGGCGCCAGACTGCTCCACCCCTCTGGCTAGTGATAGATTACACCGTCTCACGCACATACCATCCTGCTTCCCAAAGAATCACATTTCATGACCTCTGATAACAGGAGGCATGGCTCGCAATACGAACGCTTGCCATGGCTTGACTGTACATTCAGCCATCTTGATCACACAGATGAACTGACATGATCAAGATGACGGGTCGGCGACCCAGTCGATAGCGATCACCATCTGAGCTCACACTCAGGGGCAACAAGCGGTCTGATCTGTACCCATCTGCCAACAGAATACGAACCATGACTGCTTTCCCGGGCCTTGCCTGCAGGGCACTGTAACTCATGGGGTAGTGTCGGGCTGTTCCGGTGTATCATGTCGACTCGCCGTGCCACAAGTGCACGATGAATGATGACGCTGGTTAGCATCTGGTCTCAGTGTGACGGATCCTGTACGAGACTGCCCTACAGGTAACAAAAACCGGCTCCTAAGGCCGTTGGAACTCAATCGTTACAGTGGGGCCGTGTGACCACTGTCGCAAACATTAAACACAACTGTCTCATCCCAAGAGTTTGTGTCACCAGTCTGCCAGTCCATAGCAATTTCGTGATCTATGGACTTACAAGAATTGATTTGATGACCTAAAAATACAAGTCTATACAATGTTTTTACCTAAACAGACTGTCGAGTATGCTAGATTAAAATGAGGAGCATACAAAAATACAAGACATAGAGACAGCCAGATGAACTTTTAGACATGGGGCCCCCAGATGTACCATACAGACTCGTAGGTCCACAGAGGTGTCCATGCAAGGGAGACTCCCGTACACGAGACTTAACTAATTAACTTAATATAAGTTATTATACCTATAAGCTGAAAGGAAAGACGATTATCTCTGACGAAAGGTCAGGTGCCTCACACGGGCACTACTCCTAGTGCTAGTTAGGGTGAGGAGTATTATCCTCGCATGGACCATCATCACTGACTCCTTGTGAGAGGCAAGTGCCTCACGCGGGCCTCCGTCTCGGGAAGGTGTCGCCACTGCTTAAAGTGGGGAAAGAGTAGTAGGCAAAAATGGGCCCACACTAATATTTCAACCAAAATGCTTGAAAAAGAAAAGACCATACCTAGTGATATCATGACTATAGGGTTGAGTGCTGTCTTATGTGAAGATGGGACGAACGATTCCTGAAGGATTCCCATGTCTCCGTCTTATGTAATTCTTAGTATGCTGAATTAGTAACCACCGCTTTATTTATGTGGGCCTTCTGCTTTGCTTCATTAGCTTTTAATTTTGAGAAACAAGAACTATATTAGGCCGCAAATGACAGGTATCTACTTAACTGTTAGACACCGCTGTCATTGAGAACAGATACCCCCAAGACATCAATACTGAAGACAGCGCTCATACATGTTATTTAGTAAGATCTCTGAACTGGATAAGAATCTGAACATCTCGCTCCGTAACCACATAAAATGTTACAAGACACTGGTTACTCTTCACAGAAGCATTTTAGGCAACTGATCTATCGTTATGGGGGTGGGGAGGGTGTAAGAGAGACGTATATCCACCGTAAATGTCCTTCCCGTTAGGGCGTGGCAGATCTAAATATCATGTCCAGACATTCTTTACAGGATTCGGTGGGTATACGCATCTCGCCCGTCACCGGGTCCTATGGAACTAACCGTTTAACCTGTCGTTAGGTTTATGTACAAGCTGCCCAGTTTTGCACTGTGGTGTGGGAGGATTGTTCAGCAAATAAAATAATAATTAAGATATGTTTTCACAGTGCTTTCCTACATTGGCAAAAGTGCTAACTACTAAGTATCCGAAGATCACTTGTACCCTTTGGCCTTCCCAGTGTGGTTCCCTATCCCCGCCATGCAGGACGGATGCCCAGTTCCCCACACAGGATGCAGCCTAGGCTGGGTACCTCTCCGTATATGCCTGAGATAAATACCTGTCCAAGTTATGGGGCCATAATCCGGGACAGAGTCAAGATGCACACTGACGACTCCCGAGCCGAGCAAACACAGTACTGGGCACCAATAGGGTCAGCTTGGCAAGGGGCCATAGCCCGCATAGACCATACCATAGAGGCAATGTCTGCTAGACGCATCGCAGCTAAGGCCTTCGCGTAGATCGTACTTTGACTGAGAGGACCTGCGCAGATCATACTTAGACAGATCATCCACCCCATGGGTACCCGGGTGCCAGACTGCTCTACCCGTCCGGCAAGTGACAGGTTACACCGTCTCACACACATACCCTCCTGCTTCCCCAAGAAACACTTTTCATGTTCTCTGATCACAGGAGGCATGACTCGCAATACGAACACTTGCCATGGCCTGACTGTATATTGAGCCATCTTGACCACTCATAACCAGAAATGGGTTGATGAACTGACATGATCAAGATGACCGGCCGGGGACCCAGTCGATAGCGATCGCCATCTGAGCTCACGCTCAGGGGCAACCGACAGTCTGATCCATACCTATCTGCCAACAGTGTACGAACTTTGACCATTTTCTCCGGCCTTGCCTGTAGGACATCTCCGACAACATTTTGCCTAATTGCAGAGACTTGTGCCCTGGATGTGGACTGTCATCTCCGTACCACGCATTGTCCACTTATTATTACCAAGTTCAGCAGCCCGAACAATGCGCTGACTAGACGGTACTATAGTAGGATGTTAATTTATCCTTCGTTAGACACGGAGGCCTTCAGTATCTCCTCTGCACTATACATACTTGTTTTACATGTCCCGGACCCTCGCGGGCCCTCTGCCACCTGTTCCCCATGAACCTTTGAGGAGTCTATCCCTCTTTGTCACGGGGGGAATGTATGTGATACCACACCCTGGCCATCACCACTCAGAAACCCCAACAGTTCCCCAGCGTCGTATCAGCCCATGGTGCGGATAGGGACATCCAAACAATTAAGAAGCCACAAGGCTGAGTGGAACATGAAGAAAGACAAAATCTTAGAGTTATGAGTCTTGCAGGAGTGCGGGGCTAAATTATCACGCTAATGGAAGATAAGAGTATTTCTTAATGAGGAAAGTGTCTCTAATCATATTAAACCTATCCTATCGAGCTGAATAGAAAAGGTTTAGTCGGTAGCATGCCGGGATAAACAGAGTTATAGCACTGACAGTGACCTCAGTGAAAAAATTTTGGTGGCGGGAGAAAGTGCTGCATATATAGATGTTGCTGTATAGTGTTTCCTACATGCACTGCAGTCCTATATTTTCTACAAATAAACAAAACATATGAACTGATGGCTACTGGCCATACATATATAACCAACCAGAACAATCAATACAGTATCAAATGATCCGAATTATATATCTTAGTACAGGTTAAAAAGCATGGGCATGCGCACTATGTGCTTTAACGAACTTAGTCGTTTTTACAACGCGATCTCTCTCATAGGCCCATATACACTTATGGCTCTACCCAGTGGGGCATGTTCAGGGACGGGTGGTGCTTAGCTGGTACGGCCCGTACGCGACCGGTCAGTCCGAACTACACCACCCCCTCCTAGTTTGACATCCGTGGCAAACGATCGCGCCTGGCAGATCGACACATGGACGTATGCTAGGCGGGAATTATAGACTTCCCGGGTAGGCGCGTGGCCGGAGAGGAGTAGTGATGCAAAAGACGCGTATTCAAGAGACAGAGCACATAGAGGTGACAAAGAGGAGGGGGAGGCATACTTTTAGTTTTCAATTTTTGACCTGGAATTATTTTTCCAGGCCTTTTCTCTTTTTGTTTTGTTTTATTTTAATATTTTGGTGCATACTGTAACTTTATTTGGTGAATGATCCTAAACAATAGCTCGCATGGGTGTTCTCTTTGGGTGCGGATAATCATTATCTCCGCAGAGAACACCCCAGCTCCAAAGTACCACAATTTTAAAGTTTAAATATAATAATATATAATATATATATATATATGTATACATATAAGATCCATGTAACATACCCTTACAGGGTATTTAGTCAATTCCTCCCGAATCACTTGCACACCCCGGGTAAATAAAGGGGTATGCAACACGTATCTCTTATTATTAAATATATATTTTGCAGCCCGTCATAGTGGGTCCGCAATGGGCAGCTCTCGCTGACCCCATAGTCGTCCTGACATCTAAGACAGGAAGAATAATAATAAGAAAAATATAATATAATAATAACTTAACAGTTAGTTTATCAGGCAGCCCCAGTGTAGCTGAGACTGCATGATGGGATTATGACATTATTGTATCTGCAGGATGTTGTATTCTTTACATCGCACACGATGTTCTTACAACACCGGAGTCTGCAGTGCTCATTTCGTGTGGGACACAGCCGGGCACCGAAGTGCGCGGTTGTGTCGGATAACCGTAGTCATCCTAGGGATGGGATTCAATTGATGTAACATATATAATAAGAAGAAAAGTATTTCAAAAATAAAGTAATAATTAATACACTTCCATGAATCGCACCACTGATGTTTCTGCTGTATCACAAATGATCACACCTCTGCTGCGAAATTTCCCCACTGATTCTGGGTCCCGCGACTGATGGTGGTTGGTCACGGTGCATGCACTATCATTGCTGAGATGCGTTCACTATTACTGGCACTGTCGGAAATGTCTGAAGTGATGGTGGCGGAAATATGAGCGTCTATAATGTCTCTCACAGTTACTGCTGGTTCTAAAATATCCGTCTGTGAGGCAGTGGTGGTGCTAGTGGTTGCTGACGTGGTTGATGTGGTAGTTGTTGTAGTCGTCGTGGTGGCTGCAGTAGCTGGCGTGGTGATGGCGGTGAGCTGTATCTTAGGTTGAGGCAATGATGCGGGAGCGGATATGGCAGATGACATCTTCCGAGATTTAGCATATTTTAGCAGACGATTTGCGGTAATGTTAGGCACTGGCTGAAAGTCCTGCGTGTGAGCGATACATCTCTTTCCCATGTATGGTCGTTCCGGCGTAGTTCCCTTTCTGATGGCTGGGTCAGAAAGGCTAAGAGGCAGATGCTGGATAACATGAGTTGGAGTTATGCTAATCGAGGCAGGCTGCGACGGTCCTTGATCCCTCGTCTATGGTCAGGTCTGGTGGAGATGGTGACTGCGGGTACCTTGGAATGTCCATTCCTGCAGGTGTCGTGATGACTACCGAAATTGGCTGACTGGCTAAAACTGTCTCAGACACTACGGGTGCGGGTGTAGTGGCTGTAGTTGGATGGCTGGTTATTGATGCGGGTGCTGCCGGACTGGATTCTGCGGCCTTTCCCTTCTTACTCCACTTCAGGACCGGTGTAGATGTGGTGACTGGTAGCGGCGTCTCCCCGACGTAGCTTCGGGTAGGATTTCACGTCTTGCTGTCGGTACGTTGCTTACCGTAGGCTCAGGAGGACGATGACCAACGGGATACCAGTAGTGTTCTTCGTGTGGGCTATTTTCTCAGTCGGGAGAACTTTGACCGGAAACCGAGATTCGAAATGTGTGGCTAAAACGGCACGATCCTCATTTTCTTCCCCAGGAACTAATGTCACTTCTAATACATGGTGACGATAACAGAGCGCATGGGTCACTCCGTAGCGAGTAGCGAGTAGCGGTATAGAGATACTGACATGTCACGCAGAAGGCTGACTGGAGGAGATCATCCTTGTTGACATGAAGTGTGCGGTCGGATTTTCCTGTAAAAGTTCTGGTACTGGGCTCTCCGCCAGGTAATAACGAGCTGCATGGGAACCGTTTTGGAACTGGTACCGATTCTTCTTCAGAAGAATCCAATAACGCTAAATCTTCAAGGAGTGCCATACCGTTCCCACATGGTAGGTGGTTGCGGGAACCTTATTGAAAACCTAATGCCCTATCTCTTCATTGTGTTTAACGTTCCAGGCCAGGTATAATAATGAACTAATAATAAAACAGCAGAATTTGGTTTTCGACACGAAAGAAGCCTAATGCTATCTGTTCTTCCCTGGTGTCGAGTTTTGATGGGAAGATAAGGTTTCAGAGCGCGCTTCCTCATTTTATACTATTTGGTGACGTCATAGGCAGCGGATGACCACACCTGGAAGTTTTAACAGGTGATTCGGTCAGCCCTATATGGAAAGTTCCCTCTTTCCTAATCTAGTCGTCTATGGATTAATTCTTCCCGTATAAAGGGAGTACTTTTAATTATAGGAGGAATGGCTAGTTAACTTTGTCCCAATCTCGCGCTTTTAACATCCTCCGATCAACACAAAAACGTGATACTACTTTTTCTTTGCTGAGCCTCACCTTTTAATTAGCGTGCGGCGGTTTTTCAGATTGGATGCTTATAAACTTGCCTATTTTAATTTTTAGTCTGGAGTGCTCGATGGGATGTGTGGGAGCCTAATGACGTCAGCGGCTTTCACCCCGACTCACCCTCGCCACTCCTCCATCACGCTGTGGTAGTCGCGTCTTTGGGCGGCTCTTGTGTTTAAAGCGTTTGTTCCAATTTATTGGAAATAGTAGTAAATGTCACGTGGCTTCTAAAAGCACGTGGTTGATTGGAAATATATGTACTGTCTATGGCAATGGCCAAAATACTGTTGTTGAGGTGTAGTTTGTTGTAGATGCGAGATATGGAAAGATATATATGTTATATAATGAATCTTTAATATATAATGTCCCTTATTTGCGCGAGCTCTTAAACATGCGTCTTGGTATATGTCTGTAATAGGTAGTTCTCAGCCCATATTGATTATGGACTGAAATGCAGGGAAGAGAATTTTGAAATTCTCTTTGTAATTATACTGTTAGATTTTTTGATGCCGCTTTACCGGCCTGTGTGCTAATGATTTGTAGCATGGTAGAGCAGTTGTGTTCTTAATCAAAAATTTAACAGTAAAGTTGTAAGGAATTTGATGTGTGGTCTATTCAGGTGGCAGATCAATGTTACTGATCCCGAAAAGATAGCTGTGTTTTCCGAGCGGGCGGGCTTGCCAAGCATTCTCCTCAATGGGTAGAACTAGCTCCATCCCGGCCTAGACCAGACACATTAATACCACTTAATAATGGTTAAATTACAGTACAACTCGGAGTTGGGTGGCACAGTTATTACAATTTACAATGCCATCGTTTGGAGATTGTGAATACAGTGAGTCAACCTGAGTGTCTGTGTTTCTGACATGTTAGTGATTTGAATCTGATACGCGTGGCTGGTTATCAGTGGATGATACTTGCACTGTGGTGAAAGTGACGTTTTTATGGCCGCCAGGTGCGGGAGTGGGGAGGGAGAGGCGGCGTGAATGTCAACTTTATCGAACCTAGAGGGTATTTCACTCTGTAATGGCCGAGCCCATGGGCGGGACAAAGTTACTTTAGAACGCAGATGACCTGTCGGATGCTGTCGTAACTTTGATCAATCCATTATCGAATTCAACCTTTCGGTAGCAAAATCCTACTCATGACTGACAACAATGCGGGCATCTTGCTCTCTTAATAATATTGACTGTTATTACGTGTAGGTGAAGTATGTAGACTTTGGATGTTTTCGGACGATGTCAGGAAAAAGGAAAAGGGAGGATCGTTGGACAAACGTTCCTCCCGTGACGCATACTGTAGAAGGTGTGTGCGGGGGATTTGTCGGCTGTTGTCTGTTGGTGATAATGTTGTTGTCGGGATATCCGGCCTGCTGTATGATGCCAATGTCATAAGAAAAGTGGGCATATTCCAGTTTTCCACGCTGGTGAATGCCAAGTCTGTTGTTATTGCGGGAGGTGTGGGTCTGCGGGAGATATTATTTCTCCTGCAGGTTGTGCAGGAGGATTTGTTGAGGGAATTTTTATGTCTCTATCGGGAATTAATTAATACCGGTAGGTGCTGCTAAATGATGTTGTTGCCGATGCTGAATGTCTCCATCATGCTGAGTATAACCGAGTAGGTATGTAATGTATGCGCAATGACGAATTGACGTATCCAGCCTTGAGGGCAGATGTGCTCTGTATGCCATGATGTTCTGTCTGGTGTGTGATGTCCTGACTGCTCACGGGGGAGTATGGTAGGCCAAATGGAGGGGGTGGCCTTTGTACATGGAGATGTGGTCCTGTCGTAGTTTTTAGACACTGGGAAAATTCGAGTGGAGAGTCTGCTGAACAGGCTGCTTCCCTGCCCACCATGGGGTGGGGAGTGGGTAATGTTGGTCGGTGCGGTGTTGGATGCCACCTCCTCTGTTACAGCAGTCTCTCTCATATCTGAAGATTGACGGTCAACAGACGATGAGTGGAGTGTGATATGGACTGAGCCGGTGATGTCCGAACTTGGTGTATAGATGAGGGACGCGAATTGTAGTGATGATGGTGGTGGAACTCTGGGAGAGGGTGTCCCTTGGAGGGAACGTGGTTTCACGATTTTGGGAATTGATCGGGTATACCTTGTATGGTTTTGCGGTTCTAGACACGCCCAGGCTTCATCCAGCCACTTTACTCCCATGCCATTCACCATGTGTTCCACCCCATGGGAAGCATGGCTTGGGTTAGCCTCAGCCTCCACGTGTGGCAACTCTATGATGGGGGCATAGCATGAAGTGGGTTGGAACGGGAAGAGATCGGAGGAACAACTTTTCCATCCAGTCACTTGGACAAAACAAACACAAAATTCTTCAGATACGACTTCCCAGATCGAGTAGACCCATGCTGAGGAGGGAGAGGGCGAGTACGTATCTCGCCATCGTCGTCAGCGTTAACCGCTTGTTCACCCACATTCTGGCTTGGTAGAAGTGGGACTGAACTGGCACCACGGTGCTCTGCGCTAACCGTAGGAATACTAATTTCTGTAGAAATATCTGTCTGGGTACCTGTGTCACGAGAAACGCCCAGCCCGAGCTCTGGTGCTGGCTCTTCACTGACACAAGGTTTAAGTCGATCGAAGGGATGACTGAGGTCAGGCCCTCTGAAGCACGGATATGGTAGTTCACATCCGACGTCTTACCTACTACCACATAGGGGCCTTTCTACTGGTAACTCAGTTTACTTGGCATGTTCGGAGATCATCGTGAATCGTGAATCCGGGATATTTTGAAGATATGGAACAATTTGCAGAGCTCTGATATGAGCCGGCTCTCAAAATTACTTCCTTGATCGGAGTGCAACTCATAAGGCATACCAAAACGGCAGAACACATTGCTTGCCAGGACCTGCACTACAGTGGATGCCTCTTGGTCTGGCAAAGCAAATGCTTCCACCCACTTCGTAAAGTAATCTTGTAATACGAGGATGTATCTATTTCCATCATCCGTCATATTCAGGGATCTGAGCACGTCGATAGCCACTCACTCCCATGGTGCACCAACAATCTTAATTTGCGATGGTGCGATATGGTGTTGGCCAACAGCGCGTCTTTGGCATGGGATACATTTGGCAACCCATGCCGTGACACTATTGCAAATCCCGATCCAGTGGAATCTCAATTTGATATGGGCAACAGTTCTTTCCATGGCCAGATGCCCGGCGTTATCATGCAGTTGTTTTAATATAAGTTCACGATAACTTTCCGGGACTACAAGACAGTCATTAATATACAGAACATTATTTATTAATCGACATTCTTCGAACTGTTGGTAATAATATTTTGCCGTAGTGGAAAGTGGTGTTACCAATTCCTTGGGAAGACATACCCCCTCCTGGATCCATGCATATATATTCCATGTTTGCACATCTGTTGTTTGGTGGTGTGCGAGTTTCTCCGGATTCCACTCTGTGCACCTCAATTCGGGGAACTCCGGAGATGGTTGTGTTGATTGTGTCATGGTGGCGGCCTCTTCGCATTCAGCTTCCTCGCCGATTCTACTAAGGGCATCGGCATTCCCATGCAATTTGCTGGGTTGGTGAACAACGTTGAAGTTAGAGGCCTGCAGGTATTCCTGCCATCGCGCTACCTGGCCCTCCAGATTTTTCAAATTCCTGAGCCATCGTAGTGAGGCATGGTCTGTACGGAGTGTAAAAGGGAATCCGTACAGAAAGTATTTATAATACTTGATGAAATGTACCACCGCTAACAGTTCTCGATTGGTGGTTGCGTATCTTCTCTCCGTTTTATTCCGAGTACGTGAACCATAACCCAATACCTGCTCCGTTCCATCTTCTGTGACCTGAGATAGAACCACACCAATAGCACAAGCTGACGCATCAGTGTCTAAGATGAAATCGAGGAAGAATCGGGGTGGTCGTCAAGAGTTCCTTCAACACCCTGAAGGAGCCTTCACACTCACTCGTCCACTCGAATGGTCGCTCTTTCTCGGTGATCTTGTAGAGGGGTGAAGCAATCTCGCTGAAATGTCGGATGTAGCGGCGATAGTACTGGCATAGGCCAAGAAAACTTCGTGTCTCCGTAACTGAAGAGGGCCGTGGCCACTCCTCTGCTGCCTTAGTTTTTGACGGCTGAGTAGCCACTCCATCACCGGATATGATGTGTCCCAGGAACTCAACGCTCTGTCTAAAGAGATGACATTTCTTGTGTTTGAGTTTCAGATTGGCCATGCGGAATCGTGAGAGCACTGTATCCAAATTGATTAACGTTGGTCCGAAGACTATCACATCATCGATGTAACAGAGACAGATTTCCCATTGCAGGGTGGTTAATACCTACTCAATGAGTCATTCAAGAGTTTCGGGAGTGTTGCACATCCCATAGGGCATCTTGTGGAATTGGAAAAGACCATCCCTACAAACGAATGCGGTCTTTTTCATGTCAGCTTCGTCCATGGCTACTAGCCAGTAACCACTAGCCAAGTCAAGGGTACAAAACCACTTGGCTCCGGACAAGGAATCGAAGGCCTGATCTGTCTGAGGTAACGGATAAGCGTCTTTGATGCTAGGATCATTAAGGTGGCGGTAGTCAATACTAAACCGCAAGGTTCCATCCTTTTTGCCTGCTAGTACTATTGGGCTAGCCCATGGAGATGCTGAGGGTTCAATAATAGCAGTTCACTTGTTGGTGTGCTTCCACTTCCTTATGAATGGGAAGATGTCATACCGGTTGTCGTATGGGGCTATTATTGCCTGTGTCGATGGAGTGTCGTACGAGATGAGTATATCCGAGATCCATGTCTCTGGAGGAAAAACTGTCACGATATTTGTGTAGTAATTTCCGAATTTCATGTTTCTGTGATTGCTGTAATCCAACTGTGGCACGTAGATACAAATCATGTAAATGTTCGTGTAAATCATCAGTCATATGTGATAGTGTGTCAGCGGGTGTAGGTGATTCCAATGAGATTGTGTCCACTAAATGGTCGCAGCATACTCCTGGTTCCAGAGTGATGGGATCTGCGGTACCATTGAACACTCTAAAAGGTATATTTTCCTTATTAGTAGTGTCTACTATTATGCGGGGACTTGCGCATTGTGAGGCGATCATATAATCAGGTTCGGGTTCCAGAATGGCAATGTGTGTGTTGCTTCCTAACTGTGGTGTGGTGGCCCATAAGATTTGTTCTTGTCCCAGCTCAACTGTGGCTGTACTGGACAATATTACAGCGCACGTGTCATATAATGACGATGCCGGTCCAAGAGGTATTCGTCGGCCGTGTATGTCACATTCCTATTGTTTACAATGTATGATGGCTTCGCTGGCGCTGAGAAAATCAGAGCCAAGGAGGGCATCGTTGTGAATAGAGTCGATGACAACTCGCTGTATGAATTGTATCTCCTCTATTTGGATGAATAAATTGACTACACTGGCTATGGGCTCATCAGCTCCCATAGCCATCTGTAGGTAAATGTTTGTAGGTTTAAGGGGAGGCTTCTTATGAGGCAGGATGCTCTCATATAAGCGCTTGTTAAATACAATGATTGAAGCACCAGTATCGACGGTGGCACTAGTGGAAACGCCACTAAACAGACAGGCACATTTGTATATTACTTTGCGGTGTACCTGTGGAAGAGTTTCCAATGATGCCGTCTGCAACAAGGGTGTCAGAGCGGAATCACTCTGTATGTACTCGAACTGTTTCCGAATTGCTTCTTTTAATGTGGTGGATGCTTGAGTGAGGAAAGGGCCAGTTCGTCGTCGCCGCTACTGTGAGGGCTGAGGTGAAGGTGGAGATGGGGGTAGCAATGATGACGGAGATGTTGCCGTTTCAGGGTATGCTGTATTAGTGTAGACAGTGGTGCGTACAGGATGACGGATAAGCTTCACCTGCGCAAACCATTTCCTACAATGCTTCATTGGATGTTTTGCTGAAGCACAGAAGAAACAGTGAGGCCGCCAGGGATGTGTCCACCAAAGGACTCCGAGAATTCAGTGTCTTGGTGGTGGGACGTGGTGCTTGCAAAAATGTTGTTTCAGTGGAGGTGGTACAACCTACCACTGCCATTTTACATAGGAAAGAAAGTTTGTTATGTGCGGAGAAAGAGGGGGATGGCAATGCTGCAGATGGGGGAGGCATCGTAGGCATTGACATATGCGAAGCCGTGCATTTGAATGTAGGTGTAACAGCTGATTTTGGTGGGTGGTTGTTGGCTACCGAACGTTGTTGCACGAAGGCCGCAGTTGAGCCGGGAAGCGGATATGGGTGCTGAGGTGACTACTTTCGGTGCCCTTAACAGTTTGACGGCTTCTCCGGTTGTGGTGTGCTGTGGTCAGGGGCAGGCGTTGTAGAGGTCGGTCGGTTAGGACACTGTTCCCTTCAATGGCCTGGCTGTCTGCATCCGAAACAGGTGTTTGGTGGCGGTGCGGTGCTGGTGGTGTTTGTTGTCCTAAACTGTGTGGTGGCGAGATTGGTGTCGTGACTAAATTTGTTAGTGTGGAGATCTGTTTATTGCATCCTCTATGGGCACGCCCTCTTCCTCCTGGCGCTTGATTCTGATTGGAATGCTGTATAGCTGGTGGTGGTGATGTCTGTGCAGTTTGTGTTGATGAAATGGGGGGGGGGGGAGCATTAGTGGGCATGGCGATAGCTGCACCCTCTATCTCGTTGATAGGATGGAGTTGGCGTCGGCTACGCTTTCCCTGCTCCAGAAAGTTTGACGTTAAATGGGCCAAACTGCCGTGCTCGCGTAGAAACAGCGTTTCTTTCAGGGTGGGTTCACCACTCAATGCATCGATGAAGGTGTCGAGATGCAGATGGATTACATCTTCCGTGTTGGTGTTCGGATATGCGCTAGTGACTCGCCTTCTGATTCGGCTAGCTAACTCTGGAAGAGTTTCTCCCATGCGTCGTCTGAGATTCTTGAGTTGAAGATGACTGGTTTGTCCGAGCGCTGTGTCGCCAAATCCCTCCGTCAATGCCCATTCCAATTGAGTGTAGGTGGGTGTGTAGTCAGTCCCAAGATCCGCAAGAACTTGAAGGGCTTTTCACCCATTTGGTGATCATTCCAGCGGCTAGTCCGACTTATTATCTCGAACTGGATTTTGTAATCGGTCCAAGTCAGTCTCCCCACTAAATTCGGGAGGGAGAATGACTCGGCCAAGACCGGAGGAAGAATGAAGTAGTTGAAATCCGGGTGGTGTGGGTACCTGAGAGACTGACGAGTATTGTGAAGCTGGTCACTGTGCAGGTGGTAGTGGTGGTGGTGTTGGTGTTTCCCGTCGATGCCGGTGCCGAGGAGCGAGAACACGCTCCAATTTAATGAGCCCGGCCCAGTTGTGGAGCCATAGATCGGCATGGGTCTATGGATGGGAGGCGGAATGTCATGAAGATTACGCGGACGTTCTCTCCGAGGTGAGAACTGATATTCCTCATATGGTGGTGGTGCAGTCGGCTGATGGTCGTGATGTGTAGCGTGACTGATGTACCAGCGAAAAAGTGGTGCCGATTCCTCCCAATAATGCCGTGGGGTCCGCCTCGAGTATAGCATTGCGCTAGAAGGGGGCGGTGCGGGAGGTTGTCTATAATGTGGATTGTCACCCAGACATATGGTCGCCGTGGATTACATGGGCGAACGATAATAGTCTGAGGGATTATTTACATGCCCGTAATCAGGTCTTTGTCGGGGTCGCCAACAATTTGGCCCTCATGGTGGTGGCCTGTCGCAGACGTCCGATATAGTTCTAAACTCTGTTCCCGCCTGTGAGGCATCCCGAAAGGGGCCGTCACTGGCAGGCGAAAACAGGTTATATTGCGAGGTTGTTGATTCCGCAGAATTTCTGGTATAGTCGGTGAGCATGTGAGCTGTGAATCCATCGTATGATGCTACCTCCTGATCGAGGGAGTCATCACTAAATGGAGACGGTATAGAACTGAGCTCACTACTACATTTATATATATATATAGTACAGGTTAATATATTTATTATTCTGATCATTGCACACTGTATTGATTGTTCTGGTTAGTTTATATATGGCAAGTGGCATCAGTTCATATGTTTTGTTTATTTGTAGAAAAATATAGGACTGCAGTGCACGTAGAAAACACTTATACAGCAACATTTATATATGCAGGCACTTTCTCCCACCACCAACAATTTTTCACTGAGGTCGCTGTCCATCCTATAACTCTGTTTAGCCCGGCATGCTACCGACTAAAAACCTTTTCTATTCAGCTCGATAGGATAAGTTTAATATGATTAGAGACAATCTCTTTGTTAATATGTATATTATATATATGTAGTACAGGTTAATATATATATATATATATATATATATATATATATATATATATATATATATATTATTCTGATCATTGCACGCACACTGTATTGATTATATATATAGTACAGGTTAAGGAACCTACTAAGGTGCGGTTAGCAAAAACACCTTACAGAAAACAAGAATAACTATAAACAGATACAGAAATTATAACTAGCGTTCCTAAGACCGTTACGGTGCCTTTTAGTCATCGGAGCCATTTATACAGATACGATATAATTAGCAAAAATGTAATTAACAGGATAATTAAAATGTCAAGTATAGTTACTTGAATAATCAGTAGCCATTCTTAAGCCTGGGATATCGTGTTACTGAAATTGATACGTCACTCTTTGGTTGACGGGAGTTGATGCATTCCCTGGAAGCTGGAAAGTTCCCGCAGGCTGGTTTCCGCAAACAGGATTCCCGCACGCAGCTCATGACGGGAGCGGATTGAACTCAAGACTATAATCACAATATAGAATGTCTAACAAGTAGTCAGCAAGAAATACAATAACATTACTGCTATGACGAAAGTTCCCGTACACCGATGGTACGGAAGGACGTTGCCAACAACCCGATCATAAGCGGGGGTTGTTAAATGCGGATGAAGATACATAACTACGCTTAATGGTGTGGGGTACGTCAGCCAGCTCTGAAGACGTACCGGGAAAAGTTTACATTGCTGCGGTCAAAAAGCTTAGATAAACCTGCACGACATCAGTGTGGGGACAACTTAATAACCACTTTTTGGCATGGCCGGCAGATCCGGTGAGTCATCCAGCAAAGAACATCGCTGCCTCTACATCCGTAGAATCACATTTTCATGCCAGGAAAGGCCTCACCGCAAGTTCGTGTTCCGAGTTAGTTCTTGATATATTCATGAACAATATCCAAAAAGTTCCAGAAATGTTCACGCAACAACGGGAAATACAAAATTGCTTTTAGTGCGGTGGGATGGATTACTGCTGGCTACGGGAGAGAAACCGACAGAAACCGAAATGATCTGTGCAATGCCGGTATTGCTGATCGTAGCTGACACAGGTCCAACCTAATCGGCCCCTGGCCGAGGATGCTCTCGAGCTCTGTATCTCGTCTCCTTTTATACTACTCGTAACGTCACAGGCGCAGGCTCCAACCAATCATCGGTCGAGCAACAGCCAATCAGCGCATAGCTAATAATAACGCAGTCGAATGTTCTAGAACATTCTAGAAGTTCTGCGTACATGTGGTTATGACGTCACGACAATACCTTGAAGATAATCAAAAGGGGTTTTCCATGGATAACTCCGCCATTACTTAACCGATTTTGAAATGGTTTACAGATTTGGAAAGCCCGTCGAATTCTGGTCTTGAATAATGCCAGATTCCGCGAGAACAAGTTATTAAGAAGGATTACATTGTACTGTCTCGGTACACTAAAAGCGTCATCCTATCTTGGTCGTAAATTACGCGCTCTGTCAAAAATAGCATTAAGCGTGCGCATGCGCACTATGTGCTTTAACGAACTTAGTCGTTTTTATAACACGGTCCTCTCATAGGCTCATATACGCTTATGGCTCTACCCAGGGTGGGGGGGTGTTCAGGGAACGAGTCCAGGACGGGCGGTGCATACCCAGCTTAGCTGGTACGGCCGGTACCTGACCGGTCGATCCGAACTACACCATACTTGATGCTGCATAACAGCTAGGTGGCTCCAAAGGCAGCTCTGGACAAACTCGATGCCTGCCTGGCCAAACACCTATGCATCATCACTGGACGCTGATGGCCAGATAGCGTAATTTCTAAGGATGCACTATACAAGATGTGTAATACGTCGTCACTGTCTGTAAAAGCCAACCAGCAAAGATGCTTGGCCATGTGCTAAGGATGCCAAAAGAGACACCAGCAGAGAGAGCCTTGGAATTTGCCCTACTCAGAGCCAGCAAATACAAAGCCAGGAGAGGATGTCATTGCATAAATCTGTTAAGCATGCTACGAGGTGACCTCAAGAAAGCAAGATTCGATACACTGAAGTCAAAAATGGACCTGAGGAGGCCAAGGATTTCGGCTGAGGATAAGACACACTGAGCAAAAGCTAAGAAGGACTGATTGCACCTGTAGGATATTTCCACTACTAGAGCCACAGAATACAGTAATCATACATACACACATACAGCAAACCCAAAAAACTGTTTGCATTAATAAAAACCATATCTGTTTAGCCCATAATTCCGGGGTGCGGAGAGGGGTTGACTTACACGTTGTGCTTTGGTGGTTGTACACTAAATTTGAGATTAACCCCTCCTCAATCATTCTAAATGGACGCAAAATAATTTTTCTTTATAAAGCTGCTATATTATTTAAAGATTGTCTTAATTTCATTCATAGTTCACTCCGCAGCTTACCAAAAATGTTCGATTTGTCAAGCCTAAAGGGCTATTTTCCATATTTCATTAATACAGTAGCAAATCAGAATTACATTGGCGCTTTTCCAGATAAAAATCTTTTTTGTTATTTTGACATGAATTCAAGAGAAAAAAGAAGGGTGGTATAAACACTTAGAATTTAGTTTTCAGAAAGAAATGTATGAATATTACTCTAACAACGTTACAGTCTTGAGACTAGGGTGCCCCATATTATCACAAATGTTTTTTTAATAATGAAACTGAAATTCCCACATTTGTCAATGCTATCTCATTACCAAGTGCATGTAATAAGATTTTTCATTAAAATTTTCTAAATCATTCAAAGCTTGCAGTTATCATTCCTCTTGGAACTATTCCTGCAAAATGAGATTCAAACATGGCATGTAAATATCTAGATGTGTTAGATCGAAAAGAAGGGGTTAGTATAGAACATGGCTGTAATGGTGGTGAACGCTGTGTCTTAGGGAAATATGTTGACGGTCTTTGTGTTGAGACGTCAACTATTAAATTTCATGGTTGTTTTCAAGGCTCTTGTGAAAATGTGTTCCTAACGCTACCTCAAACTCTATAAACCCCTTTGAACCTAATCTTACGTTTGCTGCATATGAAGTGTGTCAGATCTGGTTGTGTGAATTTCAAGAGTTCATTGTGACCGGCTTGAAGTTTAGAGATTTCTGAGTTCTGTGTCTGGTACCATGGTAACGTTATACTCGCATGTCGCCCAGTACACCTCGTGGATGTTAGTGGGGCAATTGGCTGTGCCCATTAGGCATTGCTCTCGAATCTCGAGTGAGCTAAGTCACAATAGCTAAGAGAGGTATGGACGTGAGACACAATGGACAGCCCAAAAAGATTAGTTTGTGACAGATACATTCTGTCTACAGTGGCATATACCACTACTCTTCTCTTTCAAGTTTACTAGGTTGTTTACTATCACACTGATATTTTGTTCAAAAGTCGCAAAAATACCTATTTACAGCATTATGAAAAACATTAAGTACTTTCTCCCGCAATCATTTTTACCGCACATGTGCATATGCTGTGGGCGGCGCCACTAGTGAGGGCCCCATTTTAGGCTGAGCGGCAATGTGGTGGGAGGATAGTGTTTACTACGTGGTCCATATGATTATGCCATCATACTGGCGCTGTCAGTAGCCACTGGAATGTTATTACAAACTGAAGCGTATGTCGTTGGGTAATGAGACAGTTTAACCAACCTGGAACCAGTAAATACCGCCGTCAGACTGTACTTTAACTACCCCGATATATGGCTATACGAATGAGTAATCGGGAAAATGTCAAAAGGACGATTTACTTCTGCGCATGCACCAGACCACTGGGAATACTCTCATAGTAGACAGGATTTCTTATACAGCAAGGCATGGCCACGTTTGCATGATGCCATTGACTGGGTGGACCTTTTTGGGTTGTACATACTATCTTTGTACGATTTCCTCCTCGCATAGCAGCCGATGATCACAATGCCACCAAGAGTGTTTGGTATTGTTAGGAAACTAAAGATGACCACCTTTTTAAAATCTGGTTGTATGAATACTTTATATAAAAGATAATCGAGAAATCTACCCACGAGCACAACCTATTTTCCTAAGAAGTACGAACGTGGCCATGCCATTGCTCAGCTAGCCTAGATGCTGCCGGAGCTCAGTTTCTCATGCAGCCGACTTCTGATAATGAGATGCAGAGCCAACCTGCAGCCGATTTTGCTTTAAAAAACCATGAAGAGACGACCTATTTCGCTAGATTTAGCGTGGACGGTTTGCTACCAACTCCTGTCGACGGTCTTCTTGCTACACTCCACTGAGGTAACTCCAGTAAGACCACACTATGGAACATTCCACCGACTGCTCGCTCAGATCGACATCTACACAGCCACCAGCACTCGATCGTCTTCCTTTTTGGAAGGCTGCTGTTGAACGGCCAAATCAACATTCTAAATTGTGTAGCTATCTCCTTTATGAACTCTTCGCATCTCACTGTGCTCCTTAAACTTTGTGCTTGGGACTTCTCACTTCTGCTCACTGCCTTCGCGGAATCTTGTGACCGCCTCTGGATCTCTTCTGCCATTTGCCTCTCACAGAAGACGAATGAACTTAAAGCTTCATTATCCAATCGACCCATCTCCAACCAAGTTCTGCCTCCTGTTTCACGCATCTGTCTAGAGAACATTTGGTGGAACATCCCATGGAATGACACTTTTACCACTTGAACTAAAAAGGTTACGCAGCCACTCGAAACTTCTGCAGAGCTGTCTCCTACCTCTGAACTTCTGTGAACTTCACGTTCACAAATGATTCTTCTACTCCTATTCTGAGGAACTATGCGAATTATTCTGCCAGGAATTCCATGATCATCTTTGCAGCATTATGATCTCTGACCACCGAGGACTAAGTCACCGCATGACATTATGCCTTGCGAATATATCTCCCAAGGCTGGTTCAAAGCCAGTGGCATCCGCAATAGCAAAACCTAGACCCTGTGTTTTTAAAAGATTGTGACGAACTTCTTCTACTTGAATCTTGTGAACTGTGTTAAATCTTAAATGCAGTAACTTCCACATTTTTTATTCCTTGCAGATTTAACGCTATTGTTATTTCGTCCATTGTTTTACATCGAGTGAAGTCTCAATTTCCTTTTATTGCAACCTACTTTTCTTCTAAATTATCTGCAGATCGCCTATCTTAGCCACCAAATTCGGATCATGATCACACGCTCCGCTGAACGTGAAGAATATATTAGCGCCATACATGATGTCACTCTGATATCAAGTAGGACATCTGCCTTAGTGGAAAATTAGCCAGTGGCTTCCTTAGCTCTTTGCGCATCATGGGGGAACACAATTGCGCTGTGATCGAAGATGCATATTTCCATCCAAGGGCATTTTTCAAAGTCAGGCTCGCCACATCTCACTTGGAAATTCCAATAAAACGAAGTCCCTGGTGGACATTTAACTGCCGTACCCATAGCTCCCGAGTAGGACAGCGATAACGGCTCCATGTCACAGACACCATGATCTGAGTCCGTTCTAGCAGGCATATAGCCTCTTTGAGTAGCAGACAATTCATAGGTTACGGAAAGCTGAGCCTCCACTTCGCCACGTTCCTCAGCTCGGCCTTTTCTGCTCTTTCTTGAGTGGCATTTCCCCGCGCCCGCTGTGAATAATGTTAACTCTGGAACTTACTTGCACTGCGGAGACCACTCCACGTGGACATACTCGCCTCGTGCATTACCTCTTTAGCTTTTTTCACACACTTAGCAATTTTTCCATCACTTTAGAGAAGCCGTTGTCGCTTTAAAAAAAAGGGCCAGAGAACTAACATATATGGTTGAATAAGAGATTTATATAATAATCAGCCTATAGCCATCAGTAAAAAAACAGAAATAAATCAGAATAATTTGAAAAGGCAGCTAAATACCATTTATGTCACTCTGGAGAGAACCGGTTAGTGACACATGCTCTCTGGTGCATGCCGAGCGAATAAATAATACCTGCTACGGCCGGGCATTTAGGCTCATTTATATTCACATTAAGCTGATCAGCCTCTAATTCCTATGGGTAAAATACTGTCAAATCTTAAAACAGTTTGATTGAAAGCCATTGTTTCCAGAAACGGAATCTAGATTCAGTCACACAAATTTCAAAATATTATGTAGTCGTCACGTTGCGACCTTGGAAACCAGCATTGTATTTTGAAATCATTTTGACCGAAATTTGTAGATTCCACCAGAAAGAGTGACTTTCAAATATAACGTTTTCAAAAGGATCAATAGTGAATTAACAGTAGAGTTAATCGCTAATCAGCGCCTATAGAGAATACTATGCAGACTACTTACAAAACTATATTCAGGTGTGCCTTCGTTATATTTGAGTATGCGCACAACGTTGACACACGGCGGAGTGCGAAATACCAGCCACGTCACTAATTGGTTCCAAGTTAAGCGCTCCTAGATTTAGTAAATGCTTTTTCTCAAATAATCCTGATTCATTTCCATATTTTACCAATGGTAGTTTACTTTAAATGGTATGAAATTGGCAATAAACATCATTTGTTATTTCCCCCATTTCCCTTGCTTTAATATTGCAACAGTCATTAACCTGCTTTTAGTGCAACCTAAAAAAAATTCCACTACGACACGATCTCCTCAGTTGATTAGCGACTCCTTTTCCTTTTTTACAGCTTGGCCCATGGTCTGGCTAAATGATTAGTTACTTGACTCTGCAGTTATCAGTTTTGATTTGGCAAACAAGGTAGATAACCGTCGGGTAACCCAGAATCATTTTTAGTCGACCACACCATTCTCAGACAGCTGTCGCATTAGAATGTTGCGGCGCCTAGACTTGAAAGCGATTCACTAAACTCTTTCCTCTTAGTTACACGAGTCAGAAATAGCATCTGAGAGTCGGTAAGCATGTCCATGGAATCGATCAAGCCTTTCTTGACACTGCTCAAGGCAGTCTTCTGTTCTGAGGGGAAGAGTCTCATAATTTAGTGAGGGTAGAACATCTCGAAAAACCTAACCATTAGCGTCATTTCGAGGCTGATAGAGGGCATAGCCACACAATATTTTGCTTCTAAAACTACTGCCTTGCACGGGATCCCCAATGTTAAGTTAGATACACACAGATGAAATGCCTCAGGACAACTGCAGAGAACATTGGATCAAACAGGTCGTGGCCACTAAACTTCAAATGAAAACATCCTTTGATCGCACATTAAAGTAGAAGCGTAAGACCTGTTTCTAGCTTAAGCAGTAGTTAGTCGACTTAGGAAATTAATACCAACGACTTTAATGACTGATTAACACTTTATAGACGAAAAGGATGCTAGTGACAGTTAGCGACGAATCGACTGCTGGGAGAATGTTCGCTGTCTCTCCCCCGAGCATAGTACCCCGCTCTTTCACAACTCTGTCAGGTTAGTGCCCGAGAGACAGCTACATATCACTCGAGCAGGCCATCCCATCTCCTAAGCGATGATCAGAGTAAGAGTGACATTATATCTGATGACGAGGATGTGAATTACTCTCCTGTTGCCTCACTTTTGCACTTTCAGCTGACTGAAAATACTGTGCACGAGACCTCTGAACTAGATTAAACCCCTCGCGAATTCTCTCTCCCCCATTTCCCGCACTTCAGCACATTAGCACTCCTAGAGAATCACTTAACCTAGATGCAGGTAGGTAAGATCAAACCCAGCTGAAGTAAAGGAGCCACCTGTGTCTCTTTCCACCTTTTTTGTACATCAGGAACAGCATATACATATAACCACCACCACCACCCCTCCCCACACACACACACACACACACACACTCACACACACACCATAACCCCCACCACATAGCTCCACCACCCAAAACCAGCCCGTTCACCCCATTTGCATATGCCCTCCTCTCTGCGCAGATAACCTGACTCCTTTCACAGAAAGGATCTGCTGACCAGGGAGGATTACATCTAAAGGCCAGCAACAACAACCAACCCCACCCTTGTAACAGTACCATTTCCTGCCTCAAGCACCAGCCCCTACATCTGCATCGACAACCAGCCAAGAACAGTGCCAGTCTCAGCACCACATACCGGCACCACGACGATGGCAGTTCCTCTCTCTGGTACGACTGCCAACAATGGTGAGGAAGAGCCTGGCGCATCAACTTTCGAGGGCATCCCATCTGCTCAAAGCTGAGTCGGGAATGCCTGACTGGACCCACGCATCTCTAAGGAGGTTGCTGGCCACTCTGGTGTGCAAATAGTTGTGCAGGAGCCCTGAAGGATCACACATGGGATGGCGTCGCAAGCCCCGAGAATGACCGCAAACTACCAGGAACTAGCTATTGAGAATATCTGACTGGCTGACCTGGCATGCAGGTCATCGACTCACAGACCCAGAACTTGAGGGATATGTGGACTTTCGTGATGACCCGATACCCGAACCCCTGCCGGAGCGCTGGGAAACCGGTGACAAACGGCGGACACCCGGCCACACATAGCAGTGAAATTTATACCAAGTTTGCGTGGAGAAAACGTAATATATAATGATATTACTAATTAATCAACATGAACACATGTCTGTCACTTTTGTCTGTTCCAATAATCAATAATTGAGGACAGCTGACATAAAGGTGCCACTGTCATTTGGTGCCAATATTCAATTATTGGTTGTGTATTGGTTCAGCCTGTCAGTTTGTGCGCATGTAAATTTGTACTGTTACAACAATTGACAGTACAGATGGCCAAACATTCAACAATCATCTAGGGCAATATTGGTAACAGCTGCCTATAATCAATACCGTTAACAGCTGGCTATAATTGGTAACAGCAGGCTAAAATCAGTATTAGCAACAGCTGTCTATAACTTAGGTAACAGCTGGATATAACTGATATTGGTAAGAGCTGGCAAAAATGTATTGCACTGATAACTTCAGCCAATCAGATCATGTGTCTACGGCCATACCTCATAATAGATAGTGGGCTGTCAGGTGGCTATAATTTATGCACATCTATAATTCAGGCAATCAGATTGTGCATATATCATTATAGGCCATAATTGTAATTTTGCCTGTCAGGTGGTTATAATCTATTTGCGTCTATGATTCAGCCAATCAGATTGTGCGTCTATCGCTATAGCCCATAATCGATATTGGGCTGGCAGGTGACTATAATTTATGCGCATCTATAACTTCAGCCAATCAGATTGCATATATATTGCTATAGCCCATAATCGATATTGATTGGCAGCTGATTTTTAATTAATGTGTGTCTATCACTATAGTCCATAATCGATAACTGTGCGTATATAATTCAGCCAACCACAATGCATGGCTGTCGCTATAGCTCATAATCGATAATAGCTTTGTTGATTGACAGGTGAGGCTGATATAAATACCAGACTATTTTGCTGGTAATTCTGACAAAGGGCGAGATAGACTGAACATCTCTCTGTACTAGTAGTAATGGATGTTTTCATTATACTTATAGTATTGCTAAAACTAGTGCTAGTAGTAATAATGGATTTTATAATTATAGTACTGTTGTTAATAGGAATGTGACAGTGTAGCAAGGCCTGTACTTCACTCATATACCATCGGAATTGCCGGATTCACGAGAAGAAACAACGAAAATAGGCATTGTAAGACTACTTCTAATACCTTAGAAAAAATAGTATAAGATCCTGGTCACCATTTTAGAAATGGATGATTAGAAATGTCTTTACTGTTTTATCATTACATACACTCTGGCCCATCCTGATCATCAATCTCACTAACCATCGGGTCTGATAAACATGCTTTTTCATTGGCCCTCTTGCATCACCTGGTTTCGATGGGGGCGTTGCTTAATTGCCCATATATGGAGTGCCAAAAGGGCGTGCTCTGGTGGGCGTGCTTGTACAAAGATGCCCATGAGAACACGGCCATTCTTGGCACGCCATAGATGGGCAATAAAGCTACGTCCACTCGAAACCACGTGACTTGGGAGGGCCAATGAAAAAGTGCGTTAACTCACCCCATTACTGCTATAGCTCTCTGTAGCTTTTAATGTTTGATGGAAATCCATTGGGATTGAGTGCGCTATGGACCCTATCGGAACTTGGCGACCAAGCAAATATTTTGAAAATCAGTCCCTATGATAAAACTGTCTGATTGCTCTTTCTAACGTCAAGTTGCGCGGATTTTTGGTTCTCCTGTGACACTTAATTATGGTCATTTATTAAGGGATGCATAAATAACTTAACTAGAAGCTGGGAGACCTAATCAGTGAAGTAATCGTGTCATACACAATTTCACAGTGTATATCTGCTGATAAAATTTGCTTTTAACTAGTTTAAAAAAACAATCTGACTTAAATTTCAAAAAAATTCGCCAACCCCGCCCTATGGACTACTAACAGTACCTAAAAAGTAGAACTATGCCAATCAAACCCACCTTAATTTTGTATTTTTCGTTCGTCCGTCCGTCTGTTCATCCACCAGTCTGTCCGTCCATGTGTTCTTTCGTTCGTTAGTTCGTCGACTCCTTCGTTCGTTCGTCACCTCGTTCATTCGGTCCTCGACCCGTCCATTTGTTCGAGGTATTTATTTTTGTTTATTTGATCGTTCATTGAAAACGAGTGTTGTGATAATTCTAACATTTATAATAGAGATATATACATTCGTGTGCGTCTAGTCTTTGCGTCCTTCCTCAATAACAACAACGCCTAGCTTATATCCACCCAGTAAACATTGTTATCAAATACTCCCTCGAAGACTGGCACATCGAGCCATTCTAATAATCTAACACTGGATCTCAATACCCGAATGAAAATATCGAGTTCTTTGAATTGATGCCGATGTTCTCTCTGCGAATTGCTCTCCGTACTACCAAATATGATGCATGCCGCAACTTTGCAGACCAAATCTACCAGCAGTAATCCTCAAACCTGTCAGTAAAGGGCGACTGTTTGTGTGGGGAAAATATGGCGGTTCTTTTAAGACAGGTGGTCGTAAGACCACCCATCTTTAAAGTACCGTCATCAATTGGTGCCAAAATATGTATGCTATGGACAATTAATTGCAATAAGAGACCGTATGTCTCTGCTAGCAGCGATTGATGGCTCATCAGGTGCCCGTTATAGACAGGTCCTACTGTAGTAGGTCTAGTACACTAGACAGTTCCTCGTGTTTGGGATGGATATTAATAGCTAGACCAGCAGACGCGTATGCGTGCCTACAGAGTGAGCCAGATAGTGCTTGGTAAGGGATATACAACTTGAGATATATTCTTGAGTAATTGATAATTATCAACTAATTCCTGCGTCGGAATTCATGACGCATTTTGCTAGACCAGGTGAAGTTTACGTTTACTTCTCCTACCTTCCCTGCCCGTCCCGCACCCCCAACCCAACCCCTCCCCGCCCTCTCTCCCTCCCTCCCACCCTCCCCCCCCCTCTCTCTCGCGCGCGCGCACGCACGGACGCACCCACCCACGCACGCACGCACGCACACACACACCGAGCCCGTTATTTAGTTTTGTATTTTCTAACTTAACAAAGTACCAAATTCTTAATTAAAGCTGAATTGAGTTGCTACAACGAACAAATATATCACAAAAAAACACACGAAACATGAATTATATCTTATTTGAGATTTATTTTTAATACTTTTGGTTTAACAAGAGAGTTTGGCTTTCGGTCCAGTTAATGTTCTAACCAATTGATCTTTGATCATAATCTCCACTCCCGACTTTTTAATTCTAATCTATGACACGCTTCACTGGCGAACAAAAGATAACTATAGAGTTGTCAATTTTCCAGTCCAATTCCGTATTTTCAGACTAGATAATTCCCCATTCGAACTTATCTTTAGTCCACCGATTTCATACTGACTTCCGTACAAATATGCCATAGGGCGTGCCACTGGTTTTACACGAAACTAAACATGGAACCTGCTTCATATTTTCAAAACAAACTGACCGAAAGTTATGGGGTTTGTGCATAAAATTCAGCAAGAGGATTAACTGTTTGTAAATATTATGTATTTATAATTCTATAGAATGAAATTGTTTAATAGCTAGTTATATCAATTTGTGTAGGCCCCTATATATTCCTACATGGCTAAATGCCAAGAAAACGCCATTTAAACATCGACCTGTTCCGTAAGCTTAGTAATTGACTGAATTTGACTCGGTTGGTTTATAAATGTAAATATTTTCACACCTGGGCTAAGATGTGCCTGGTTATTATTATCAAGGTAGGCTATGGCTAACAACGACGTGTTGTTATTATATCCCCATAAGTGGTTACTAAGAGCGGTAAATCCAATTCAATCCTAGTAACTGCAGATGAACGCAAAGATTCTTACGATGTAAACAACGTTGGACTGGATATGTTTAGATTAATTTGACTGGAAACTGTTGTTGCCTAAGGCAGCAACAACTTCCAGTCAAATTAATCTGAACATATTCAACAGTTTTATAGTACGATTACTTTGAAATTGACATGTTGTAGGGACCCACATAATTGCCATGTCCGCATGCGTCAATTTTATCAACCCACTGGATCAATAATTTTGATTTATTGGCTCAAAGCCCACAACCGGATAGAAGTTAGAAAGCGAGCATATATGTACAAAGCACACTAAAGTATATTACATAAATCTGTAGTCCACGATTATTTAGTCAAAAGTATAGGTTCCTATGCCTAAACGAAATTATACTTATCAACCAGGAATCGTGTATTATCGTGCCATGTAAGTAATTAGATGTGAATTCGTACGTTCGCATTTTAGTACGTGCGTATTCACGCACCATTCCATTTGTATAAATTATATATTGCGCAGCTGTGTGTGCGGTAATTTATCTAGGCCTAATGAAAATTAGCGTATACAAAATGTTTTGTCTAAAAAATCGTACGTTTTGAAAGATTTGAAAAGTAAGCGTAATCTGCTTTGAGCGACAAAATGGAGGAATTCTTCCACTCGTGAAATCATAATCAGTAGAGGAATCCAATCCGTTAGTCAAGTATTGACGTCATAATCAATTACGTTACATAAAGGTTGACGTCACAGTCCAGTGTCCAAGTCCACAATCATAATTGACAGAAATAGGCCGTAATAAACCTGAAATAGGCCGTCAAGTTGTACGAATTGTATGTCTTTACTACTAACCATTCTGTTGAATATTTTGAAAATAATTTGTCTACAAGTCTGGCAACAACAGCAACCATACAAATTGGTTTCAAAATATCCAACAGCTTATACCTAGCTTACTAGGTTTTGTGGAAATTTGAGGTTCGATTGATTCTAGCACGGGAAAAGCGTGGCTTATCTAGGAATGGGAGGAGCATAGCGGAAACCTGATTCATCAATTACGTCACTCTTTAGCTGACGGCACAATCAAAATGATGTAAGTCTACCATGAAAGTCGAAGAGCCCGTCACGAAAGTGTACGAATTGTATGTCTTTGGTGAATTTACAATTTAACAAACATTATGTTGAATATTTTGAAAGTAATTTGACTGGGAGCTATTACTGTCATAATCATATTCAACAACTTAGCCTACCTGTAAAATTACCTTCAAACTGGGATTCGGGGAGGTCAGAGTGAAAAGTACATAAATGAATTCCAACATGTGTACACAGTGGGCGGAGCGTAGCTAGATATGGGTGTGGCGTAACTAGAAATGGATCCCAGAATTATGCTTCATCCACCATATCTAGTCCCTGTCAAATTGACATAGGAGAGACGGGACAACTACTAGTCTTAACCATTGCGCCTTTGAAATTCCACCCTGATAACGCGGTTTACTGGGCAACTACGGCATGGTATCGGCCCGGCATCAGCCCAGTAAGCTATTATCTGGGCAGTGTATCAAATGTAAGATAGCTCCAAAAAAAAGCTGTTATTATTTCTGGAACTAATTTGACTGGAACATATTGCTGTCTATCTCTTGATGCCATAGGCGACTGGATGGCACCAATCAAATTAGTTTCAAAATATTTCCTACATCATTCCTACATCATGTATCATTTGCCGTTTTTGGTCTGTAACTGTTAAATGATTAAACATGAGTAGAAGAGCGATAGGAGGGGCACTGGTCTGATTGACTGAGAAAGTTATGAGAGTTATATAGATCCTAGCTCTACATCAACAAACTGCGGCAAGGGATCGACGGCTGCTTTGATTGGCTGAAAGAGTTATGCCATCATCTCATTTGCATATTAGGTCACGCCCACATGCCAATATATGGCCGGGGCATGGCCTATTGTTATCAATTTTCTTAAAGGGTCACACCCCCTGACCATATATTGGCATGTGCACATGACCTAATATACAAATGAGATGACGTCATAAGTCTTTCAGCCAATCAGAGCAGCCGCCGATCCCTTTGCCGCAGTTGTCGATGTAGAGCTAGGATCTATGCCGATGACTGACATGTGTAATGAGCCGTGAAGGGGTTGGGGTGTGGGCTCATTTGCATATTACTGACGTTATAACCTTCGACCAATCAGCGCAGCCACACCAAGGGTCGCCATTTTTCGAGGTGTTGAAATATTGACCATCAATAATGCTGACTGAAGGGACTAATGACCCGTGAAAGTCTTAAGGGTATGAAGCGAGTTAGGGGGCTGGATCAAGCTGTATCGGCACCCTAACGCAACAATGGAGGTAGTATCATTTTGAATGTTCCAGAACAAATCGATCACGTTATCCACATTGCCTCCGATACTTAGAAAATCCCATAGATTTAATATGCAAGATTTTCGTGATAAAATTAGGCCATAATGGACTGATAATTTCACAATAACCAATTAAAATGTTGGAATCGAACGAGAGAAAATTTGACACACGATACTAAGTAGCCAATCGTTATTCCTGAAATTGGCCAATTAAACGATTGGACAGGAAAACCAAATGGAGAAATCACATACTATTCTGCACAGGTAAATCAATCCAAGTAAAGTCTTGACTATGATACAAATGGAAAAAAGACTGATAGGGTTGTCGGTGTTAGAAAATGCAAGAGGCCCAATGGGCCTGTATCGCTCACCTGGAACATTGGCATTTCAACTAATCTTACTTAAGTTTTACATCCATCGGTGTCACTTCCAATGACTTTCAGTCAAATGGTTTAGTTTTCGAGATAGTGACAACAATCTCAGGACTGTTTTTTTGCAGCTGTTAGTTTGAACAATGTTTAAGCGAAAATAGATGATATCAGTGCTAACTACAGCTGGTTTCTTAACGGTCTCACTGCTGCAAGCAAGTGCAGTCAATAATTCCAATTTTCAAAAGCGCTTGACTTGTTGAATATTTTGAAAACAATTTGACTGAAAGTTGTTGGCGGCTTAGCCACCAACAACTTTCAGTCCAATTGTTTTCAAAATATTTATCAGGTTCAGAGATATAACCTTTGGAATATGTCGTCTGCAAAAACTCAGCAGTTAGACGGTTACTAGAGGTTACTTGAGATACAATTGAAGAAAATGGTCTCTAAAGGCAGGTAGGTGGTCTTTATAGCAGGTTATTCCCCACCACCACACAATCCATTTAACACATGCGCATCTGGCTAAATCACCAAGTTAGCAGCAGGGGTAGGATGAGCTGGAGTTGATTTAAAAAAAAATTTGACTGAGTCAGGCAGTAACAACTTTCATTGCTGCCTAAGGCAGCAACAACTTTCAATCAAATACATTTCAAAATATTTTTAAGAGCATAGATGTCAGAGCACATAATACATATCTTAAATATTGTGGCAGTATTGGAAAGGTTAATCTGTTGATTGGAGTTTAATATCTACTTTGGCAATAAAATCTGACATGGTGATAAATCAATGGACAGTGGAAACAAACCTGTATTTGCCCTATGAAAGTGAGACTGCAAATATTTAAGGGGTGACAACTCTGGCATTTGATGTCCTATCAGTTTCATTTTCACAACACAGATATTAGATGCGGACATTAACTTTGTGACTAGGTTTGGTGTCAATCCGTCAAGAGATAACAAAATGAGCCACCATTGTTGGTGACAGACAGACAGATGGATGGACGGACATACAGAAGATGGATGGGGTTATCGCTAAACGACAGCTGACTGACAAGTAAGCTGAGTTAATAAAAACAATTTCGGCTTCAAAATCCATCAAATAAATGCTAAAATTTGATTGGTCCATGGCAGCCATGTTTTTTACCTATCAACTTCCTATGAACAAACTTTAATGGCCCTTAGTCCATAATCATATCCCCAAAATTTCAACCCGATCCGTTCAGCGGTTCTGCAGAAGTTGTTTTCACGAAAACTAGCTCATCCAAGATGGCCGCTGTACCATTTGGTTAATCAAGTTCCTTCGAACAAACTTGGTTCAGCTCTTTCCCTATATGATATTTCATGAGTTTTGAATCGATCCACCAAGCGGTTTCGGATTTTTAAAGACATTTCCTAAAATCAGCCAAAATCCAAGATGGCTGCCGGTCAAATTGGCCGATCAGCTTTGTTTGAACAAACTTGGATCCCTATGCCCTAAGGATACTTCCTGCCAAATATAATTGAAATCGGCCCAGTGGTTCTTGAGAAGTCGTTTAAAGAAAAAAGTTGACGGACAGACAGATGGACATGGCATAAGATAAGCTCACTTGGCTATTCTGGCCAGGTGAGCTAATAATAGCTCGCTATGAATACATTGTGTAGAGTAGACCATGGCGATACAGTAAGGAAGTTCTGTGTAGTTTGATTAACTAGCTGAGCAGTATAGAGTAGTATGTCATCGGTATTGTACAGATATTTCAAGGTTTTGTTCTCAGCATCTATCTAGTTAAGTAACACTTTAACCCTCGAATTTGTTCTTAAATTTGTTTTTAAAAATTCAATTTTTTCCATAGAAAATGTCCATTTGCAGACCAAGGCTATTCTTTTAAATTTTACCACTGGAATGACTGGTGGTAAATTTTGAAAAATAGTCTTCTCTTGGTCTGCAAATGGACATTTTGCATGACCACTGCAGAAGCCATTTTTGGATGATTAGTGTTAAAGGGTTAAAGTTCTACTTTTCAGTTTGTAAGATACGCTACATGATGTTTCAGAATTAAATGCAAGAAGTCGTAATTGTAGATAGATTTGAAGTGATAATGTTAGAGTGCCAATTGTCTTCTAAGTGAGATGACCTCACTCGATTCTGGTCATAATATATAACTCAATTAGCATTAAATTCAGGCCCGGACAATTCTACAAATATCGTCCATTCACCATCTGTCAAATGAGGTGAGCGAATTGTCATTTCACTCCTTTCTACAATCGCAAATGTTGTCACAGAAACCCCAACATCTTAGTCTCAATTATAGAACGGAGTGGCCCAATCAGCTTGTTATATAAAGATTTAAATAAAACTTACGCAGGAGGGGATCATAAATCTTCAATCTGTACAAATCTGCACTGCAATGGAGTTAGTCGACACCCTTGAAGGATGGAATTTTCTTATTTATCTAAAGCTAAAATCATTCAGCATTATACAATGTTAGGTGACTGTAAGTTAGAGATTTTCCCTGTTCCCAGTCTGTGTTAATTATTTTATATTGCATTAAATTTTTCTAGCCGAAATTGAATTGGGTGGATTTGAATGTGGCTAACAAATGATGAGGAACCCTGAAGAAAGTGGATGCATGCACACATGCACGCACACACACTCATGCACTCGTCTGCCTGCACACACACGCACGCACGCACACAGCAATGCATACAAAATTATATTCACTTAAAATCGTTTGATCAACTTTTATTCAACCATAATTTTTACTTTCAGTTAATTAAAGTTCCATCATGGCTGAAACTATTGTTGTCTTTGGCGCGACAGGACATCAAGGCTTTTCAGTGGCTGAGGGATTATCATGTGATAGCGCGTTCAAAGTGAGAGCTGCTGTGAGAGACCCATCCTGTGCACAAGCCCAGAAACTAAAATCCCTCAGTGTGGAGATTGTGACAGCAGATTTTAATGACAAGGACAGCTTATCAAGTGCCATTGCTGGAGCTCATGGCTGTTTCGTAGTCACAAAAACAGATTTTTCTTCCAACGCATTGGAGTTGAATATGGAAATTCAACATGGAAAGAATATCGCTGACGTTCTAAAGGCATCCCACATTCAGCATGTTATTTACAGTACACAGCTAAACACTCAACAAATAATCGGTATGATAGCACGTCATATGGTGGCGAAATCAGAGGTTGAAATCTATATGAAGAACATTGGGCTCCCAGTAACAGGCGTTATCATTCCTTGTCACTATGAGCAGTTTCTTGACATGCACAAACCCAAAGCAAATGGAACAAGTAATGAATATTCATTAGGTGAGTAAGCATGTCAATAACAAAAGTGAGTTGGATCCATTTCTACATATGTCCGCCTATTTCTTCCTAACCTCTGCCCACTTTGTACACATATTTGAAGTTAAACCAGTTTCAAAATATTGAACAGAATGTTTATTAAATTCTAAATTCACCAAAGATACAATTCAGACAGTCTTGTCAACCTTCATGGTGTGCTTTTGCTGGACTGCATCATTTTGATTGTGACATCAGCTATCAAGTGACATGTTTGATCATGCCACCGGATACTTGGTTGACAGACCGTACTCATCCATTATAATAAAACATTAGGCCTATGGAAGCACAGTAAATATTCCTTTCCATCTATTTCTTCCTGAATGTGCTACCTAGTGAATTGCATCTTTTCTTGCCAGGTATATAACTAATTTTACTTGAAGCCATTGCTGCCTTAGACAGCAGCGGCTTCCAGGCATATTAGTTTCAAAATATTCAACAAAACAAGAGGCCCAAGGGGCCTGTATCGCTCACCTGCACCATAGGTATCTCAATTAGAATGGTCATTAACAATAAGTAGAACTCTAATGAGTTGAGCAGACTTGTAACAAGAAGAGAGGCCATGTTTCTTTATGTATCACCTTCTCTTGAACAAACTTTAATGTCCCATAGACATCAATATCATCTCCCAAATTTCGGTCCGATCACTTCAGCAGTTCTGGAGGTCGTTTTCTCGAAAACTAGGTCATCCAAGATGGCCACCGAATGATTCGGCCAATCACGTTCACAAGTGAACAAATTTGGTTCAGGGCTTGCCCTAGATGATATTTCATGAGTTCTGAATCAATCCCTCAAACGGTTTCGGAGATTTTTAAAGAAATTTCTAAAAATCAGGCAAAATCCAAGATGGCCACCGGTCCAATTGGCCAATCGGCTTCGTTTGAACAAACTAGAATCTCTATGCCCTAAGGATGCTTCCTGCCAAATATAATTGAAATTGTCCCAGTAGTTATCGAGAAGACATGTTAAATTTCCCATTGCTTTAGTATGTGAGCTTTTGGCAGGAAAATGATCCAAGATGGCCGCCAAACCGTTTACCTGACCGTTTTGAAAATTGCAAATTTGAGATCAGAATACACATATAAAACCAATTATGGCCTCAAAATCCTTCAAAAAAAAAAAATCCCAATATGGTCGCCAAACACGCTATATTTTGATTGGCCCACGGCGGCTATGTTTTTTTATGGCTCAACTTCCCTTGAACAAACTTTAATGGCCCTTAGTCCCTAATCATATTTGCCAAATTTCGACCCGATCCGTTCAGCGGTTCTGGAGAAGTCATTCCCGCTAAAACTAGGTCAACCAAGATGGCCGGCGAACCATTTAATCAATCAAGTTCCCTTGAGAAAACTTGGTTCAGCTCTTGCCCTAGATCATATTTCATGAAATTTGCATCAATTCCCCTGGCGGTTTCAGAGATTTTTAAAGACGTTTCTTAAAATCAGCCGAAATCCAAGATGGCCACTGGCCAAATTGGCCGATCGGCTTCGTTTGAACAAACTTGGATCCCTATGCCCTAAGCATGCTTCCTGCCAAAGATAATTGAAATCGGCCCAGTGGTTCTTGAGAAGAAGTCATTTAAAGGAAAAGTTGATGGATGGACGGACAATGAACACACGACGGATGGTCGCCATGGCACAAGCTCACTTGGCCTTTCAGGCCAGGTGAGCTAATAAGTTTTATATCGTAAAGAATTTACTTTTTCAGAGATTTGTCAGTGAAAGGGTTAAAGATGATGACGTGATGGATGACGAACAGAAGACAAATGGTGCCACGGCATAACAATATATAGCCTAGTTCACCAATTTCTAAACAATACAAATGTATATCATCATAAAAGATAACAAAAGCAAGATTTATAGTCAGGTATTGTGACTATTGTCCAACTATTCCTCAAGTATATTCTTTCTATCTATTTCAGCAATCCCAATGGGGTCGACACCATTAGATATTATCTCTGTTGCTGATATTGGAAAGGTAGTGCGTCAGATATTTCGCGACAGAAATCGATACCTGGATAAAACACTCAGCATCGCGGGTGACAAACTGAGTGTCAAAGAAATGGCCGCCACACTCTCCAAATACATGCGACCAAAATTGATCAAAGATTCACAGGTAGAATGATCATCCGCTTACTTTGGGATGACACCAGGGGGATCGATCTTTAGCCATGCCACGCCCATTTCCAGATACTATAAACGCACACCCACCCCAACTCCAACCCAAATGCTTTTTACATTTTCTTGAATCGATTTTAACACTTTGGACTCTGCGGTTTCATGATCTCAATTTCTAGGTAACTAAACAGTAAGCTGTTGAATATTTTGAAACTAATGTGCCTGGATTCAGGAAGTTGTTGCTGTCTTTGGTGAGAATTGAGCAATGCCAGCTAAAAACTGGACCCTGAATTGGTCTTGAGGAATGTCAATTTGCAGTCCAAGAGAATACTATTTTTGGAAATTTACCACTGGAATCACTGGCTCGATAACCGAGCCAGACACGTCAGTGCTAAATTTTCAAAAACAGTCTTTCCCTTCGGCTGCAAATGGATGTCCAACAAGCAAATCTGTGACCAAATTTTGCCATTAAAAGACTAAAACATATTCTGAAATGACAATTTTTCTCACTTACCCTTTTCAATTATCTTGACATTTGACCTCTAAGCTCCAAACTCCTAAAACAATGATCTTCAGGACACACGGGTAACCGCACTGATGCAAGTTTGGTTCAGTACAATTTGAGTTATAGCACCATATCCTTTTTTAACTTGAACTTTGACCTCTGACCATCTCTCTCTCTCACACACACACACACACACACACACACACACACACACACACACACACACACAAAATCATGAAATTTCATCAGGACCCGAAGGACAACCGTACACCCAGGTTTTGGGACAATGGACCTTTCCACTTTTAACTAATCCCTGCCATCTCTAGCTCAGCTCCACCCACACCTCACTCGTATTTGGATCGATCGATCTCTGAACTCCCTGACTAGCAATTTCCAGACAACTATACAGTTAAGCTATTGAATATTTCTGGAAGTAATTTGACTGGGCGCTGTTGCTGCCACCAGTCAAATTAGTTTCAAAATATTCAACATGTTTAACTTTACTAAATAGTAGGCATACAATTCGTTTAACGTATCGGACTATTAAGAGTTAAAAACGGGCGATATAGAATCATTTATGACCTAATGATTATGACATCATCCTACATGCCACTTAGCTGATTATGACATCATCCTACATGCCGCTTAGTTGATTATGACATCATATGACTTCAGATTGATAGATGGATACAGTCATCGTATTGGACACAAAGACATATTCACAGACAGACATGGCTAATACAAGTCTAACTATGCATTGTGACAAGATTAATACCATCTACTGCTATGTTCCTTATAGAAGGGTCAAAGTACCGTGCCATGAAAATATAAGACTATACATTAAATTAATTTTTAATTTTAAAATAAACTATTTTAATGTAAGGTCACATATTTCCATTACACGTTAATCTTAACAATATCTAATCATAATCCTTCATGATGAAGACTTCATCTATATATTTTATCTGTGCAGGTAACGGCGAATGACTACGCACAGATGTCAGGTGACTGGAGACGGGACTATGCCGTCATGTTTCAGTTTCTAACCAGAGTGGATCAGAAATATAACGTAAAGACAACTAAAGATATAGTCCCCGATGTTCAAAACTTTGAGAGCTGGGTCAGGGAGAATACGGAGAAGTTAAACGCAGTCATTCAATAGCGGAAAATACCAGAAAAATTGTCAAAATTGTGATGGAATTTGTGAATTGTGTAAAATGGACATCAATAGGTTGCTCTTAACACTTTAATGGTCAAGTTTGCCAACCAATAACCTCTGCAGTAACCTTGATGAATGTCCATTTGAAGGACAATAGGGTATTCTTGAAAATTTATAACTGAAATGACTGGCTCGATATCAGAGCAAGTTATTCCTGTGGTAAATTTAAAAAAATTGTCTTCACTTAGCCTGCAAGTTGACATATCAGAGGATGGATATGACCGATTTGACCTTTAAGGGGTCAAACGGCTTAGATAGATTGAACTGGTCAGTAGGAATGTACAGGTAAAAGCTAGACTGTGATATTAGTATTACATGAACATGTAGTACAAATAAGAATATATTCTTTAATAAATAAACACAATATTTGTTTAATGGACATTTTCAGTTTTAGCTATGCTCCTCCCATCGCTAGCTAAGATCCCATCCACGCCTCGCTTGTGTTGGGATAGATCGATCCCAGAACTCCCTGACTATCAATTTCCAGAAAACTATGCAGGTAAGCTGTTTAATATTTTGAAACTAATTTGACTTGGTGCAACAGCTCCCAGTCAAATTAGTTTCAAAATATTCAACAGCATCTTTAATAAATAGCAAGACCTACAATTCGTACAACAATGCTTAGTCTGTCACCAATTATGCGTTCATGTTATACTTATCTACATCATTCATGATGTCATTCTACACATCACATAGTTAATTATGACGCCATATGATGGATGGATAAACCATAAACGTCTATTGCTAGACCCTCCCCAGCGCCCGCTACCCCCCTGACACACACTATCACATATAATGCTAATGGAGGGATCAGATATGTCACTTGTTACGTGACTTCATAGTCAAAATGACATATATTTGTAACGAGTGGCAATGGTTCATCGTGAGAGCATTTGAATTGTATGTCTGATTAATTCACAAATTAATATACATTCTGTTGAATATTTTGAAACTAATTTGCCATCAGCAACACCCGGTTAAATTAACTTCAAATATTCAACAGGTTACCTGTATAGCTACCTTGAAATCTAGGCTTCTGGGAAGTTAGTTTTCAGTTTTAAATCGATTCCAACTCACATTCGGCGTCACGTCCAATGATGATTTTTAAACACAATGTACACTAATACAATAAAAATCCATATTGTACTCGGAAATGTTAAATAACCAAATAACACAGTAAGGAATATATTATTTAACAAAAGTAATCCTACATTGCAAGGACCTTTTCTCCCGTTTTTGTAACTTTTTTCTATTGTCATATTTCCCCTTCCCAAATATCAGAGATCGCTAATGGTTAACCACCTTTCTTGTGTTAAAATTGTATCCAAATGGCGATAACACGTGCAAGCACCCACATGCACACACAAACACACATATATGCAATATGCTCTCCCTCTTACAGGCCGAGTGGAATAATGAAAATTAGTTATCTGTACATATCTAGGATGTTTAGTATGTGTGAGTGTAGATTTTGGAACCATCTCCGTCACCTCTTTATCACACTACCTGGCGGTCACTGGCAACATCTCTGGTCAGTTCCACAAGAACTGACCAGAGCTCCACAGGAACTGACCAGAGTAATGTACGGTAGACAACAAACTCCAGTAACTGCTGAAAAAGTAACCATGATAGTCATGAAAGGTACACTCAAACTAACACATCAAACCAGAGGTAAATATTTTTCGTATTACCAACAATCCTGAATCCTGAGATCGGGATCAACAATTTTTGCAAACATGGAACATATTGCTAGGATGTAATAAAAAGAATTAACACACCTTTGCCTAAATTTAATTTGCTAAATATTAAAAATATTACAAAGAATTTACATTTATTATTTTTATTTATTTATGAAAGACTTTGGGTTTTCAAAAAATCAGTATTACATACAAAACATGTTATATAAAAAAAGTAGAACAAATATCATTGTTTAACCGGTTAATGGTCAAGAAAATCAGAATATTAGCAACGCCCATTTGCAGGCCAAGAGGATAATTTTGTAAATTTACTACTGGAATGACTGGCTCAGTTATTGAGCCAGTAATTTTTGTGGTGAATTTTTTAAAATAGTCGCCTCGCCGGTAAATAGAAATTTCTCAAGACAACCGTAAAAGCTATTCTTGACCAACGTAGCCAGTAAATGGTCCACCACGTAATGGAATGACTAGTTCAACAAGCATTCTGTATGTATTGCTTTGCAATACATGTCCCCTACCTGGTGACATAAATCTTTAGAGATTGACAGTCAAAAATTTATTTCAAAATTAACAGAAACGGCTGAAATTCGAACTTGATCTGTAACTTCTCACAGCAAAGCAATGTACTATGTTTCAGTTGAATATGTTGAAGGAGAACAAAAAAATGTCTGGAAAGTTGATATTTTTGTATTTCATAAGATGAAAGGGGACGTAACTCCATCAAAATTTGATACAATGCCCGAAACACAAACTTGATTATATGTAATTTCTTATACCAAGGCAGTGTACCAATTTTCAATTGAATATCCTGAAGGAGTGAGAAAAAAAGTGTAGAAAACTGATGTTTCATATTTCATAAGATGGAAGTGGGAGTAAGGGGTGCAAAAAAAAACATACAGAAAACCAATTTTGACAGATAGACAGGCGGCTGGATGGATGGATGGACAGACAGACGGACAAAGAGAAAGCAAGCCTACAGTCTCCCTGGTTTTACAGATAAAGTATTAATAAGCAAGCCCGTCATTCCAGTGGTAAATTTTCAAATATCATCTTCCCTTGGTCTGCAAATGGGCATTTTGTATGAGAAAATTGAAATTTTCTTAAACATATTTAAGCATTAACCTTTTAACACTCACATCAGCCAAAAACGGCTTCTGTAGTAGTCTTGGTAAATGCACATTTACAGACCAAGAGAAGACTATTTTTGAAAATTGACAACTGGAATGACTGGTTCGATAACCGAGCCAGTCATTCCAGTGGTAAATTTTCAAAAATAGTCCTCTGGTGTGAATGTGCACCTTTAATACAAACATATACCATATGTGGATTAGGCATGAAAACATTAACACCATGCAATCAGCAAAAACTGCAATAGAAAATGTGGGACTTTACTAATATATAGAGAATAATTGTTTACGTGCATTCAGCTTTAATCCCTGGACAACATGCTGCCATGGACTGTCACCTCTTGATAACAGCCTCGTCCCACGGTCCATAGATATTGCTGAAATACATTGAGAGAGAGTGCATTAGGGACGCAATGGAGAAGACGTCAATCCTATCATGGTGAATCAGTCAGTAATCTTTCTCTGAAGTGGTGTACAGGAATGTCCATTTGGTTGGCATTTGCAGGTGAAAAGACCATTTTTGAAAATTTACAGCTCGAATGACTGGGTCGGTAACCGAGCCAGTCATTCCAGTGGTAAATTTTCAAAAATTATTTTCTCTTGGTCTACAAATAGACATTCAATAAGGATATAGTTAGATTTTCTTGACCAAATTTAGCCATTACGTGGTTAACGGGATACTAACATCATCTGAAATGTTGTATTGTATTAGCAGATTATGGTATATATAGCTTTCATATTCTCATCCCGGTGCATTCCTATTATTCACGTGTTAACAACATCGCATTAATGTTGAACTGTGATCGCCACCATTTTGCCTAAGTTTGTAATATCTAATTGAACTGCTACTTTTGGTACACAAACCCCACAGGGTTCCCACAGCCATCAGAAGTTTTCATTCAATGACTTTTCAAGGCTTTTCCTGGCGGCAATTTCAGATTTTCAAGGCCCTTGACACCAGCCTGAAGATGGGGTAGGAAATCAAGGGGTGAGGTGGGTGGCTGTCTTGAATAGGAATCCTCTAACGTAATAAGGAGATCTGAGAGTCTACTAACGCATATATTTTAATATTAGATGCTGAGAAAACACGAAATCACGACAATACTTTCATACTCAATGGAAATATTTGTGACTGAAATGGCTTTTCAATACATAAAGGCTATTTTCAAGAACTTTTCAAAGGAATTCAAGGGAATTCTCATATTCAAAGCACAATATTAAAATTCTAGTACTTTTCAAGTTTATATAAACCCTGCTCTAGATGGCACCTCTGTGATTGAGCGCACATAGCGAAGCAGTCAGCCTAGCTTTTCCCTCCTGATTGGTTTAAATTCAATCATGGCAGCTTTCATAGACTGGAGAAATGTATCAACATTTTGCTATTAAGAGACGAGATTAGTATCTTTTTAACAGAATATTTGTTAAAATCTTCAACTTGAAAAACACAGACATGACAAACAGGGAGTCGAAGCCACAATCGCCGAAAGGGTCAAGCATCATAGCCCACAAACACTTCCACCACACCAACGCCGCAAGACTTGCGGCATTGGTGTGGTGGAAGCGTTTGTGGGTTATGATGCTTGGCGCTTTCGTCGGTTGTGGTTTTGATTCCCTGTCAATGCCAAAATACTGTAATGCCACGACTACTTGTATAACTAGACATGACAAGGTAATTCTAAATCAACTTCATCTTTTATCAATATATTCACACACACACACAAATGGACTAAACGCACATACACATGTAGCTGAATCATGTAGTTGTCATTACATTGTACTGACCTGTTTCAGCACAAATTATATACAGATATAGCCACACTAAGGTGGATTAAAACAAATGACGTCAACATACGCTACATGTCACAATCATAATGACGTAGTTACATCACGAAAATCGAAAAGCCTGTCACTAAAAAGACCAAAATGTATGTCACTTGCAGCAACAGGCCCGCTTCAAATTAGTTTTAAAATATTCAAAAGTTTACCTGTAAAGTTGCACGTGTACATGTACCTTGGAACTTAGATTCTGGGAATTCAGGTTTCAAAGTTTCAAATTGATTCCAACAGGCATAAAACGTGGGTGGATAGTGAGAAATGCGTGGGGCATAGCGGAAAAATGGGTGGGGCATAGCGGAAAAATGGGTGGGGCATAGCTAGAAATGGGTGGGGTATAGCGGAAAAATGGGTGGGGCATAGCGGAAAAATGGGTGGGGCATAGCTAGAAATGGGTGGGGAATAGTGAGAAATGGGTGGGGGGGGGGCATAGTGAGAAATAGGTGGGGCATAGCTAGGAATGGATGGGGTGTAGCTAGAAATGGATGGAGCTTAGCTAGAAATGGATGGGGCATAGCTAGAAATGAACGGGGCATAGCTAGAAATGGATTGGGCATAGCTAGAAATGGATGGGCAAAGCTAGCAATGGATGGGGAATAGCTAGCAATGGATCTCACAATAATTTCTGCAAGCTTGGACTTACTTTTTGTATGGATGTAATCTTATCAGCCACATTGGACAGATAAATGTAATGAACAAATACAGCGCTGTGAACAGTATCGCTGCCACTGTCGACACGGTTACCAAGGCTACAGTAGAAGCCGCACCCAGCAATACTGTCAAAGCTATCTGGCTACTAGGGAAACGAGTCTGAAATAAAGAAGAATAAACCTGTTCATATTCCTAGACAGCTAGCCATTTGAAACCAAGAGGCCTCAGTGATTCTAGCCGCCCCCACCCCCACCCCCACCCCAATCCACACACCCCCACCCTCCCCATTTAATTCCGGTCTCTGTCAGAAAGTTCAGACCCGAAAGGCTGGAATTCTGACCCTGCATCTACATGTACCTACATGTATGTACAGGTTATAGATGAAAAAACATAAACATATATGTATGTGAAGGTAGTATCATAGGGTCCTTTTGAGGGTATATACCACCAAAATGCAGCTTAGGACACTCAAACCAAGTGGCAGTGGGTCCCATGAAAATCTTGAAAGCTTGTTAAACCGTACCACTCTGATGTTAAAATCTTTTAATTTTTAAATTAAATTATAAGATGAACTGGTGTTAATTTTTCAACAAATTTGGTGGACGATGTTGCTGTCTATCGTCCATAAAAATTGTTGAAAAACGTACACCAGCTTCTTTGCTATTGATACAGTAAAAGATAGAATATTGACATCAGAGTGATAAGAGTTAATGACTAAGTAATGGGAACACTATACTTCATAGTTCTGAGTCTATAGTACCCGCCAATTTTAGCATGGATGAGAAATACTGCTTGGTAATACCAGATTTCAGTTTGGTACCCCCAGACAGGGACCCTCTGATTTCACCTAGGGACCATAAGATTTCACCTAGGGACCCTCTGATTTCACCTAGGGACCCTCTGATTTCATCTAAGGACCCTCTGATTTCACCTAGGGACCCTCAGATTTCACCTAGGGACCCTCTGATTTCAGGATGTGGGGTCCCTGTGACCTTGAAAATTTAGATGCCATGACAAAATATTCAACAGTACATTTTATTTTGTTTTGGAAACATTTTAAGTTATGTCTGAGCTGCACTGTGTCTATACATGTATACACATATTGAACTCAGGAAATGCAAAATGATCGATTACAGACATATAAAACAGCAATCACATGACAGAGTTGCGCATTCTGTAGTACCTCCAATTTTGACCTAAGAAATGGCCAAAGAGCGAACAACTCCAGTGCAAACGTAACAATTGCAAACGCATGCCAGGATGTATGAAGACGGGAAGCGAGGCACACGGAGGCGAAAAAAGCAGCATTCAATGAAAGCGACCAGGATACCCTGCAGAGCAATATAGAGGAATCCAATTTGTCAGTGAAGTATGTTATGATAATCGAATATATGACAGGTAGGCTGATGTCACAATTAAAATGTGTCACAAATGGTGTCCATAACTCCATCAGGAACTCTTAATAGTCCACCATGTGCACGAATTGACCTTAATAAACATTCTGTTGAGTATTTTGAAACTAATTTGACTGGGCACTGTTGCTGCCATAGGCTTTATGGCCGTATAGTTTTCTGGAAATTGAGATTCAGTGAGTGCAGGGATTGATCGATCAAAACATGGGTGAAGTATGGGCAGAGCTTAGCTAGCGATGCGTGGGCCATATCTAAAATTGGATTCCTCCAGACAGGGGTCCATTTCTAGCTATACCATGCCCATTTCTAGCTATGCCAAGCACATTTCTAGCTATACCATACCCATTTCTAGCTATACCATGTCCATTTCTAGCTATACCATGCCCATTTCTAGCTATACCAAGCACATTTCTAGCTATACCAAGCACATTTCTAGCTATACCATGCCTATTTCTAGCTATACCAAGCACATTTCTAGCTATACCATACCCATTTCTAGCTATACCATACCCATTTCTAGCTATACCATGCCCATTTCTAGCTATACCAAGCACATTTCTAGCTATACCATACCCATTTCTAGCTATACCATGCCCATTTCTAGCTATACCATACCCATTTCTAGCTATACCATGCCCATTTCTAGCTATATCATACCCATTTCTAGCTATACCATGCCCATTTCTAGCTATACCATACCCATTTCTAGCTATACCATACCCATTTCTAGCTATACCATACCTATTTCTAGCTATACCATGCCCATTTCTAGCTATACCATACCCATTTCTAGCTATACCATACCCATTGCTAGCTATACCATACCCATTTCTAGCTATACCATACCCATTTCTAGCTATACCATGCCCATTTCTAGCTATACCATACCCATTTCTAGCCATACCATACCCATTTCTAGCTATACCATACCCATTTCTAGCTATACCATGCCCATTTCTAGCTACACCATGCCCATTTCTAGCTATACCATGCCAATTTCTAGCTATACCATGTCCATTTCTAGCTATACCATGCCCATTTCTAGCTATACCAAGCACATTTCTAGCTATACCAAGCACATTTCTAGCTATACCATGCACATTTCTAGCTATACCAAGCACATTTCTAGCTATACCAAGCACATTTCTAGCTATACCATACCCCTTTTAGCTATACCATACCCATTTCTAGCTATACCATGACCCTTTCTAGCTATACCATGCCCATTTCTAGCTATACCAAACACATTTCTAGCTATACCATACCCATTTCTAGCTATACCATGCCCATTTCTAGCTATACCATGCCAATTTCTAGCTATACCATGCCCATTTCTAGCCATACCATACCCATTTCTAGCTATACCATGCCCATTTCTAGCTATACCATACCCATTTCTAGCTATACCATACCCATTTCTAGCTATACCATACCCATTTCTAGCCATACCATGCCCATTTCTAGCTATACCATACCCATTTCTAGCTATACCAAGCACATTTCTAGCTATACCATACCCATTTCTAGCTATACCATGCCCATTTCTAGCTATACCATACCCATTTCTAGCTATACTAAGCACATTTCTAGCTATACCATACCTATTTCTAGCTATACAATACCCATTTCTAGCTATACCATACCCATTTCTAGTTATACCAAGCACATTTCTAGCTATATCATGCCCATTTCTAGCTATACCATGCCCATTTCTAGCTATACCAAGCACATTTTTAGATAACATCGCCACCATTTTGTTTTATTTACATCATGACCAAAGTCTGGTAATCCTATTGCACTCTAAGTGTATTTGTTGCGTTAAAATTTGGGGCAAATCATTTCAGCAGTTTCTTAGATACAGCTCCATACACAGAGGCATATAGACAGGCAGGCAGGCAGACAGAGACAGACATAAATGAATGCAATACCCTATTCCCTTTTCAAGGGATTTATGTCTAAAAAAGTTGAACTGGTTATGGTGACTGATGCCTCATTACAACATCACATGAATCGCTAATGTTTGCCATTATTGATAAATAGAAACCTTTATGACATCATAATTGAGATCTGACAAACGGCATAGCAGCATAAGATTCCACATATGCCATTAACCATCTGACTACCGAGTTTTTGTAGATGACATATTCGAAGGGTTATATCGCTGGATCTGTTAAATATTTTGAAAACAATTTGACTGAAAGTTGTTGGTGGCTTAGCCACCAAGAATGTTAAGTCAAATTGTTTTCAAAATATTCAGTAAGTCAGGCATTTTTCCTCATTGAAATTATTTTTTGGTGTCTTGCAGCAGCGAGACAGCTAAGAATTCAGCGAGACAGTTAAGAATTCAGCGACACAAAAGGAAAATGATTGTACTAAATATATGTCCAAAGAAGCTTTCCAAAATGAACTGCATATGCCCAATTTGTGCTTAGATTAATGTCCTTCCCGATGGCTTACACTAAATTTATAGAACTTTCTAACTACTTATTAGCCATAACCTGAAATTGATTGAATTAATTTTACCACTTTGAACTCTGAACTCCCCGAATCTCAATTTCAAGGTAACTAACTATACAAGCGGTTAAATATTTTGAAACTAATTTGACTGGGGCCTATGGTAGCAACAGCTCTAAGTCACATATCTGCCTATAGATATTCCTATCAAGATTTGTTGCAATTGGCCTACTAGTTTTCTGAGGAATACTCTTTCAAGCGAGTTGCTCTAAGACAATAGATGGTCACCATGGCATAAGCTCACTATGCGATTTGAGCCAGGTGAACCAATAGAACCGAGTGGTGATAGAATAATTTATTGCAAAATTAGTCAATGCCATGTATTTTGCTGTCAATGCCATGTATTTTGCTGGTCTGGTAAAAATTGCAAGTATGCATATACATTCTGCTCCTATGTCTTGAAATTTGCAAATTACTTACACAGCTGCGGTACTGGCACCATAGTCATGAAACAATAGATTAGCGAGAAGCATCACAGTGGTCATGGCATAGATTGTATCTGTGCTGATCGTCTCCGTCAATGACACAAGCACAGGAGATAAACCAAAGCTAAAACCAATAAACATGAGCATTGTCTTCAGGTCATCCCATCCTGAAATAGACAATAGCATACATTATACTGCATCTGATAAGCAGGAGCGCCATAAGACCAAAAATTACATGTAGGCTGATAACATAATCATTTACCTCATGAATGATGTGATTTAGTCTGTCATAAACGCTTAATAGTCTGTCAAGTTGTACAAATTGTATGTCTTTACTAATTCAATATACGTACTGTTGAATATTTTGAAACTAATGTGACTGGCTGCTGTTGCTGCCTACCATCCAGTCAAATTAGTTTCAAAGTATTCAACAACTTACCTGTATAGTTTTCTGGAAATTGAGATTCATACAGTTCAGGGGCCGATCGATCTAAACACGGGTGAAGCATGGGTGGAGCTGTAGAGACTGGTGGAGCATACATTTGTAGCTAAAACTTGTTTGATCCATTGAGACAGTGATATTTGAAGGGTTAAAAATAAAATCATTGTCAAACTTAGAAAGTTGAAATTGAGACGATTATTTACCTTTTATGCAATGGCTTGTATAACAGAATGCAATATTCAAATTCTTCACACTTTTACAAATGGTAACACACTATGGTTCTGTTCAATGGACTTTCCAGTTTTAGCTATGCCCTGCCCATCTCAACACGTAGCTAAGCTCCACCCACACCTCCCTCAAGTTAGGATCGATCGATCTCTCAACTCTCTGACTATCAATTTCCAGAAAACTATACAGGTAAGCTTTTGAATATTTTGGAACTAATTTGACTGGACGCTGTTGCTGCCATAGATAACAGCGTCCAGTCAAATTAGTTTTAAAATATTCAACAGCATGTTTATTAAATTGTAGAGACATACAATTCTTACGTTTCAGACTATTAAGAGCTAAAGACGGTCCTAATAGAATCATTTATGACATAATGACCACGACGTCATCCTACACGCCTCTTAGCTGATTATGACATCATTACTCTGGAAAAGTCCATTGGGACAGGATCAGCTGATCCTATGATCCAACTCGATCTCGACTCTACTGAGTTGCAGCACAAAAATTTGGAACCAGTACGATCTGGATCAGTAGATCTTGGTTACAAATAGCCAAGTCAAATGTTTGTATTTCGTTCTTTTTAAGACCTGCAAACGTGTTTTTAAAGGGATGCTAATCTCATCTTAAATATTGTATTGTACTGATAGATTATAGGTTATAGATTCCATGTCATTCATATCTTGTCACATTCCCTTATCTGGATCACAATTATCTGCTTTGTAATATCGCGTAAATGAACAGCGATCGTGGCCATTTTGTCTCCTCAAACGATAGTGTGTGATGTCATGTAAGTGCCAATGCATTACATTCTTTATGATGTAATACTCATCTCCTTGAATATTTTGAAACTAATTTGACTGGAAGTTGTTGCTGCCTATGACAGCAACAACTTCCAGTCAAATTAGTTTCAAAATATTCAACAGCTTACCTGTATGATTGCTTTTATACCAAATTGCCAAACAATAGATGGCACCCCTATGGCTGAGAGGGAGGGGGTTGGGTTGGGGTGGTGGGGGGTGGCAGATACACTAGATTTTTTCTGATTGGTAGAAAAGTAGATCATGACAGCCATCATAGGCTGTAGAACTTTATCAACATCAACATTTAGCTACTAATGACGATCTTTCGTTGTCGGTATGATAAAAAGTTAGTGTCGCAGATGGATTATGGCTGGCAAATTCTATCACCTGAATGATTTTCTATAATAGAAGGTGAGATTTCCTTTAAAATTAACAGATTTTTTCCAAACTTTCAAACATGTGTACAAAACATGTCAATTCCTAATTTATACAACCCGGTGTGACCTCCATTGGTGCAATGACCGGGATACGTTACTTTTAAACACAGATACTTACGAGTTCTATTTGATGACATCATCATGTTCTTATGCTCTATGACATTATGTAAGGCGTAACCAATAAGCGTGAGGAGAGATGATATGACAAACAACATCTCCGGAGATAGTGTATGCTCTCTCATATACACATAGACAACGACAAAAGCAATCACGCTACAGAAAGAAGAGAAACGAACAGCGCATGAAGCATGAAATAGTCATCGGACCAGTGAATAGTGGTAAATTGTTTTAAATGGCCTCTTTGTCTGCAAATGGACATTTTCCAAGACAACTGAACAGGTTGAAATTGGCTACATAGAGGAATCCAGATTTACATGTATCTACAGGTATGCCCTGCCCACCCATGCTTTCCCCATGTTGGGATCAATTGATCCCAGCACTCTCTGAATCCCAATTTCCAGAAGACTGCCAGAGGCGTTCAGTCAAATCAGTTTCAAAATATTCAACAGTATGTTTATTAAATACATGTAGTGGACATAAAATTTGTACAACCCGACAGACTATTAAGCATTAAAAGAGGGACTAAATTGAGTTATTATTCATGACGTAATTGATTGACATCAGCCTACCCATCATGCAATTGATTATGACATCATATGATTGACTGAGAAACTGTATTCATTAATTCAATACTCTTTCCAGACTTCCATGCACACACATTAAAATTTAAAACAAGAATTCCAAGGAATTAAATGTCTCACTTGCACCCCAACACCCTCTTTTTCAACAACAGAGCTCAGATCAAATTCAGTATGTAGCAGGGCTGTGGTAACTGTAACTTGTAACTGTAACTGACTGTAACTTAGTTAAATTTGTCGTGTAACTGAAGTAACTTGTAACTGGAGAATTTTTTTAGTTACAGTAACTGAAAAGTAACCAGTTACATTGTAAAAGTAACTGAAATTTCAGTTACTTTTCAGTTACATTTCAAACTTCGGTACTAAATTTATTACAATTTTCTTAATTTGCCACATAGCTACTGTTATACACATGACACTCCAATATCACAATTTCAATGTAAAGGTAAGCAGTTGAATATATTGATGCTAATTTTATTGGAAGGTGTTGATGCCACGGGCCACAACTTTATTTCTAAGCATTAGTGAGATTTATTTTATAAATCTTGACTATTAGAGGGTTAACTCACTCTATATCTGTATATGTGATATTTTAGCAGTGATAATCTGAATGTTATTGCTACATCAGGAAACAACAACCTTTAAACAAAATCTTACAGTTTTATATTAATCTACAATGTAGCTTAGAAACAGGTTGTTTACTAAATCATTATAAAATTAACTGTTACCTTTTAAAGATCCGATTTGTTGAAGAAAACTTTAGCTTTCTCATAGAAAATGTCCATTTGCAGACCATGAGATAATTTTAGAAAATTTGCCACTGAAATGACTGGCTTGGATATTGGGCCAGTATTTCCAGTGGTAAATTTTCTAAAATATCTTATTTCAACCCCACTGCAATAGCTGTTTTGTCCACCATTAGTGTTATAGGGTTAAAAGGATTAAAAACACAGAATGTTGAATTGCAAAGAAAGTTAAAATCTGCCACAGTATGTGTTAACAGCATGTCCTGTTCTTTTCTTTATATGCTATTGATTAGACCAGCTTAGGAAGGAATTGCTCAGCAATTATACTCTAGCTAAGGTTAATTCACATAGGTGTGGTGATAAAGATCAAAGGACAATGCCATTGACAAAAGTCAAGCCATCAACCATTTTGGTATAGCAGACAGATTTATAAAAGCTGTGGAATTAAACTACTACATGTACGTGTACTGGAAAGCTGTTGAACATTTTGAAACTAATCTGACCTGAAAAAAACTTGCTACAATATGAAGCAACAATCTTTGAAAGTAAAATTACAAATGTATTAAGTATAAAGTGCTCAGCAGATTATCTAATCGGAATCAATATGCTATTGCAACTAATGAAAGTAATAAGTTATTTTCAAAATATTTAAATTCTCATTTGAAATTAAGCAACCGTCAAATCTGATGGACATTTGGATGGTAATTTCACTTGAAACTGTTATATTGCCCCATGGTAGTTGGTGGATTATCTTATCATAGAAAGTCAATGCTCTAAGGAAATCGGTTGAACACCGAAACAAATTTCACTGAAAAATTTTGATACCTATGGTAGCAAAGCTTTCAGTCAAATTAGATTCAAAACATTCAACCAATTATTTCTTACGATAAGATTAATGTTTGTTATATGAGATGTCTGGGTCGAAAGCGTTAGAGGAAGAAATATATACAAACATGTATGTAGAAACATGTACATAAATATATGCTGTGGAATTAATCTAGTGTCTTATTATTTTGGAAACAAGTTGATTGAAATTTGTTATTGCATATGGCAACAACAAAATTCAGTAAAATTTATTAAAGAATTTTCAACAGGTTTTATATTTTATATCTGAAATGGATTCAGTTCTGTCAGTATATTATATCAGTTGTTACAGTGGTATTTTGTTTTATTTCTACTATATATCTCAATTTGGTTGGCTACATTACAGTTTTTATGATGACATTGATGTTCGTATAGTTCTTCATGATAATTATCAGACAAAGTAACTAATGAACTGAAATATAACTTTAGTTACATTATGCAAAGTAACTGAAATGTAACTAGTTACATTGCTCAACAAATGTAACTGTAACTGGCATAGTGCAATGTTACTGTAACTAGTTACATTTAAATGTAAATGACACCAGGCATGGTATGTTGAATAACAGGATGGATTCATTGGTTGCAAGCTAACATGATATTAATTATATTTAGGTTTAAATGACTGTAACCTTGATGTCAATGTCACTGTGCTGTCAATCTGTAAAGGTTATCATGTCCAAGTTTAGTTCTAATAAGAGATGTTTTCCTAAGCGCAAAAACTCTATGTTGGAAAAAAATTTTTTTTACCAAGATTAGAATGACCTTGTGGCATCAACATCATTGTGCTGATCAATAATATCATACACAACCAGGTATCAAAGTATAGCTCCAATATAATCAACCGCTCCTGAGATATACGCCGAGATGTTTTGCTACATGTAAGGAGTTTCGTACAAAGGTTGCAGTGACCCTGACATTTCACAGCGTCACCTAAATGTCATTGCGTATATTTCAAACAGCGCAAGCAATGAGGAGGGAAGGTTTAGTTCAAATAGGGTGACGCAATCCTGAAATATAATTAAGTTCTGCAGAGATAAACGCAAATGAGTAATATTGAAAAACAGTTTTGTACAAAAGTCAGTGACCTTGATCTTTGATCCTGTGACTTGTATTTGTGCACCTTCCTAACTGCACAGGCAAGCATGTCTGTAAGTTTCAGTCAAATATATGGCAATAAACAAGTTACCGCAAAAGCTTACATTAACCTTTTATTGGTCAAGTCACCGAAATGCAATGATATTGAGGAATGTCTATTTGCAGGCCAAAAAAAGACTATTTTTGAAAAGTTACAACCGGAATGACTGGATCGATAACTGAGCCAGTCATTCCAGTGTTAAATTTTCAAAAATAACTTTCTCCTGGCCTGCAAACAGACATTCACTGAGCAACTCCTTTTGTTTTCATGACCAACCTTGATCATTAAAGGGTTAAAAGAACCAAGTTTAATGGTCAAATAACCACGGCCTTGACCTAGTGACCTTCAGCTGTGAGTGTGCTGCACCTGCTTGGTATAGGCATTCATGTGCCCAATTTTATTTGTAAGCCAGCTGACCAATCCTAACATATAGGGCACTATACGTGTAACAAACTTACTGTGAAACATATCATTAACCCTTTAACGGTTAAGACGGTCAAAACCGGCCTCAGCAGTAGTCATGAGGATTGTCCATCTGCAGACCGAGAAGAGTATTTTTGAGAATTCACAACTGGAATAGCTGGCTCGATAATCGGGCTAGTCATTTCAGTGGTAAATTCTCAAAAATACTTCTATTTACCTGCATGATTGAGATTCAATAAGGAAATATTTAGCTTTTCTTGACCAAATTTTACCAGTGAATGGCTAAATGAACTTTGACCTGGTGACACTCGTTATCACCCGGCTTCCTCATGCTATATAGGCCATCATGTGTCCTAATTTAATTGCAATAGATCTTTCTAGTTTTAGCTATGCCCTGCCCATCTCTAGTTAAGCTCCACCCACACTTCGCACATGTTGTGAATTGTGATCGATCGATCACCGACCGTCCTGACTATAAATTTCCAGAAAACTATACAAGTAAGCTGTTGAATATTTTGAGTCTAATTTGACTTGGTGCTGTTGCTGCCATAGGCAGCAACAGCACCCAGTCAAATTAGTTTCAAAATATTCAACAGAATATTTTTTAAATAGTAAAGACATACAATTTGTACAACAACGCTTAGTCTGTCTTCAATTTTCTATGTCATTCATGACATCATTGTTTAGGATGTCAACCTATATGTCACATAGTTGATTATGACGTCATATGATGGCTATCTCGACCCTCACGGAGAACAAATTTAACCAATAACTTTCTATTTAATGCAAAAGCTTACGGTTAGAAACACAGACATGAAAGAGGTCAAATATCAAAGCTACCATGACCTTTGACCTAATGATGTCACTACGAACATGCATCTTCCCTATGAACCATGTGTCCACATCTACTTCTAGAAGTGTTAAGCAAAATTTTCTGAAATATAAATTTATGTAAATGATTTGCTAAACGCAAAAACTTAACGTTGAAAAAGAAGAGGACAGACTGACCTCACTATCATCATGCTGTCTTCCTAGATGGCATAAGCAAACAGCTGTCCAAGTTTAGATACAGTAGGGTTAAGCAATCCTAAAATACAGGGAAAAATGATTTGCTAAATGCAAAAACATAACGGTCAGTCGCCGACATTGCCGCTGTCAGAAAAGTAATACCTATGTCTCTCTCTCAGCTTCGGAGGCGAGACAGAAAAACATTTAGAATAACTTTAACCATTGTTCAGCTATTCTAACCTGCACATTTGTTGTGTGACAGCTCCAGACTTCTTGACCACTGTCCAGTAATCATATTCGCGAGTATGGACTTAAACAGAAGAAAAACATTACAAACTTCAAATTCAATACCTAACTTTCATAGCAAGTACATGATAAAGGCAAAGGCAGTACATTCCAACCCCTCAATAACACACACTGAATGGATGGGCCATCGAAGACTGGTCACACGTGGATGCATACCCCTGTAACCTGTGAAATACCAATTCCAATTTCAAGACATTTATAACACAGGAAATATATTGAATTTAACTAATTTAACTGTACATGTTTGCTGTTGACCGCACCGAGTACGCATAGCAAGCACCCAATTAGATAAAAATATGTTTGTCACAGGTCAGCATTGAAAATGTACAGAGAAGGGGCAGGAAACTGATCATGGGATAAAAGGACATAGGCTACAAAGATAGCCCGAGGCTCTGAGATGATAGGATAGAGACATGATGTTTACAGGGGTGAATGATAGTGGGGTGTATACATACCCATTGAAGGGAATTCAGTACAACCCAAGGACCCAGCTTTAACCCGTTATTGTCATGTGGAATGTCCATTTACAGGATAAGAGAATAGAATTTTTGAAAATTTACCCCTGGAATGACTGGCTCGATAATCGAGCCAATCATTCAAGTGGTATATTTTCAAACATTCTATTCTCTTGGCCTGTAAATGTACAATCAAAATATGCACATTTTAAAATTTTCATGACCAAATTTGACCATGAAAGGGTTAAGAGCCGGGTTAGAAATAAGAAATTGCTCTACATGTACATGGTGCATCAAGGAAGTATTAGTAGTATGAGATTAACCCTTTAACCCTCGAATTCGTTCAAGAAAATTTACAATTTCTCTTAGAAAATGTTCACTTGCCGACCAAGAGGGCTATTTTTGAAAATTTACTACTGGAATGTCAATGTAAGACCAAATATTTATGAGCTTTTTAAAATAAATAAATAATTGAAAAAAAATGTGTTCCCTCTCTACCGAAGTTCTTCCCCACCCAGTTTGCAGGAAACAAACTTTTTTAATGGATAGCCTGATTTGTATTTTTTCATGACGACATGAAATGTCAAATTGTATACTAATTTTGATGTAACAAGAGGCCCAAGGGGCCTGTGTCACTCACCTTGAGCACCATCAATTTTTGTCAAAATTGTTGGTGGGTGGTTTAGCAGTCTTTTAAATGAGTTTGTGGACATTTTTGCAAGTGCAATATGGCCGCCAAACACACTACATTTTGATTGGCCCACGGCGCCTATGTTTTTTCGATGGATCAACTTCCTTTGGACAAATTTTGGCTCGATGCCTTCACAGGTTCTGGAGAAGTAATCTCCGTGAAAACCAGGTCATCCAAGATGGTCGCCGAACCATTTGGTCAAGTCCTCTTGAACAAAATTGGCCCTCTTGGCCTAGATGAAGATTCACCAAGTGGTTTCGGAGAAGATTTTTAAAGACATTTCCTGAAATTGGCCTAAAGCCAAAATGGCCACTGGGCAAATTGGCCGATCGGGTTCATTTGAACAAACTTGGATCCTTATGCCCAAGGATGCTTCCTGCCAAATATAATTTAAATCGTTCTGGTAGTTCTCGAGAAGACATTTTAAATTTCCCATTGCTTTAGCATGGGAGATTTTGACGAGAAAATTATGCAAGATGGCCGCCAAACCGTTTATCCGACAGTTTCGAAAATTGCAAATTTGAGCTCAGAATACCCAAAAACATATATAGAACCAATTTTGGCCTCAAAATCCATCAAATAAAAAAATCCAATATGTCCGCCAAACAAGCTACATTTTGATTGGCCCATGGCGGCCATGTTTTTTGATGGAGCAACTTCCCTTGAAGAAACTTTAATGGCTCTTAGTCCCTAATCATCTCTCCCAAATTTTGGCCTGATCCATCCAGCGGTTCTGGAGGTCGTTTTCGGGAAAACTAGCTCATCCAAGATGGCTGCCGATCCATTCGGTCAATCAAGGTGTCTTGAACAAACTTGGCTTACCTCTTTGCCTAGATGAGGTTTCATAAGTTTTGAATCGATTCCCCAAGCCGTTTCGGAGAATGAGATTTTTAAAGACATTTCTAAAAATCGGCCGAAATCCAAGATGGCCACCGGCCAAATTGGCAGATCGGCTTCGTTTGAACCAAATTAAATCTCTATCCCATAAGGATGCTTCCTGCCAAATATAATTCAAATCGGGCCAGGAGATCTCGAGAAGACATTTTAAATTTCCCATTGCTTTAGTATGGGAGCTCTTGGTGGAAAAAAGATCCACGATGGCTGCCAAACCGTTTATCCGACAGTTTCGAAAATTGCAAATTTGAGATCAGAATAGTCAAAAACCTATAAAAAAACCCAATTTCAGCCTCAAAATCCATCAAATAAAAAAATCCAATATGGCCGCCAAACATGCTATATTTTGATTGGCCCACAGCGGCCATGTTTTTTGACGGATCAACTTCTCTTGATCAAACGTTACTGACCCTTAGTCCCTAATCATATCTGCCAAATTTTGGCCTGATCCCTTCAGCGGTTCTGGAGATGTTATTTTCGCTAAAACAGGGTCAACCAAGATGGCCGCAAACTATTTCCCCAATTAAGTTCGCTTGAACAAATTTGGTTGAGCTCTTGCCCTAGATCATATTTCATGATGTTTCCTTCAATCCCTCAAGCGGTTTCAGAGATGATTTGAAAGACGTTTCTAAAAATCAGCCAAAATCCAAGATGGCCGCCGGCCTAATTGGTCGATCGGCTTCATTTGAACAAACTTGGATCCCTATGCCCTAAGGATACTTCCTGCCAAATAAAATTGAAATTGGCCCAGCTGTTCTTGAGAAGAATTCGTTTAAAGGAAAAGTTGATGGACAGACGGACGGACGATGGACAGTCGCCACGACATAAGCTCACTTGGCCTTTCAGGCCAGGTGAGCTAATAAACAATGGTTATTACAGTATACCTAATATTTAGATGGTCGCTGATAATAAGTTCACTCACACAATGTTGGACATGGTGTATATTAATCATATGTGTAAGGAGACAATGTACAGTAATATAATAGGCATTTCACAAGACCACTGCAGAAGACATTTTTGGCTGATATGAGTGTTAAAGGGTTAATGACTGCAAACGGCAAAGATGATGGAAATAAAAACAAAACTAGTCAATGAAATAGAGGAATCCAGTTTATCGATCAATCATATGTTTGTATTGATGTCATAATCAACAATGTCTTTAACCCTTTAATAGTCAAGCCGGCCAAATCGGCCTATGTAGAGGTCTTGAGGAACGTCCATTTGCAGGACAAGAGAAGACTATTTTTGGAAATTTACCATAGGAATGCCTGGCTCGATAACCGAGACAGTCATTCATTCCAGTGGTAAATTTTCAAAAATAGTCTTCTCTTGTCCTGCAAATGGACATTCCATGCGCAAATATTTCAACTTTCTTGAGAAAATCTGAGCATTAAAGTGCTAATAACAATGTACAAGCGGTGATCTGGCTTGCTGAAAAGCTTGATCACAAATTTCGAAACAACACCAATGCCTTGACGCTAGTGTTGTTCCGATTAATCGATTTTATCTATGATTGACTGATTTGCATGTTCAACCAACCGATCGATCATAATTTCAGAAATCGATTTTACTTGTTTATAAATTGACTTTATTAACATATTTTAACTGGTCAAGCTAGAAAACGAATACTTTTTGGAAAATAATTTAAATTTAAATGTTGCAACTATTGCATTACTTCTTAGTCTAAGACATTAATTCTTTCAGCACTGAAATAATGTTAATTTCAAAGCAACCAGACCAATAACATGTTGAATATTTTGAAACTTGTTTATTAGTTTCAAAATATTCTAGATTATTTCTTAAGTTATTAAGAATCTCTCATAACTGCAACTTGGTTTGAAAGGGGTAAGCATCCTTGAACACGCTATAATTACTGCATTCAGAATGGGTAAAAATGAGAACCAGTTATAATCAATCATTAATTGATCATCGGTTAGTATATAAAACCAATCATCGATCCCAAAAATAGTACCAATTCCCAACACTACTTGATGCACCTGTGTCTAGATAATGCACTACTGAAACCCATAGAAAAAGTGATGTACATGTACAGTTTCTTACCATACAGCTCTTACCATTCGACACAGATAATGCAAACTTCATGGTCCAGAGACAGGCAAAAGAAAGCTGTTGTATTCATCAACCACATTACATGGTCCCACTCGACATTAACCCGGCGGCTGACATTGTCAAAATTAAGCCTCCTGTTCCACATCATAATTAAGATAATCAACTACGTATACGTATGCTGATGTCATAATCAGTTACGTCATGAATGATGTAATTAAGTCTGTCTTAAATGTTTAATTGTCTGTCAAGTTGTACAAATTGTATGTCATTACTATTGAATAAGTCCTGTTGGATATTTTGAAACTAATTTAACGTGGTGCTTTTACTGCCATAGGCAACAATAGCATGCAGTCAAATTAGTTTCATAATATTCAACAGCCTACCTGTACAGTTTTCTGAAAATTGAGAGATTGATCAATCCCAACATGGGTGGAGCTTAGTTAGAGATGGGTGGAGCTTAGCTAAAGCTGGAATGCTGGATTCATCCATTCATAAACTATTTTAATATATAATAGGCCCACCGGTACATTTCATGTGCTCAAACATTAAAATGTACACAATTGCAACGTCATCATAAATGATATTGGCGATATTGGGAAATTAAAGCGATAATAATAATATGACAGTTTTCTCAGTATTATCTGGAAATCACCAAGCTGTAGGAAGTAATGTTGTAAATCTATATTTTGTAAACTGATATATCTCCAGTACACTGCCACAGGTTTATGTCATCCATTCATTCACATTATATATCAACGGATTCCTGCTAAATATTTTGAAAACTTATTAGACAGAAGGGTTGCAATGACCTCCTGTTAAATTTTCTTTTTAATTCAGAGCTTATCTGTCTCAAGCATTGACCCAGTATATATGCAAAATTTTTCTTTTTCACCCGGCCGGGAAAAAAAAAATTTCCACCCAGCATAAATGTTAAAACATCTATGCATTTGTCAATAGAGCTGCGCGGTTTGGCTTACTTACAACCATATCAGTTTTCATATGATTTTTTGTATCGGTTTTAAACGAATATCACTTTTATGGATGACTTCTATAACTTCAATAACATGAAAATAGAACAGTATTTTCCAGTACAAATTCTTGTCTCCTTATACATATCGTTAATATATACACCATGCCCATCATTGCCTGAGTGAACTTATTATCTGCGACCACCTAAATATTAGGTGTACTGTAATAACCAGGGGTCAAAATAAAGCCCTTTTACATGCACAATGCAGGTGTCATTAATTTGTAATACTGGGTGCACAGGGTGCATACACATTTCTGGCTATAATGTTAACCCTCTCTGACAAATCCCTGAAAAAAGGAAATTCTTTATGATATAAAACTTATTCTGTTGAATATTTTGAAATTAATTTGACTGGAAGACATTGCTGCCTACTTAGGCAGTAACGGCTTCCAGTCAAATTAATTTCAAAATATTCAACAAGTTTCCTGTATGGTTGTGTTGAAACTGAGATATAGGGAATTCATATGTGTCAGGTGAAAGGATTATTTTGTGCATGTAGATGTTTTGCTGTGCAGGCAAAATGCAAATGTCAGATGCACTTTGTGCATGTAGAACAAAATTCTTATTTCTAGCCCTGGTAACAACCATCGTTTATTACATCAAAATTAGTATACAATTTTACATTTCATGTCGTGATGAAAAAATATAAATCAGGCCATCCATAAAAAAATTTAGTCTCCTGCAAACCGGGTGGGGAAAAAAATACCAGTAGGAGCAAATTTTTTTTTTTAATTATTAATTAATTTTAAAAAGGTCATAAATATTTGTTTTTCAGATATTTAACTATAAATATGGTTATAATTGTCAAATTTGTCTTGTTTTTCATGTCACAATTAGCAAAAGGGATTAATATTGCATACAAATCGCCCTAAAAACATTGTAATTTGTATAGTTTGACAAATGTATGGATGTTTTAACATTTATGCTGGGTAGAAAATTTCTTCATTCACGGCCAAGTGAAAGAAATTAAAAATTCCACCAGGGAGGTATACAAGAACAGAACATTTTTTACTTTGGCTTCATTTGATATTAGAGATTTATTTCAGGTATTCAGAGTGAGTACACGCCTGCGTCTCATGGACCGATGTATGGACTCGGAAATCAGAAATTACTATATATGCTATAATAACCGAGTACTGTACTTTAGATCTGATACAAGTTTCATCCTAGGAAAGTTGGGATTGCTCAGCTATCTCGCTCTCTCGTGCTGGCGTATGAAATCTCGTGAGAATACGAATGTGTGTCTTCAAGCAAACTCTTCTGTGAATAGTTCAACTAATTATTTACCAATATATGTCCGAATTCTTTTCTAAATAGACCGATCGCGTGACCCGGTTGTTATCATTAATCTGTTAAATTAATACTTAATGTTATGTTTGTATAACCATTCATTACGGCAAAGATCATAATGTGTCAGCCACAACGTAATTAGATAAACAATGTTCATTTGTAGGAAGAAATATATAGATTTCATTCTCCGCAGATCAGTTGTTTACAAATGCGAAATCAATCATTATCTCCTAGTATTCTAAGTAGAGATTTTTGTCAGATATGTGTATATTGGTTATCCCGCCTTTAAAGATTTGATCATAGTTGTATTTGTGACTACTAATTTCTACAGATATCTAATCTACCCATGTCGTATTTATTGTGTGGAAATTATGGGACTGGGTTAGCACGTTGATTGACCTTCTCAACATTACGATCTGTCAGTTAATCACAAAATGAAAAAAAAACCACAGCATTAATAGAGGCGTCCATTTTAGCTATGCCTCGCCCATCTCTAGTTAATCACCACAAGTCTGTGCTTTGCCCATGTTCTGATTGAACGATCCCTGCTCTCACTGAATCTCAATTTTCAGGAATCTATACAAGTAAGCAGCAACAATACCCAGTAAAATTAGTTTCAAAACATTAAAGTCTGTTTATTAACCCTTTAATGGTCAAGCCAGCCAAAACCGGCCTCTGCAGTGGTCTTGAGGAATATCCATTTGCAGGCCAAGAGTAGTACTGAAACGGGTGGAAGAAATCTGTAACCGAATATTACCCGTTAGCGATACCCGATTTCTACTCGCCTACCTGTTCAGAGACAAGAATTTTGTTGACATATTTCAAATTGGATGCATCCAGGCCTGGAAATAACTTTTTCAGCAGTGCCCAACACTTTGTCAGGCACCAGCTACTTAGTACCGGACATCCACAATTTGCTGCGTGTCAACACTATTCTACTTCACAGTGTTCTTTACTTGAACATATTAAAAACATGTCAAAAAGCAACTAAACATGTGTCATAATGATCGTGATACACCTTAGGTGGATGAATATTTTATGGCTTTGTAAACACTTGTATGCAGACTCTTTTGTTGTACACTGCAACTACTGGGATTGTAAAAATCTGTACTTGACATAATGTCAGGAACCAGCAAGACTGTGCCTGACATTTGATAGTTTTGTGCCTGACAATGTCCTTGTTATCATTAACATTCAAATCGGAGTAATATACGTTCGGTTATCTGTGGCATACTTTTTATTTTTTATATTGGCATCAATAGGTGTTTTGTTATTGATTAAATACGTAGAAGTGGTATTTGATCATTTTGGAAACAGGAGACCGATTCACAGAATGTATTCTCAAAGTTGATTGGATAATTTTTGTTGTGAATTCGTTGCGAACCAATGAACGTAATGGTTGGAGAGGAATGATTATTGGAAGTCCTCAGAACACTTCTATTTTAATGTCTGATTGGCTGCTTATAGGTCATCACCTAAGCGACTCGCACGTGAGAACGTCAAAAGTAAGTACCCTCGAAATCACATGACCCTCGAAAACACCCTACTGGACGATATACGTATTTCGACCCTATACTTAATACAAATTCGTCCTATTTATTTAAACAATAAATGTTGTGTGCGTTCACGAGGCAATGCCTATTTTTATATTATTATATAGTCGTAGTATATAGTGCTATCATGTTTTCATATTTTTGTTTTCGCATTTTCGCATGTAAAACGACATATCCTATGGTACCCCAGGGAATATTTTGAGCGGTATCACATCGCAAAATGCGATGCAAATGAGTACCTGTTGCTACACATTCACAACTTCGCATAGCTATTTGCTGCGATACATAATTTTGATGTAAAATTCAGTCAATTCACTTAATTTTGAAATATGTTTGATAAAAAGTCGCTAAAAGTTGCAAAATGCTTGTCAAATTTGGTAAGGAAGCGAGATGCGCATGCATTGGAGACTGATTTCCGATATAGTCCATAGACATATATAGCTATAGAGCGCATATCTTCATACTTTCCTTCACTATGGGACAAATGACCGCCGGTGACGCGAGTTCAGTAAGCGCTCTATAGATCAAAACTCTAAAAGCTAGCGATGCGCGCATTCATCAGCGGCTTCCTTCTTCTGGTATAATAATAAACTGTTACAGACTTCAGTTTTGAGTTTGGACACCAGTCGGAAACTCGCAATATGTATCACGGGGTATTCACGGTCGTCGACATATTGCTCGTAACAGACTCTCTTGTAAATCTAAATTCTCCTATACGGGGGTATGGCTATTGATCATTGCCTCGTCATTAGTTAGCGTTATGATAAACTTTAAAAATACAAGTTTATCTAGGCTGATTCTGGTCGATTTAGACAATGTTTGTCTCAGAAACTGAGTTATATCATCGGGAATGCTAAACTCTTGTTAGCGCATCCCCAAATCAAGGCCGACACAGTATAGTTAGCCATGCTACGGCGGCGTATCGCTCTTGATTCGCGCAAGCAACAGATTTAGAATGACATGTCGCCAAGATCGATGCATGTGCGAGTGTTCTCGAGTACTCTTCTCCAAAGTCGGGAACGTACCTTCTCGCAAGATTATTGGTTAATAAATATAACTATATAGAAAGAAACCAATGAATCGCAAGGAAACTACAGACAGCAAAAAAATAAACAATGTTTTACGTGGTAATTTTATGAATGACGTAGTAGTATCTCTATTTATAGCATTCGTAGTATTCGTAGTAAAACTAGTAACACGGTGGACCGATTGATACACGCTGATCACAGTAAAGCTTTTTATCATTCACTATTTAAGCCAGAGAAAACAATCTTAGTAATTTTTAAATAAAAATCGTTAACTCTTTCAACTGAAGTCATAGTATCGCAGAAACTCCATTTCATCTTAATAAGCTGTTGAATATGTTGAAAGTTTTTAAGGGGGCGCCCTGTTGCTCACAGCTGCCATAGCCTGCAACAGCTTTCAGTTAAGCACTAACACTATTCAGCCTTCTTACATTGTATTGAACGATGTGTACTTTGTTTAGCCTACCAGTTGAACGCTTAGGGATATGTGATGTAGGTTGGTAAGTTACAAAATATATGTTAACCCCAGTCAATGAAATCACAGTATTCATAGGAGGTACATTATAGATTTTTTGGAAAATAATTTGACTGGGATATGTTGCTGCCTTAAGCAGCAACAGCTTCCAATCATTGTAATTGCAAAATCTGCCAATATGTATTATTTTAGGTTTCTTATTCTCCCTGACCTTGGCCAGAGCCAGTACATATATTCTGAATCTGACATATGTTATACTGACAAATAACAATACTGGCTACTGTAGATCTGAAGACTGATACACTATCCTCAATAACATTCTCAGAAGTCCAATATTAATTATTCAACCATCTGTTTATGTCAGATTTGTGCAATTTGTGTAAACTACGTGTAGCATATTACACGCCTTACTGACTACTAATTTTTTAGACGGACTACTGATTTGCCAAGTCTGGTAGTCCTTCGTCCCCGTTGGAACACCAACCAGTTTCAAAACAGTTTGTTTGCTATGCAAGTGCTATGAACTGCTATGCATTATTCGATTTGTTTAGCAGTTAATGCTATGCAATTTTTTTCAAACAAAATATTCCCTGGTTAACCACATATTGCGCATGTTTGGATTATTGCCTCCTACCAAATAGTCTGAGCAAAAATTGTAATTGTTGAATAAATATAAGAAACTAGTATGGGTTCTTATTCACCTGTATGAAACTTGACATTTTAATTGCGTAAAATACAGCACAAAATGGGAAGCTACCGAATCCAATGGTGTACCGACATTTTGTGCACGGAAAAAAAGTATGTGTTGTGCAGCATATGCTACCACATCTTTAACATATGTTTCACCTAAATGCATTGCTGCTGAAGATTAACCAATGGTAACATATGTATCATATTTGAAAGATTGGTCTGACAAATGGTGACCCTGACTGCGTAAACACATTCTTTGACCGATCAAGTAACACACGCACTAGAGGTCACACATTCAAGCTTAACACTAAACGCAGCAGAAAAGAAATTCGTAGGCATTTTTTCCCAAACCGAATTATTAACACATGGAACTCACTCCCTTATTTTGTGGTCGAGGCACCAATGCTCAGCATGTTTAAATCAAAACTAGATATGCACCTACATGACATAATATACAATCATGACATAACCAACTAATAGATATATAATAATAAGACAATCTAGAAATATACCCAAATGCTAGGCGCAGAAGAGTGTAAACATGAGCATAGGTGGCACACCGCAGCTGATGCGGGGGATAATCCATCTACCCCACACCACCTCCCAAAGTCAACCAGGGTCCTGATTACTGTCAATGAATAATGCCAACCAAACAAATAAACAACTGTAACTAAAAAGTACAAGCACTAGTAATACAATACTAACACAACTCCAGAGGCAATAACAAGCCAAGGGCTTATACCTCGCAAAATGATGATGATGATGATGAAAATTGCCTGTGCTAGTCTTAAAGGGGAAGAAAATGTCATCTGATATTATTTAATCACCAAATATAGGTACACGCCTTCATATTTTATGTTTCTAAGAAAAATTTTTGCGATAGATATGACAATTCAGAATTAATATTTCACTCAGTGTCAGAAATCAACAGCACGGCTTTAAACCTATACTGACAAGTAGTTTCACAGTTTCAAGTGGAGTCTTGTATGAACAAAATGAATAACCATAGATTGACATGTGAATCAATATGTGGGCGTGCTTTGAGTTTGAACACGTATGCGCAAAGAGAGGTGATGCGCAAATACAGGGAACACCATGATACTGTCGTTCAGCTTTAAGGGTCACGGAAATAGATAACGAAACAGAAATGTAAATTACAAATACACTGGATAGGGGAGAAAATACCACAATATATTGAAACTGTGTTTACTATTTTTCTTTAATTCATCAAGAAAAGAATCGTCCATGTAATTGTCCGGAACGTGCTGGTTTTCGTATAAAATCTTTCTCCATTTTCGTTTGTTGGTAGGAGACATCTTTAACCACAAACCTAAAATGCGGAACGGCGGAACCCATTCAGTGCGCACAAAATCTGTTCCGCACTTGCCTAAATGGTGTCTTGGCAAATTAGAAAATTAGAAATACCTGTCTCTCCAACGGCAACTCATTTGGGGTTATCTCGAACCACAAAACAAGAAACGAAGCTCAATGTTCAAGAGCTAACCAGTTTAGCATTGCCCTGATAACCAGGGAGACTACAGCATAGTTGAAGTTGAAGTATATCTTGTGCTAGACGCACACTCTATAGTCTCACTGTAACAGGTCTGCATGGCTCTAATGGTATATCAACAAAAATTGCATATCGTATCATCCAGCTGTATGTCTTCCCTCGACTACTCTATGGACTAGAGATCCTTGTTCTACAAAACAAGAACATGATCAACTAGAAAGCTTCTTTATTGACATACTTAGGAAGATACAAGCCCTTCCAACGAGGACCGCGAAATGTGCTGCACTCCTTCTATCTGGCGCTAGACCAATCACTGCAGAGCTACACATACGTCAGCTAACACTTTTGAGGAGCATCCTGTTATGCCAAAACAAGCCACTTAACCACATACTAGTAAGACAGTTAGCATTCGAGACTCCAAAATCGGGCAGTTGATTTATTTATATTAAGAATTTGCTAGAGAGATACAACTTATCAAACATCCAAGAGCTTATTCTGAATCTACCCTCAAAGTTAAAATGAAAATCAGTAGTAAATTCGGCTGTTGAGAGCCAATGGAACGAGGACTTACAGTTTGCGTGTGAAACCAAAAGTACACTTCAAAACTGCAACACTAAAGACTTGTATTAGGAAATTCCATATATCCGTGCACACTGTAGACAATGACAATAAGGATGTAAAACGTAGTGTCATTTCAGCACAGGAACCTACCTAGTGCAAGGAAAATTCAAGCAAAACACTATGAACCCCACATGCCGTCTCTGTCAGTTGAGTTCTGAAGATTATCAACACGTCTTGCTACACTGTGGTGCACTCCATCAGTATAGATATCAATATTTATCACTAATCAAGAAAACTATCATCAACCACCTTAGTGAGAATTCCTGGATATATATCTCCAGCATAGAAGATCACCTCATAAAACTTATTATCAACTGTACAAGTCTAGTCAGGGCTGGATTACTACCTAACAGCATCTCATTATTATGTGAATTGGAACATATAACTAGAAAACTATGTTACATCCTACATTGCGGTAGAAGCTTCCTCTTTAACCAGCTTCCACAACAATAATCAACAGTAACTGCTGTTAACTGATATCCTGAATCAGAACTGTATTTATATATAATTATTCATGCACTCTGGTGCTGAACAGTGTTTATGTTGTTATTATTATTATTATTATTATTATTGAACTGTATTCGGAAAATATATTTAGCTAATCTATAATTGCGGACTAAAATTATAATTATATAGTGTTCATAAATCGAACTGTAGTCTACGTAAACAACCACATACATATATGTGGGTGCTCCTATCAAGAGGAGGGATATACGAACAACAACAACAACAACAACATGATGATTGGAATTGTGGGAGAAAAATCCCAGGAATTGCAACAATGCAAAATGACTAGGCGTGGGAATGGGAATCTGGGCGAAACAAACATGATTCGTGCAAACAAGCCATTGAGCTAAAGTAACCGCATGGTACTAACAATATGAACATTAACAATGCGCTATAACGAAGTTGTACACAAAACAAGGGACTATTAATGAAACTACCTATGTAGTGTAGTTCGGATCGATCGGTCGGGTACCGGCCGTACCAGCTAAGCTGGGTACGCGCCGCCCGTCTAGGATTCGTTTCCTGAACACGACCCTCTGGGTAGAGCTATAAGCGTATATAGGCCTATGGGAGAGAGTGTCGAAAAATTACTAAGTTTGTTAAAACGCATTATGCGCATGCGCACGCCAGGACGCTGTTTCTATGGAGCAGGTAGTTGTGACCAAGATAGGATGGCGCTTATAGTGTACCGAGCTTGTACTCTGTAATTCTTATTGATTGTCTGTTTCCGTCAAATCTGGCATTAATCAAGACCAGAATTCGACGGGCTTTCTAAATCTGTAAACCATCTCAAAATCGGTTGAGAAATGGCCGAGTTATCCAGAAAAAACTCTTTTTGATTAGCTTCAAAATATTGCCCTGACGTCATAACCACATAGACGTAAAGCTTCTAGAATGTTCTAGAACATTCGACGACGCTATTATTAGCTGTGCGCTGATTGGCTGTTGTTCTAACGATGATTGGATTAAGCCTGCGCCTGTGACGTCATGGAGAGTATAAAAGGAGAAGCGATCCAGTGATCGGGAGCATTCTCGGCCAGGGGCCGAACAGGTTGGAGCTGTACCAACTATTATCAAGCGCGACACGCGTCTTTCTTCGCTATGAGTCGGGGTTTTATCCCATAGCGTGCAGTTTCCAACCCACCGCACTAACACAATTTTGTAACTCCCCTTTGTAACTCCAATTTGGAACTTTCGATAACCGTTCGCGAATACTGAATCCTGAACACGACCCTCTGGGTAGAGCTATAAGCGTATATAGGCCTATGGGAGAGAGAGTGTGTCGAAAAATTACTAAGTTTGTTAAAACGCATTATGCGCATGCGCACGCCAGGACGCTGTTTCTATGGAGCAGGTAGTTGTGACCAAGATAGGATGGCGCTTATAGTGTACCGAGCTTGTACTCTGTAATTCTTATTGATTGTCTGTTTCCGTCAAATCTGGCATTAATCAAGACCAGAATTCGACGGGCTTTCTAAATCTGTAAACCATCTCAAAATCGGTTGAGAAATGGCCGAGTTATCCAGAAAAAACTCTTTTTGATTAGCTTCAAAATATTGCCCTGACGTCATAACCACATAGACGTAAAGCTTCTAGAATGTTCTAGAACATTCGACGACGCTATTATTAGCTGTGCGCTGATTGGCTGTTGTTCTAACGATGATTGGATTAAGCCTGCGCCTGTGACGTCATGGAGAGTATAAAAGGAGAAGCGATCCAGTGATCGGGAGCATTCTCGGCCAGGGGCCGAACAGGTTGGAGCTGTACCAACTATTATCAAGCGCGACACGCATCTTTCTTCGCTATGAGTCGGGGTTTTATCCCATAGCGTGCAGTTTCCAACCCACCGCACTAACACAATTTTGTAACTCCCCTTTGTAACTCCAATTTGGAACTTTCGATAACCGTTCGCGAATACTACATCTACATTCGGAACACAAACTTGTGGTGAGGCCTTTGCGGCCTGAATATGTGAGTCTACAGATGTAGAGGCAGGATGTTCTTTGATGGATGACTCGCAAGATCTGCCGGCCACGCCTAAAAGTGGTATTTCAAACGACGACGCACTAATCGTGTGGGTTCTTTCGATTTTCGACCGTAGCAAGTGAACTCTGCCTGGTGCATCTTTAGAGCTGGTTGACGTACCCAGCACCATGACGCTTTGTTTTGTATCTTCATCCGCATCTGACAACCCCCGCTAGTGATCGGGTTGTTTACACTTTCCATCCGTACCATCGGTGTATGGGAACTTTCTTCACCACGTGGTACTATCGTATCTTTTGCTGACTGCTCGTTAGACATTCTGAATAGGCTTACAGTGCTGACGTTCTTTCGGGAATCTTGTTTGCGGACACCAGCCTGCGGGAACCAGCCTGCGGGAACTTTCCAGCTTCCAGAGAGCACATCATCTCACGTCAACCACGGATTGGCGCATTAATTTCAGTAGCGCCGTAGCCTTACTTAGGAATGACTACCAAGTGTTCAAGTAACTATACTTCACCGTTTAATTATTTCTCTATATAGGTTTTGTTAATTATCTCATATCCGTACTAACGGTTCTGATGACTAAAAGGAACCATAACGGTCTTAGGACCAATAGTTATAATTTCTGTATTTGTTAAATAGTTATTTTAATTTTCCTCAATGTGTTGCTAACCGCACTATAGTAGGTACGTCAACCTGTATTACTATATATATATATATATATATATATATATATATATATATCTTAATCATTGCCACCGTATTGTTTGTTCTGGTTAGACTACTTATGTATATGGCCAGTGGCCATCCGTTAAATTGTTTTGCTTAAGTTATAGAAAATATAGGAATGCAGTGCACGTAGGAAACACTATATAGCAACATTGATATATGCAGCATTTTCTCCCGCCACCAACAATTGTTCACTGAGGTCGCTGTCCGTGCTATAACTCTGTTTAGCCTGGCATGCTACCGACTAAACCTTTTCTATTCAGCTCGATAGGATAGGTTCAAAATGATTAGAGAGGGTTAATGAGGGATTGAAAGGCTGCATGTCTGGACTCGTCCTTTCCTGGAAACTCGTTCAATCATGAAGAAGCCCTGCCTCCCCCCTCGATATATATATATATATATATATATATATATATATATATATATATATATATATATATATATATATATATATATATATATATATATATATATATATATATTTTTTTTTTTTTTTAGATCGACAATAGGCCTCAACGGCCTTTTCTATCATACCAGGTGATGATGATATAAGCAAAGAAAAGGAAAGGATGATGTAAAGGATTTACCATCTGGCCTATATATATATATATATATATATATATATATATATATATATATATATATATATATATATATATATTTATATATATATATATATATATATATATATATATATATATATATATATATATATATATATATATATATATATATATATATATATATATATATATATATATATATATATATATATATATATATATCTTAATCATTGCCACCGTATTGTTTGTTCTGGTTAGATTACTTATGTATATGGCCAGTGGCCATCCGTTAAATTGTTTTGCTTAAGTTATAGAAAATATAGGAATGCAGTGCACGTAGGAAACACTATATAGCAACATTGATATATGCAGCATTTTCTCCCGCCACCAACAATTTTTCACTGAGGTCGCTGTCCGTGCTATAACTCTGTTTAGCCCGGCATGCTACCGACTAAACCTTTTCTATTCAGCTCGATAGGATAGGTTCAAAATGATTAGAGACACTTTCTTCATTACATACTGTAATATATTCTTCTCTTCCGGCAGTGCGATAATCGAGCCCCGCACTCCGGTAAGACTCATAACTCCAAGATTTTGTCTCTCTTCATATTCATCTTAGCCTTGTGGCTTCTCAATTGTTTGGATGTCCCTAGCCACACCATGGACTGATCCGACTCTGGGAAACTACTCCCGTGTATCTTCGGATACTTATTAGATAGTACTTTAAGCCAATGTAGGAAAGCACTGCGAAAACATATGTATTAATTATTATTATATTTACTGACAATCCTCCCGCACCACAGTGCAAAACTGGCAACTTGGTATAAACCTAATGACAGGTTAAACGGTTAGTTCCATAGGACCCGGTGACGGGCGAGATATGTAGGCTCACCGAATTCTGTTTAAATGTCTGGGCATGATATTTAGATCTGCCACACCCTTACGGGAAGGACATTCATGGTGTGCATCCGTCTCTCTTACCCTCCACCATAACGTTAGGAGATATGGCCTAAAAATGCTTCCGTGAAATGTAAACCATGTCTTGTAAATGTTTCATGTGGTTGCGGCACGGAATGTCCGGATTCTCACCCAGTTCGGAGATCCCGATAAGTAACATGTATGAGCACTGTCTGCAGTATTGATGTCCTCAGGCATCTGTTCTCTATGACAGCCATGTCTAATAGCTAGGTAGTTATCGGCCAGTTGTGGCCTAAACTAATTCTTGTTTTGAAAACAACTAAAAGGAATTAAGCAAAGCAGAAGGCCCACAGAAATAAAGCGGCATCTACTAACTCAGCATATTAGGAATCACATAAGACGGTGACGAAGGAATCCATCAGGAATCTTCCGTCCCATCTTCACGTAAAACAGTACGCACCCCTATTGTCATAATCTCACTAGGTATGGTCTTTTCTTTCTACAGCATTTTTGTTTGGAATATTAGAGTGGGCCCATTTTTGCCTGATACTCTTCTCCAGCTTTAAGCCGTGGCAGCACCTTCCCGAGATGGAGGCCCGCGCGAGGCACTTGCCTCTTGCAAGGATTCAGCGACGACGGTCCATGCCAGGATAATACTCCTCACCCTAACTTGCACTAGGAGTAGTACCTGCGTGAGGCACATCACTTTTCGTCTAAGATATTCTTCTTCCTTTCAGCTTATTGGTATAATAACTTATATTAAGTTAAATAGCTATGTCTCGTGTACGGGGGCCTCCCTTGCAGGGATACCTCTGCGGACCAACGAGTCTGTGTGGTACCTCCGGGATCCTCATGTTTAAAAGTTCATCTACCTGCCTTTATGCCGTATATTTTCGTATGCTCTTATTGTAGTTTTATCTAGCATATTTTAGGTAAACACATTGTATAGACTTATATTTTTAGGTCACCAAATCAAATCTTGTAAGTCCATTGATCACGAAATTGCTATGGACAGGCATACTGGTGACACAAACTCTTGGGATGAGACCGTTGTGTTTAATGTTCGTGACAATGGTCGCATGGCCCCACCGGAACGATTGAGTTCCACCAGCCTTAGGAGCCGTTTTTTGTTTCACGCAGGGCAGTCTCGTTCAGGGTCCATCACCCCGAGACCGGATGCTAACCAGCGTCATCACTCATCGTGCACCTACGGCGCGGCGAGTCGACATGAGACATCGGAACGGCCCGACACCGCCCGGCGAGCTACAGTAGCACAGATCGACTGGACGAGTATGGACCGTGTACCCAGTTATTTAACATGCATAATTATTCATAATAGTAGCCCTCCCTGTTAATGGGCAACCTTCAACTTTCAAACTACCGTCGCCGGACAGAAACTTTACAACAAACTGTTTAAATCATGTATCAGTTAAATTGACTATCTAGTGGACATCTTATTGTTACCCGTTCTTCTTCACCATCTTGAGAGTGAGCCGCATCAACAGTCTGCCTGCAGAAACCTGCCTGCGGAAACCTGCTTGCAGAAATCTTCCCTGCAGTCAAGATCGTGCCGTCTCGCGCTATTTCATATTAGCGTATCAATTTCAGTGACTTATGAACTCTTACTGTACCGATGACCAATAGGTACTCAAATAGCTATACTACTGTACATTTTATTATTTACGTAATAGGCACTGATGACTAATAGGTGCCGTTCCGGTCCGAAGACCGAATTTTTATACTTTCTGTTTCATATTGTATATATCATCTTTATTTCCTGTGTGTGCTCTCAACTAACAGCACCGTAAGGTCGTATGACCTGTGAGATATATCGTTCGCACTGTATTAGTTAGTTGTGTATATGGCAAGTAGCCATCCTAGTTAATATGTTTTCTTTATTTATAAAAACTCTAGGATGCAGTGTGCCAGGTAATACTATACAGCAACATTATATCCGCATCACTATATTCTACCAGCAGCAATTTTACACTGAGGTCGCTGAACATGCTCTAATTGCTCGAGCCTGACATGTTACCGACTAAACTTGGCTATTCTAGCTCGATAGGATAGGTTTAAAGTGGTTGGGGACAATTTCTCCTCAAGAGACACATAATGTACGCCTCTTTTCTGGTTGTAGTGGAAATGTAGCACCACGCGCCGGCTGGGTTGTGTAAAATTGGCTAGTTACCTTAGGGCCTCTTATTAATATCGACTTATTGTATCTTTCCATGATCCACCAGCCACAAGGCTTAATAATTGTCTGGATTCCCCATCGACACATTAGCAGGATCTGACTCTGGTAAACTATCGGAGTTTTCCGAGCGGTGATAAATAAAGTGCCGATTTACATACACCTCCCCCTGTATCCTCGGATATTAGTTAGTTAGACTCCCCCGCCAATGTAGGAGACACTGCAAAAAGAAATATTATTATTTGATACTGACCTGCAGTCCATCTCTGGGCATTCTGGAATTTAACCCTGATGACAGGTAAAATGTTAATTCCATAACACGCGGTGACGGATGAGATGCGGATCTCCATCCAATTCGTTGTAGTGTCTGGGTGAGGTCGTAGAACCCACCATGCCCTCACTGTAAGGACACTGCTGATGGATATCCGTTTCTTTCTCCCCACCATAAATGACATAGCATTTTCTAAAATTGCTTCTGTGAAGTGTAAACTTGTCCTGGTGATGCTATATGTGGTTGCGGGACAATGGTGGCCAGATTGTTATTCATTTCGGAAGCTATTGCTCCATGACATGTACACACACTATCTTTTGGAGGTAGATGCGATGCAGGGCCACCTACAGGAAGCTGAGCATCTTCGCCTGTTAGATTATATGTCTAAAGTTAGGTAGGAATCCCTGCCATTTGCGGCCAAAGCGTGTACCCTTGACCGACACCCCCCCCCCACCCCCCCCCCCCCCGTTAGGACACTCCTTTGTGGGGATACCTCACGGAATATACAAATCAGAGATCTGTGAGGTACCTTTGGCGAGGATCAGCAACACTTTCTCGTTCCTACATACATTCCTCCTCATTAGATATAAAAACAAGCACCATTGTTTCATCTAGTTAATCATGTCTCTCTATTCATTTTGTCATAATGAACCGTCACACCGGCGACACCAACAGCCGGGATGAGACAGTGTGGTTCAACTTCTGTGATGATGGTCGTCTGGCCCCACTGGAACGTGAACGTTCCACCGACTCACAAAGTCGGTCTTTGTACAACCCGGAGAGGCACGAATCCAATTCCATCACCCCCAAGACAAGCTAACCAGCACCCTCACCCCAATGCGGGACATGAGGGAATCGTGGACCAGCGCACAGCCCCGGAGGCTACACTATGCTGAAAGGGAGTTTAAGTTTAGTTGAAGGATTTCACAATCACTGTGGTCATTTATGGTGCAGTATAGTTTGGTATTATCTGTGAAAAGCTTTGCTGTGGAGTGTACCGTGCCTGGCAGATCATTCACGAATAGTAAAAAGAGTACCGGACCCAAGATGGAAACTTGGGGTACATCACTTGTGATTGGCTTCTAGTCTGAGTAACTGTTTCTATGGAACAACCGTTGGCATCTGCAAGCTAGGAAGATTTTATCCACTGCAAGTCATGTCCTTTAATACCTAAATTGTGTAGTCTGTGGACTAAGCATGTGTGAGGTACGGTATCAAATGCCTTAGTAAAATCTAGATAGTTAGCGTTGGTTTGTTGATTTTGGTCGTAAGCCGGGAACCAGTATGACATGTGCTCAATTAATTCCACCAATTAAATTCCTTTATCAATGATTTTGGTACATGCATCTATACACTCTAGGAGTTGGGTAGTGCATCTGACAGTCTGTGATCTAATGTATCAGGTTTTTAATCAACTCATCGCTGATGAAGTGTTCCATAATTTTGCAAAAAGCTTAGTTTAAACTTACAGGACTGTAGTTATCAGCAGGTGATGTGCTTAGGTCTTAGGATGTTTCTGTCAACGCAGGCTGGTATTCAATCTTTATGTCCACTGCATCTTCCTTCATGACCATTTTGCTTATTTGACTTCCTGGTATATGGTAGGGTGCAGACGGATAGTATTTGAATTCCTGGTTTTCCAAAAATGTATCTAATGCTACTTCAAAAGAAAAGACAGTTCTGGTATGCACAATAGCCTCAGGGAGGCTATTCCATATGTCATTTACATGGTTCGGAAATGAATGTTTCCACACATTAATCCTACTACTGCGCTTGATCAACCATAGGTCATGGCCTCTGGTGCCCCTGTTGCTTGCTACTTCCAGTAGGTTATCGGTTACATTTGGGTCATAGATGCCATGCAGTAACTTGTACACTTTGATCATGTCCCCTCTAAGCCTTCTGTAACACATACATGTTAGCTTCAAGTGCAAGAGTCTCTCTTCGTGGCTGAGGTTGCTAAGTGAGGGTACTTGCTTAGATGAACGTTGTAATATATTTTTGATATCCTCGCTGCCCATCCTTAGGTATGGACTCCATACACTCACTCCATATTCTAGGTGTGGCTTCTACAATGTCTGGAACAGTTGTTTAAACATATCCTCACCTAGATGATTAACGGATCTCCTGATCAGTGCCATGATACTATTTGTTGACTTGTGATCTTATGCAGCTGCAGAAGTTTAATCTGTTATCTACTATTACTCCAATGCCTTTCTCTTGTTCTATATTTTCAAGGATTGTTTTGGACCCATTTTTTCCATATAGGTGATATGATCTGCTGCCTGCTCCCTCTTGTTTTCCAGGTTTGCCTTCTACTGCCAGCACATTACATTTGTCTTGGCGGAACCCTAACAGCCACTTATCTAATCGGCCCTGTAGGGAGTCTAGGCCAGATGGTAAATCCTTTACATCATCCTTTCCTTTTCTTTGCTTATATCATCATTACCTGGTATGATAGAAAAGGCCGTTGAGGCCTATTGTCGATCTAAAAAAACCCACAATATTATTTACTGCGGCTTGAGTAATCAGATGTGGACTATATACATATGTACATATATGTATATATGTACACACGCACGCACGCACGCACGCACCCACGCACGCACGCACGCACGCACGCACGCACGCACGCACGCACGTACGTATATATATATATATATATATATATATATATATATATATATATATATATATATATATATATATATATATATATATATATATATATATATATATATATATATATATATATATATATATATATATATATATATATATATATATATATATATATATATATATATACGTACGTGCGTGCGTGCGTGTGTACATATATACACATCGACGGGCGTTAATCGATAGAGGAAAGCGTATAAAAGGGGTTTAAAAATCTGATCTGTTAAGCCTTAACGTTTTGATTTTGTTTAAACGGTTTGTTCAAAGTTTATTATAATTATGAATACATGATGTTTTATGGGTTGTGACATACCCGTTGTGCTCGGTAAAAATGTGGATGTACGTGTCGTGAAACGTAATGACGATTTTGTAGTAGACATACGTGAGTTTAGTATTGGTGGTGTTTACCCCACCAAGCGAGACGTTTTTATGTACGGTAATACGTTTCGAAAGTTCGCTGCTATGTAAAAGAGGATTTTTGTCCTCTTGGAGCTAGGCTGGTGATTGTGGTCTGGTGGTAGAGAACTGGGCCCCCAAATGCTAGAGGGATGGTCTCGCGGCAAATTGCCTGAGTTCGAACCCAGCTTGGGTTTAAAACTGAAAAAGGGTTTTTAAAAATTACATTTCTGATGATTGGCTGAGCTATATTCTAGTGCCGGTGGGTCGTTAATGGCAGGGGTCATAGAACTAGGGCTTGATATTACAGACAGACCGGCAGGCATGCAGGCAGACAGGCAGGCCGTTAGGCAGGTAGGCAGGCTGGCAGGCAGGCAGGCATGCAGACAGACCCAATCGCAATGCCGTTCTCCACTTATGGAGCAATTGTAATAAGCAGCACTCACTCTGGAGGCCGGTCACCAACCCGTCTCTTATAATGTAGATATTATAATTCACTAGCAGCAGCAGCAGCAGCAGCCGCAGCAGCAGCAGCAGCAGCAGCAGCAGCAGCCGCAGCCGCCGCAGCAGCAGCAGCAGCAGTAGTAGCAGCATTAGTAGTGTTATTTACTATATGAGGTTACCAATTAGAAACATTTTGTTGTTCCCTTTAACGATATTACAGTTTCTTTGATTATTTTTATTGTTTTCTTTGTAAATATATTTAGTTAATACAGCTTAGGTCAGTATATTACACTGAGTATTGAAGACCACTTTATTTGTTTGATATGGAGGTCATCGAACTTCAGCCAGCCCAAAATATTATCAAGTGTGTTACGTTCTAAAAATAGAGCCAGGTATGCTGAGAATTCCTTTCCTGATCTCGTATCGAAGGACATCTCGTGATCCACGAATGATGTCTGAGACTGTGTATGACATGGCGCCATTAGTAGTATATGCGATGGGTGCCGGCACATCTGATTGGTCGAGAACTTGATGACATCACCACATTTTTATTATACCACGTCCCTTCGCCCCCGCCCCCACTGACACCCTTCCCACCTCTCAACCAATCAGATTTGCATGCACCCTGTCGACTGTGTTTTGGGAGGTATATCTAGGATGATTGACAGGTGTAACGTGAATAATTGGCAGGTGAAAAGTTTGAGGGGGCGTGTCTGAAGGAGGGCGCGTGATAGCTCTGGACCATTCATATTTGCATGTACATTGTCTCCTTCAAATTTATTAAACACCACAAAACAATAATGTCATCCCGGTCAAATTACTCTTAAAATAACAGCACATAACTTGTTTGATCTTGAGATTCTCTGATTTTATGATTAAAATAACCAATGCATGATGTTGGTAATACCTGCTTTATTTCTCACAAAGTATCACAGACTTGCCTAGAAAAGGGGAGATCAATTGACGAAACTCTTCTCTAAAACGCGTTCCGCTCAGAACATACAAGAAAAAATTCACTGCATTATTAATATATGTAATAAAGAGAATCATGTAAAAGGCAAAATGCTTCAAGGAATCGTCATTAATGTCACCACTGATAGAGAAGAACCAAGCGAATCCTCCACCAAAACCTAATATAGCATTTTGACCAATGCATACAATAGTGGTTATTGACACTGCTAGGAGCATCATGGTCACAGACCTGTTTTGTCGGTTAGTTCCGTCTTTGGTGTTTGATGCTTCTTTTAAATTATGAGCATCTCTTGCAGTTCTCAGTTTAATAATGATAATTATGTTGGCTATGCTTAGTAATATCAATGGAATAACAGAGAAAACAACTGCATCAACCATGCCCCATACCTGCATTAGTCTAGCATACTTATGTTTAATCGGGCACGCTATTTCTTGTCCGTGCTGTATCATTTCATATACAAATGTATGTACACTACACATCAGAACAGCCAAAATAATGAGAAACGTGACTGCTTTAAGAGCATTGGACACCGTACAGATAAGATATGCTTTCATTGGAAAACAAACTGCAACAAAACGTTCATATGTTAGAAGTACAACTAACCAAACTGACATGTATATCAAAATGTTGCCCACAGCCCAAAAGGCCTGACAGGCAGTGTCAGAAGATATGAAGAATAGCTTCTTATCGATAAGCGAAAATAAAAGATTTGATGTATCTGTTACCGCGAGAATCATCATAATGAATGTGGTCGATGTCAATGGTTTTAGACGTTTCATAATTAAGAATGTTAGAATGTTACATGGTATTCCGAAAGAAGATAATATCAATCCTGTATATTGGTTGAGAAACTCCCCCACCTGGTAAAGATTATTTGCTCTTATATTGATCCAATAGTTAGTCCAGTCAAATTCATTACTGATCCTTGTCACGTTTCCTACATAGCCCATGCCATGGAAGCTAAAGTTCTTTTGCGCGGCATCCATTGTAGCTTTCACTATGAATGTCGTGTTGGTCATGGCTAGTTCACGTCTTAATCACTGTCGAGCCTCACGACTGTTAAATAGAGAAAGAGAAACGAAACCCCAGTTAATATCATATTCATCATGCAGACCTATTCAATAGCGGAATCCAATGTGTCACTCAGATATTAACGTCATAATCACTTACATCACAGGTAGCCTGATATCACAATCAAAATGTGTAATGAATGGCGTGACTAAGTCCATCACGAATCCTGAATAGCCCATCAGTTGTACGAATTTACCATTTAATAAACATGTTTAATATTTTGAAATTAATTTGACCGGGGACTGTTGCTGTTATAAACATACTGTTGAATATTTTTAAATCAATTTGACTGGGCGATGTGGCTGCCATAGATTAGCTGTATAGTTACCATGAAACTTGGATTCTGGGAATTCAAGATTCAAAGTATATAAATTGATCACAACGCTAGAGATGGGTGGGGAATAGCTAAAAGTGAATGTATCCAATTTCTAGCAATTCCGCGTAAACTTCTAGCTATGCTCCGCCCACTTAGAATCAATTTGAAACCTTTAAATCTGAATTATCAGACCCTAAATTTAAAGGTAACTATACAGGGAAGCTGTTGAATATTTTGAAACTTTCCTGATAGACCATTACCACTCTCGTGATGGAACTACATCATTTTGTTTGTGACGTCAGCATACAAGTGGCATATTTGATTCTGACATCACATACTTGAGTGACAGATCTGATCGCTCCATTGCTGCAACAGGATTAGATAGGAGACAAAGTTAGTAAATTTGCCAAGCCTTTGAAGGACGTTGTAATATATACATTAAGCTGGTAGCATACGTTCTATAGGTTAAACATAAACATTGTGATTTTATTATGATTTTCTTGGTCACATTTCATTCTTAACCAAGTTTGATAAACCCACCAATTTACTAATTTACAGCATGCATTGCTGCCAGATCAAAAGCAAAACATGCACATGTGAAGAGATTTTTTACACAGCAATTATTTGGTTTACAGAGAGTATCGCTACTGCAAGAACATAGTATCAACTTCAGTGCAAACTCTGGAGCTAACGGTGTGCCTTCTGGCGCAGTTCCGGGTGTTAAACACGTGTTGCCGTCATCTGCTTCCTAGCCATACTAACAAGGATCTAATACGGGTGGAGTTCCGCTATTTGTAGAGATCCAGTGACACATTTAAAAATGGCAGCGCTTGGTATTTTCAAGGAAAGACTCTGATGAATGTGGTAGAGTACAAGTTTTAGAAGCTGAAGAAAAACATTTGTCAGTTTTCTGTGACCATTGCTTCTTCCTACAAGGGATCTTTCCATTTTTAGCTATGCCCCGCCCATCTCTAGCTAACTTCAACCCAGACCACGCTCGTGTTGGGATCGATCGATCTCTGAACTCCCCTATATAGGTAAGCTGTTGAATATTTTGAAACTAATTTAACTGAGCGCCCAGTTAAATTAGTTTCAAAATATTCAACAGCATGTTTATTAAATAGTAGAGACATACAATTCTTACAACGTGTCGGACTATTAAGAGTTAAAGACGGGCCTAATAGAATAATTTATGACGTAATGATTATGACGTCATCCTACACGCCGCTTAGCTGAGTATGACGTCATATGATGTCATATCATCACAGGATAATCTGGAAAGGTGAATTAGTTATAGTTATACCTGATTCAGTGGCTTTAGCATACCAAGCAACCACAAATGCGATGACCTGCTTCATAATCACATTGCGAGTCATAAGTGCTGAGAGAACACCTTTAACCTTTTCACAACGAAGCCAGCCAAAACCGGCCTCTGTAGTGGTCTTGAGAAATTTCTATGATTAGAGTTCTTTTAATAAGAAGGAAAAGGTCCACATGTCAAATCGTTTTTCGAATTACTGTTGTGGCTGGAAATGGTATCTTTTGTGGCAAGTTTGGAACTAATGCTAAACCGCTCCATAAACTCCGACATTTGACCTTGACACTCGTGTTAGGCTATTCGCGATTAATTGAGAAGATGAGCATTTGTTAGCAAAGCTTAGTCCAGGAGACTTAATTGCGACATGTGCTGAGTATCACAGTCGAGTGAATGACTGGTGTCCTTGTACAGTCGAGACCGGGATAGATCCAATCCATCACATGATGCCTGCAATACAAACAGTGTATAGAACTGACTTCATACATACAAACACTTCTTTGAGAATGAGAACACTAACCCTGTTTTCCAATTATCTACACAGAAACAACTTTATATTGGTAGAGTTGAACAGCTGGAAGAGAGTTTGTTAATAATTGGACCAAACAACAGACAGTGTACTTCCTCCTCTCTTCACGGCTGACTGAAAGTCAGTTGTGATAATTCGTCATTCCATGCATGTGGTGAAGAAAGCTGCAACCATTCTGAATCCTAGATAAATTCTGGTGATCACGTGTGATCAGTCGTTATTTAACCCTGTGAAAGATATTCAGTGGACTTTGCCAGAATCATATGGGGACGATTTACTTACTGCTTCCTTGGTGGGCTACTTACCAAGATGCCATTGTTTAACTGCTAAAGAGTGTGCCAATGATTAGGAAAGGAAAGATTCAAATGTCGAATTACAATTGTGGCTGGAAGTTCACATGTCAAATCGTTTATCGAATTACAATTGTGGCTGGAAGTTGTATCTTTTGCGGCAAGTCTGGAACTAATGTTAATCCACTCCATAAACTCCGACATTTGACCGTGACACGGTTAACAGAGTGTTAGACTATTCGCTATTAATTGAGAAAGATGAGCATTTGCTAGCAAATCTTAGTCCAGAAGACTTAATTACAACAGGTGCTGAGTATCACAGTCGAGTCAATGGCGGGTGTCCTTGTACAATCGAGCCCGGGATACAACACAAACAGTGTATAGAACACAACATTTGCTGAACTGATTTCATACATACAGACGCTTCTTGAGAATGAGAACACTACCCCCGTTTTGCACTTATCTATACTGAAACATCTTTATATTGGTAGAGTTGAACAGCTGATAGAGTTGGTTAATAATTCATTCTACTAGATTTAAGAACAATATTCTAAGCAAGCTTTATGAGTTGGAAGCGCATAATGAAGGCCGAGGGTTGCTGCTTGTGGGTAATGAATATGTTAGTAAATCACCGAAACAGACATGTTAACTCAACGACGATGGTGACATGTGCTGCAAACAATCTTTACCATTTAATGGTTGATTCGAATAAGACTGTCAAGAAAATTATGCTGGTGATAAATAACAGCTGCATACGCCAGCGTCCAAAACCATCAGCGGAAACACAAAAGCCGCTATTGCCACTCTTTCTAGGTACTCTCATTTACTCAAGAACACGATGGAAAGATCTTGTTAACACGCTTTGCAAGTCTGGTATTGTATGTTTCATATAACCATGTTCAAGCTATGTCAACAGACCTAGGTAACTCTGACTTTGCCCAATTCATCCATCTTGTAACTATATTCCCGCCTACACTTAAGATTGGTTTAGTCGACAATCTCGGCTATGATTCAACAGCAACTAGCGTACATGGCTCCTTCCATGCTGGGCCGGCATCTCATTGTTTCAAGAACCAGACACTGACAATCGTGGTACTAGGCAAACACATCATATCATCAAATCTGAGAGGACCGTCGCAAAACTGCGACTCCAGTCTGTTAACTGAGGCAGCGGAAGACGAGTATAAATGGGGCACTCACATTAGCAACAGCATGAATGTTGTTACCACAGACAGTTCTGACAATGCAGACAAGGACATGCATATATCTTGGGCAGCTCACCAAAGTACAAGGACAGAATTATCACATACCACAGAGCAGGACCCCATAACAGTCAGTGCACTTCTTCTCTTCCCCGATGACTCAGTCAGTTCTGATGATTCGTCATTCCATGGATGCGGTGAAGAAAGCTTTAACCATTCTAAATCCTAAACAAATTCTGGTGATCACGTGTGATCAGCCGTCGTTATTTAACCCTGTGAAATACATTCAGTGGACTTGGCCAGAATCATATGGGGGACGACTTATTTGCCGTTTCCTTGGGTGGGCTACTCACAGAGATGACATTCGTTAAAGAGCTGGCTGATATTTTGGATGACAGTGAATGCACATCGATACTACTGCCACGCCCATGATTTTGACAGGTAGAATAAGGGTAAAATAACCTCACACGACCACATGACCACTCTAGGATCATTTTTATGTTATCGTTTCTGATGTTCTGCAGTGATCTTGAGAAATGTCCATTTGCAGGCTAAGAGAAGGATATTTTTTAGAATTTCCCGCTGGAAACCGGTAACCGAGCCAGACATTCATGTGGTAAATTTTCAAAAATACTCTTCTTGGTCTGCAAATTGGACACTGGCTAAGCAGAAACTTGAATTTTCTTGACCACTACACTTTTGTTGAGTGCCCATTTGAAGGACAACATAAATCTTTTTTTTTTTGTAAATTTTCGTTATAAATTTACAAAAATACTCTCTCTGGATGCAAAAATCTAAATTTCCATGAAAAGTATTGGCAATTAAATGGTTAATTGAAATAAATAGTATTTTGAGCGCTCTAATGCTCTGTGGACACAAGAGGCGTTGGAAGATCGAGCATTCGCTGTGGCAATTTGGACCAATCATCTAATAACAGAAAATCTGACTGTCGGAGGTCATACGAAGAATGCCTCCAATCTTCAAAATACTCACCATGGCATCATGAAACAGCGTACGTACCAAATTTCAAGTTAGTATCATAGCGTGCACAATCATTTCACTATATTACGTCTCAAACATTCACATTGCAAAACCAACTAAATCACTTCGTTACAAATATCACAGTAGTTGAAATAACTTAATTATTACCGCATTATATTATAAATATGACTCATTTTCTTAACCCTTTAAGCGTCTACTTACTGAGGATTTGCAAACAACATATTCGATTCGCTATACCTCTGGAACTGCTAAATATTTTGAAAACAATTTGACTGAAGGTTGCTGGTATGTAAGCCATCAACAACTTTCAATCAAATTCTTTACAAAATATTCAGCAAGTCAATAGATTTTGCTCGCTGAAATTATTGTTTGGTGGCTTGCAGCAGCGAGACAATTAATTCGTGATATTCCAGTGTCTTAATTCAAATGCCACTCCCCAGGAAAACTTGAATATTTGAAAGTAATTTGACTGAAAGCTATTGCTGCTATGCGTAGCAACGGGTCTGAATCAAATTAGTTTCAAAATATTCAACATAATATAACACGGAATTACGCGTATCGCCCGTCCTTTGTCAAGACGGTTTGCGTTTTTGTACCAAAGTTCCAGTGACCTTGACCTTTGACCGTGTGACCTCACTGAAATTGCGCTACCTCCTACCAGTCTATCAAAAAAGTTTAGTTTCAATAGAAACAAATACCCAAGCCCTGAAACATAATCCAGAGTTTTGCTAAACGTAAACGGTATCGCGTCTCCGTCGTCGAAAAAAGTAATAGTCTTACTTTTCCTTCCCAGGCAATGGATGAATCCAGTTTTAGCTAGGCGCCGCCCATATATAGATAAGCTCCACCCACGCTTTGCTCCTATTGGGATCGATCGATCCCTGCACTTTTTGAATCTCAATTTATAGAAAACAATACAGGTAAGCTGTTGAATATTTCGAAACTAATTTGACTATGCACTCTTGCTGCCATAGCGTCCAGTCAAATTATTTTCAAAATATGCAAACTTATGTTTATTAAGTGGTAAAGACATACAATTCGTACAATTTGACGGACTATTAAGCATTTATAACGGACTAAATCGCGTCATTCATGGCGTAATTAATTACGACGTCAGCCTACATGTGTCGTGGCTGATTACGTCATATGCTTGACTGAGAAACGGGATTGTATCAATTATTTACACTGGTGTAGTCTATATGCCTATGAGCTTGTATGTGTGTATATATATATATAGATACTAAAGACGATACATATTATCAGGTATAATGGCAGCTTTGATAGTCTTTGTCTGGCGCTGTCCTTTAAATCTTATGGCCAACTATCTGAATATTATTCTTTATGTTAACCCTTTAAATCCGAATGGCCAAAAACACCAAAAAATCTATTATGATTGAAAAAATCATTCTGTTGAGCATTTTAAAACTAATTTGACAGGGAGCTGTTGCCGCCCAGCAACAGCACTCAGTCAAATTAGTTTTAAAATACTCAACAGCTTACCTGTAGCGTTACCTCGACATTGAAATTCTGGAAATTCAGGTTTCAAAGGGGTAAGGTCGTAACCGTTAACTATTTGAACCTCAAAGTAACTATAGATAGGGGATAAGGTCGATAATCATCGTGCAAAAATAGACGCCTATTTTATTTACCACACAGGTGGGTGCCTAAAAGCAAACGTGTCATTCCATTGCGTTTTGTACATTGCTCGCTGCGTTATCGTTAATTGATTTGCTTCCTTTGTCTTGCCCGCTATCAAGCATAAACCTTTGTTAGGAAAAAGGCCAAGAAACTATTCTTCAACCATGGCAACCACATTTTTTGAAAATTAATCTGAATGGAAGCTGATGTTGCTGCCCATGGCAGTGAGGTCTTTCAAAACCAAATAGCTTCGAAGGTTCCTGGAATCTCATGGTTGAAGGGGTATTCGGATATGGGATTTTTGGCATTAAAAGCTATACTCTTTGTTATTACTACTCGCCCCTCGTAAGGATACCAGGGTCAGACACCTGTGCGTGCGTGTCAGACCGTCCGTCTGGAACTGTAGCTAAAAAACTGCTTGTCCGATTTGGTTCAAATTTTAACACAACAACCGTGCAAGATGATTTTCAGAATCCGGGTTGTTATTACACCACAAAAACATCCATTACCGTTCAATCACTACTTGCTAAATCAAATATCTGCATTTAGCTATCAGAATAAAATTTTTATACTCGCTTACATACTCCCTAATGCCAATACCATCACCATGTAGACCCTCAACCAGGCTTCTGGTAGAGGGACCCCCTGCATTAGCCTTACAATAGACTGGCACCAGTCTGTACACACTCCTTGGTGACGCCTGTCACTAAGCACGCTCGCGCATGCGCAGTAGGTCCCAAATGTGAAAACTGATTCACTTTTCAAATATTCTGCTAGCAGTACAGTTTGCCTGCTATCAATCTGATATAAAGGTTTTAGCTTTGCTACTGAAAGTTTTCAGTTATTGCTATATTTGACACGAATCATGCCTACCATGAAACCAATCCTTCCTAAGTTATGTTTAACTTTTATATCATGGTGTTTTAGAGGTGTTTGTAACTCTAGTTTTTGAGTTACCAGTTTTCGTGTCACTACTCCCGTTTTCGAGGTTAGAGTAACCAGGCCTATTATATACCATCAAGAGCACCATGTTATAAAATAGCCATACCACTCCTATTAACGTAGTTCCTAGTGCCCTCAAACATCATCATTCAGGAATCATTATGATTCCTTCCTTCAGTCACTTTCTTATGTACGCTTATGACGTATCCTCATCAAAGCTAGCTGCTTTATTTCTTATCATTTCTTATTTTTCAAAGGAAGTGTCCTTAACTTCTGAGAAAGTAAAATGTACGTCAATCAAGTGTGATCGTTTATCACGCTAAGGACTATGCGGGCCACGTTTACCTGAGGTGTACCTCCTGCTCCCCTCAAAATAAAAAATGTGTGGGATTTGTAAGGGTTGGCCATTGGTCTTATCTAAATCGTTCTTCAAAGATTTTGTCATTAAGCATGCGCAAGTGGGCTAAGCCGGTTTCCTTGACATCTAGGCAACAGATCAAGTCTCCAAAAGGTAAATCCGGCGACTCGAGAAAGAAGCCTGGTAAGTCATCCTCTGGTAGGAGCCAGGCCAAAGACCATGTTAGTCTTGAGGATCAACATAATCCTCAAGAGATGGCATCGGTGGCGGAAGCTTCCGATTTGTCATCACATGCAAAAGTTCGTTTCTCAGTGATACCGATTGCCAGGAATGTTTTAGGATCGCCGATCGCCTCTGCTCCCGTCTCTGCTCCTGGCTTGTCCGGGCAAGTGGGTTTGCCATCCGGATTGTCTTCTGGTTTTACCGGGCATCCGGAAATGAGCACCGTGATTGTTTCTGGCTTGGCTGAACATCCGGTGACTCATGATAATCTGGCGTTTTCGTCAACTTCCGCCGTTTCCGGCTATAGAGTTCCGATTCCGGTAGGAAGAATGTGGTTCCGGGTCTGTTGGACCCGGCATTGCATCATCCGTCTACTTCCGTTTCCGGTTTTTCAGCTTCCTCTTCCGGTAGTAGTGTTGCTACTTCCGGTAGGAAGAATGCTTATCTGGGTCTGTTGGACCTGGCATTGCATCATTCATCTATTTTCGTTTCCGGTTTTTCAGCTTCCTCTTCCGGTAGTAGTGTTGCTACTCCCGGTAGGAAGAATGCTTAGCTGGGTCTGTTGGACCGGGCATTGCATCATTCATCTATATCTGTTTCCAGTTCAGCTTCCTCTTCCGGTAATTCTGTACATCCGGGTTGTAGGATCTTGATCAGTTTCCGGTAGTCTACTTCCAGTTACGCATTTCCGTTTTCCTTTTTTCCCACATCCGGATTTCGTACGGCCGGGGATAAGGTACATTTCCGGGTTTCATGGATCTTTCTAGTGTTCTAGGATTATCTTCCGGGTCTGTCTTCCTGTTTTGGATTTCAGGTAATAGAGAACTTCCTGGGGTTACAGTTTTGTTCTTCAAGTCCGGTTTACATGTTCGCTTTCCTAGAATCTTGTCATCTTCTTGCCTAAGATTCAGTCATATTTCCGTATTTGTTTAATATTGGAAATGTTGAATGGCTGGAAATATTCATACCCAGTCATTGCCAGTCTCTCTTGGAATTGTAGTCTATTGAGACATTTATTCGTTTATCAGTAACAATTTTCAACGTAATTAAAGACTTCTGACTGGTTGCCGTATGGGTTTTTTGTTGCAGATTATTTTATCATCAACCAATAAGTCAATCTATTCTACGCATTATCTCGATATACGATTTTTACTTAAATCCAACTTTAGATGGCCAGTTGTCTTCGGGCCAGTCAGCCTTTTTTCACGCTCCTTTTACCTCTTATGTCGGCAGGTTGACATATTTATTTTAACCAAAGGGAGTGAATTTGTATAGGGAAAACCCCCCACAGACCCGCCTTGTGGGTTGGTCTGTTGTTTTATTAACCACTATAAAAACATCCTTACCGTTCAATCACTACTTGCTAAATCAATTATTTGCATTTTGCTATCAGAATAAGATTTTTATGCCTGCATACTCACCTCCCCATGCCTAATCCTATTCCTATGGACCCTCAACCAGGCTACTGGTTGAGTCCCACCTCCAGCCTACCATCAGGTATAGACTGGCACCAGTCTATACTCACCTCATAGTGACGCTTGTCGCTAAGCGCGCTCGCGCATGCGCATCAGAGCACGAATAGGAAACAGATTCACTTTTCTAAATTTAAGTGCAAAATATTTAAAGTCTGATTCTCAAATCTTACCATGCGGGGTGGTTGAGGCCGGGTCGTAGTGATTGAACGGTAAGTATGTTTTTATAGTGGTTAATAAAACAACAGACCAACCCGCAAGGGGGGGTCTGTGGGGGGTTGTTATTACACCACAAAAACATCCATTACCGTTCAATCACTACTTGCTAAACCCATAGATTTGGTCAGTGCCCCCTGTCCACATAAGGTGGGAGGAGATTTTGAGAATCAATAAACCAGGATAAAAATCAAACCAATCTTATCCCTATGTTATTAACATAACATATTAGTGCATTTAGCTCAATCACACCGTGATTAGCAAATAAGAACAAGATGAACTTAAAGAAATAACTAAAAACCAAAAGAAGACTCACCATTTCTCACCGACGCAGAGTCTTAACGAAAATGGTGGAAAGTGATTGGTAAATAGTCTTAGGCATTTTTGGTTAACAAACAAGGATAAATTAAATCAATCTTATCCAAATGTTAACAACATAACCTAATATACCATTTAGCTCAATCACACCGTGATTAGCAAATACGAACAACTTGAACTTGAAGAAATAACTAAAAACCAAAAGAAGACTCTCCCCCTATCTCACAGACGCATAGTCCTAACGAAAATGGTGGGAAGTGCTTGGTAAATAGTCTTCGGCTTTTTTTTTTTGGTTAACAAACAAGGATAAAATTAAATCAATCTTATCCAAATGCTAATAACGTAACCTAATAGTGCATTTAGCTCAATCACACCATGATTAGCCTGCACTCTGGTCTTTGAGCTAAAAGGATGTAAGGTGTATTCACATTTCCCTCCTGCTACCTGCATGATCTCATCTAAAGACGATCCCTCAAAAAGAGCGAAAGAAGTAGCCATACCTCTAACGTCATCGGCTTTAATAAGGGAGAGATTAATTTGATCCGGTGAGGCTATCTCATAACAAGGCTTAAGTATTCTCTCAAAATCCATCTGATAATCGAAGATTTTGAGACCAGCTTAGATAACTCTTCCTCGTAGGAAAAACATACATGAGATGACCGATTCTTATAACATCTGATCGCTGATTGAAGGTTCCTAATGCCCTAATAGGACACCAAAATTTTTCGGATGGCGACAGACGAAAAAGATTTTAAAATGATCGGACTAGCAGGATAGCGGTTAGTGCGAGTTATAGATAAAAAATTCCTTCTGGGATATCAAAGCCGTCTCCTGAAACTATAAATCTCTCCTTTTCAGCAGAAAGAGCATGAATCTCTTGAACGCCTTCTAGCAGAGGCTGTAGCAACAAGAAAAAACAGCTTTGACAATTAAAAACAAAACCAAGCTTACTACTGGTAGAAGAAATAGGTTTAAAATGGCGACCTGCCAAAACTTGAAGAACCAAAGCCCAACTCCAGGAAGGAAAGACTTAGCAATCGAAGGACGAATATTACTTAGACCTCTAATAAAGCTATTAAAAGTCTTAGTATCCTTGACATCGGCATACAGAAGACAAGGAACGGATGACACCAGAGAAAATCTATACTCCCTGAACGTAATAACTGACAAATGAAAATACCCAAACAGATGAGATAAAAAATCTAATAATTTGGGTATCAAACCAGAATCGTGCATGAAACCTTGGTCTGAACATCGACCCTTGTAAACTCAACGGGTCGAATCCCTTCTGGCAGAGTCAATCATTTCCTGATATCAGAAGAAACCTTATTCTCGAGGACTTCAGACTCGAGATTCTCCAGACACACAGACTAAAATCTATTGTATTTGGATGCACACAAAGACCTCTTACTTAAGATAGAAGATCCTGGTATACTGGAAGAAGAAGAGGGAAATCTACCAGAAAATCTAGAAGGTCTAAAAGCCAAATCCTCTTTGGCCAACAGGGAGCTATCAGAAGAATTTCGCAAACCTGATCCTTGACCCTCTTCAAAACTAACTGAATCAAAATCGTTGGAGAGAAGGCATAGGCGAACATTCATGTCCACTACTGAGACAGAGCATCCACCCCCTGAAGGGTTGACTGTCCAGAAAAGGAGACATGTAAGAGAAGATCTGAGCATTCAGAGAGGCTGCGACAGCTCTACTAGAGGACAATCCATAAGACTAAACCTCATTCCTCCTTCTAAAAATGAAAGAAAACCCCATGGCCATGACTGAACGAATCGAGATTTAGAAGCCTAACAGACAATCCGACCAATGCACAGAAGCCTGGATCTACTTTCCAATGAATAGCCTCTTCTATAGACTCCCTGACAATCATAGACAAACAACAACCCCTCTAAAGCTAATAGCTTCTAATAATAAGGAACAGAAAACCTTTTTGGAAGAGGAGACTACATAGAAGGATTCTAGATCCAAGAATATCTAGCCCCTTTTAATAAGGGCCCCCCTTAAAGAAGAGTCAAACTTACTATATGCTAAAGAGGAGTGCTCATAGAAAACACATAGATTACATATATGCCAAAAATCCTAAATGCAAACTCTAATTGAATACTCACGAAACGGGTGTTACGTTCCCTAAGGAACCAATATGTAAAAAGGTTGCACATACATAGTGCACTGGCATTATATAGGACCTGAACTGAGTAGGTGTGTGACATGCCACTATGACGTCAAACAGGGATTTCCCTGTGATTTCCAAATTTTCCAGTGATCTGATTGGTCGCCCACACATCTAAATTGATCAGACAAAAGCGGTTCTAACCAGCTTGAAAGTGACGAAGATTGATGGCTTTTTCCAAACATTTGTTGTTTGACAAGTCTATCAATCAAGCATGCCAGTCATACTTTCGGATTCTTCGAATTCTGTTTTGCTGATGACTTTAACTCTAAATCGCTATGATTGCCCTGTAGTGATGCATAAGCGTATTTGGCCACCAGTGCCAGCGGTCTTTATCCATCAAGCCACACCACAATCTGATCCCCAACCCGTCACGTGCAAATAGATGTGGTCATAAAAATCCCCTAATATTCCAGCAGTGTTTGCCAGAATTCGCCATCTCAATAATTTACCAGAAACAGAACTGTTTTATTGAACATGCTACTGCCGCCAGCTAAATACTATGCTTCTCAGAATAATCTTTTAAAACTTTGTCCCACACCATGCTGATACATCATATACCGAGGAAACATCCTTCAACGCCTTGCCGCACAACATCTTGTTCTGCATTCTATACTTAACCCTCCTAAAGATAGGGGTCTTATTTTGCAGGTGATACATAGCATCATTATTGGCAGTATATTAATATCACACTATGCAGCCTATACACAGCTTCTGGTCACAACGACCAAATCGCTATCATTCCTAAGATGGATTAATTAAAACAGTATCCTGGTACAAAGTAGTTTACATCATGTGGGAACTTGCTACACAGCAACAGCTCATAATAAGCTACTTTCTATTGCTGTAATAGCATCACACCATTGACTATTCAGTCCATAAAACAGTCCCCCATAACTCGTAAAACGATTATTTATAGCCCCCCCCCCCACCCCCGCAGAAATACAGCATTGCCTGCTCTTGTGCAATCATTGACGAATAACCTATATAAACGTATATACAGTAACTGTCCAATGCGACCAGTTACTTAGTGGCGTGCATTGCTAATTATACTACAAAAATGCATTATGAATATTCAGAAATGAGATGACATATTTACACCAGGTCAAATGCAATGTCAAGCACACATGGTCAAAGGTCATAAGCAAATATTTGTACATGTACCAAAAGATTCTCAAGTGTCTTGGCAGGTCTTAAGGTAGCTACTCCTTAAATCCCATATTTACATATGCCCACCAACCAAAGTTAACCCGCTGTGTCCCATCAATATCATTAAACATACTCTTCCAAAACAATATAGTGTCATCTCAAACTGAAATAGAACACAGAATGAAAATGAAACAGTTACAAATCACTTCTTTTCAAACAATACTCACACAAATCAGCCAAACATTATTAAACATTATTAAACAACCCACACGCATAATAAAAAGATTAATATATCAACTAATATTATCAATACCATGATAAAAAATATTCAGTTACATTAATACCTATAATATAAATACGTACTATACATCATCTGCTGAAATCCGTGTGGTATAACCATACACAAGCATGGGTCACGGTCGATTACATCATGCTGCGTGTATGCAGGTTGTGAACATGGCTTCACCTGAATTACAACATAGTTCACACCCAAGGATAGCATGGCCATTGTGACATGGCGCACCAATTGGATACATCATGTTCATCATTGTAATTAAATATAATAAACATAATCGAAGTACGGTAAATAAGTCAAATGGAATAATAAGTCACTATACACTAAACTATGACGAACTAACCGGCACAGTGGGACCATTAGATGGAAAACTATACATAAAAGACAATCTAATGCCACTGCACAAGTACAACAAAATGAACAATACAATCGGTACAAATACAGTACATTACGATAATCAGTATCAGGCGGATACATTATGTATCGGTCAGATACTAGGATATAATGGGGTATCGAAGGACATTCCCAGGATCTGCAGAACTGCCTTTGTCGGAACCAATGGTGGGACTAACTCACGTTCAGTGTGTCTGCACACCCTTGTCGACTCATCAACACCTTGCTGGGGTAGGCCTCCCTCAGGCAAGGTGAGAACACAGTCCTGCTTCAGCCCTGGTCTCTCCTTCTTGGTGATAGCATTGATGCAGCATCGTCTCAGCACCACCAAGATGCCACACCGATATGAAATAAACAATATAATAAACATGATGATACTTATACAAAGTACAATAATGATGATCAAGTCCCGACCTACTTCATTGATACCGGTCGCCTCGATGTCTATTTCAGATAAGGGCACCAAATTAACCATTTTGACCTTTCGTAAATGTTCCCATCAGATATTCTTAAGGTGTTGAACTATCTGTGACTGGTTTAATACATCCGATATTTCTATGGTTGGCATATTTAGAATTGGCATGACTTATATCTATGCTCATACGCTTCAATGGGCCTGTAATGCCAACCAGGTCCACTATATGCGCATCTGGTGGGGTTTAACACATACACCCCATGTGACAATGTGTGTCCTACAGTTCCCTTAACTGTGCAGTGTGTTTTTACCTTCTCCCCAAAAGTCTGTAATAGTATTCCAGTATACTGGCCCTTAAATAACTTACTACTGGTATCATTAGACTGAGACAACTCTATTTTGCAATTGGGGTCGTTAGTATTTGTTAGAATGCTCACAATGCAGGGTAAATGAGTGGAGACAATTTGTAAGTTTCCCTCACACGCGTGCGGGTTGTCACCACAACATTTAGCCAGTGTAAAATACCAACCCATGCGGGTGTTGAGTCCAATACTGACTGCAGACAACTTAACGCAAAAATCATTATACACCCATTATTTTCCCATGTATAATGAGTGGCAGGCATCAGTCATTGCAGCATAGTCAATGCTGTCCATGAGCACCAGCACCAATCTAGCAAACTCGCTCCTATCCGCAACAACAGAAACGAATAGTATACAAAATCCTCACCATTCCGAGCCACAATAATGTGGTGAGCCTTCCCGTTCGCCGCACACAGACAAATCCCATCATCAGATTGGAATGACCAGCGTGGAAAACTGATCATAGCCATCAGCACGACGCCACCAACACAAACACGCAATACAAACTTCCCCTACACCAGTCACCACGCTTTACAAAGACCACAACAACAAGCACTGCCCTACATGCACTTTTACCACAAGTATGCGGTCACCTTCACATACGGTGAAAGAATAACTACAAACGAAATCATCCTTACACATCCCGTGGTGCATCCCTCCATAGAGGACGACATAAACGTACTAATGGTAACCAACCTCAAGCACACATAATTTCAGACGACTTTGATAAGAGGGCAGGATTGACCGCAATCTGTCGTTAGTAGCAAGTAGGACTTTGAAACCGAAAGCGGAAGTCGATAATGGTTTGATTAAAAAACGGCAGCTACCGATACCGTCATCTCCACTCTCGGCCATTACAGAGTGAAAACTAATAAAGTCCGTAAAAGTCGTAGTTTGTACACCGCAACATTACCTCCCTGTTGCAATAAAATTACAACACCGTCACACAAGACTCATACTAAATAACCAGACAAGCATACTGAATACACGCAAGAACACGTCGGAAGATATGTATACTCAGGATGACTGAATCACAAGTCTCCAAACAACGGGATTATTTACTGTAACTGTGGCACGTTTTTATTAGCTGTATTGTACCGCATGTATTCATGCAGGGTGCGGTGGGACTAGTCCCTCCTACGGGCGAGGGATGCTTGGCCGTCCACGCACCCAGTAAAAGCAATCATGCTTAACATGGTCAGTAACTTGACGTTTGTAAGACATGAGTTTGCTTATGCAGAATAAGACAAGAGGATACATTCGGTTGAACTGTACACATTTTGATTAGGAACTGAATACGTTCTACCGCCGTTATTATGTATAAAAACGGCGAGCTGAAAAAGACAGCATCAAAATTCAGACAGTCAAATTACCGAGAGAATTGCAAATATTCTCATACATACAAATCCTGCATCCAAGTAGCTAGAAGCAGGGTTAAACATAATACATTTAACCGGCGCGAAAATAAGCAGCGCATGAATAGGATGCCTGGGTGAAAACAGACACCCCAGTCATAAATACTGACTTGGCACGTCGTCATTTCCTTATAGGACTGTACTATATACAGATCACGTTATGGATGAATCATAAGTTTTCCAACGTACCTAATGTTTTGAAACTACTAAAACAACATGTGACAAACACTTACTGTTCTACTACTATATGCTTCAAGCACTATAAATAAAGAGGCGGCAAACTGTTGTATACTTGATACACTGGTATTTAAACTGATGGACTTATACTTTTGTAAACTGACAGATTACCGAGGTAATAACAAAACATGTAAGTAGGCACTACTAAAACAACTTTAATAACTACACAACTTGCCCATGCACTATGGCTCCAATATATTAATGGTGCCGTCAGTTTGCCGTCAGCAAGGTACTATTTCACTAGCTACCATGCCTCGCACACAACACACGTTCTGATTGGCGGAGTATAAAAGAAGCTCCCAAAGTCAGAAACGAGCAGAAGGGAGGCGCTTTCGGTCCAAGTTGGAGCATACTCACTGTCTGCCTTCTGCATAGAGCTCGCATTCTGCAATCTACACCAATGCAGCTTATTACATTCAGGTTCCTTCTCAGAACACCGGCGCTCTGCACCGCACTCAGTTTTTGAAAGCTCCTGGTAGATCAACAGGGGCAAAAATATAAATTAAAAGAAGGTTTCTCATTCCACCACCATCATTAGAGGTACCTTCATTGCGGTGTAAGGTTTTAGACCGCTACCAACAAAATTAGTATGTAGAGACAAGTGGTGTTTTAAATGTCTCGCCAGACTTGCCGTACCATGACAGAAACGGTGGTAGAAAACAATGGACGCATCCAGCGTCATTAAATTCATGCTTTGACCACAGTCCAGACAAGGACATTGCTTTACGCGCCGCAAGAGCTAAGCGGCACTGATCATCTTGTGTCAAAATAATAACCTTGCATTATGTATCTACTCTACTAGTCTTCATACAATGGAGACATCCGTCATTCTTATAAACGGCATAGCAGTACTATGGTGAACTATACGTTATGTGCTATGTGTAAGAACCTGCTAGCCACCAGAAATGACTTTACTCTTCACTGTTCTTGAGTATGGGTCGCATCAGCTAACCTCCTGCAGTAATTATCCAGGCAACAGCTACACTGCGTATCAGCTTGCAGCGCATTGTTGTGGTGCAATGACTACACATGATGGTTATTCTGCACTGATGACTAATAGGTGTACCACATAGATATATATGTTAATTACATCGTACCGTTATTCATAAAATAGTACCGCACATAAGTGGTTCCGTAAGGTCGGGTGGATTAATATTGTATATAATTATTGCTTTGTGAACGGTGTCAGAAGCTCAGATCGACCTTTATATTTCAATAAATATATAATTGTAATCAGGCATTCTGCCCATATTGTTAGTATTAGAAAAACTACAAAAATATCTGGACCCCAGTTCACTTAGGTTACACTATACAGGCCCAACAAATACAACACCCTGTTCTCCCCTTACAGCAACAATTGTTCACTAAGGTTGCTGTTCATGCTCACAGTAGCGAATATGACATGCAGCCACTAAACCTAACTATGATAGTTCGATAGGATAGGTTTGAAGTAGCCAAGGGCAACTACTCATAAAACGGAGATTCGTCATTATAAAACATCTTTCCGTGCACTATGGCTCCAATATATTAATGGTGCCGTCAGGTTTTATAGTTGGCCATTCATGTTAAGGCCTTCTAAATTTAAGCAACCAAGTGGCTGCCGTTGACTACGTTTCTCTGGCCATCTAGCCGAAATAATTGGTTTGCTTCCCTCCGCCACGTTGGGTAGGGCTGTGTTAAGAAACTGCTGGGGTTTCTTGACGGTCAGAATCAAAATATCGACGGCCGTACATTTCCCCCTTGTATCATCGGATAATTATTAAGCAATTCTTTATGCCAAAGTAGGAACGAACCACTGCGAAAATATAAATACATGCAATCATTGCAGTCCAGAAGTGTGTCCTTTGGGCAAATTTATCTAAACCTAAAAGCAGCTAAATTGTAACTCCAGGGTTCGGGTCTTACATGATCCGTACCTGAAACATCAGGTGACGGACAGAGACACGAATCGCCATCTAACTAAAAACAGTGACTTGGTGTGACCTTTGAGCCCACCACGCCCTCTGGGAAGGCCACCATAGATGGAAATACGTTTCTCTCTCTACGCTTCTGTTAATGTAACTTGTCCCTGTGTTGTTATTTATGGTTGCACTGCAGTATGTAGAGGGATCGTTTTGCGGTTCTGAAACTACCATCAGGCAACATGTCGCAAAATCATAACTTGCCTTTCTCAAATGGTAAGGGGTGCCTCCATTTTTGCCCACCGTGTTTATAGTCGTGTACTTCTCTCCGTTTTTCTTTCTTCCTCTGCTTCGGCATTGCAGGGGGCATTTTCCTGTGATGGAGGCCCACGCGAAGCACTTTCCTCTCGCAAACCAATAATTTTTGGCCAGCCTGAGGCAGATATAGTTTATATTAAACCAACTGATATACCACAGCCAGACTCTCCCTCTATATATGACTAGATCGGTTAGGCACCTCTAGCGAGATATAAAGACTACCCACCACTTTTTGTTTTTATGTACACCGTTTATAAACAGCAAACAAGCAGCATTGTTTGACTCTTTCCTTTTATTATTAGTAAATTATGCCAGCACCGCTTTTTCCATCTTTGAAATGACGGCAAGGCACACTGGTGATACAGACAGCCGGTATGAAATGGTAGTGTTTAATTTCCACAGCAATGGCTGCACGAGCTAACTAGAACGTGATTGTTCCACCGGCCCTAGAGGTCAGTCTTTGTGGACACCAGAGATGCGCGGCATCCACTCCCCAGCCCCGTGGCCAGCTAACCAGTGACACCTTGTGGAGGAGCCACGCGCACCCATGGCAGCTGCAATATACTTATCATGGCTAGGTCAAAGCCAACAACATCTGCACTAGCAAAGCTTTGACCCTGCTATTATGGGAATTGTGATTGTTCGAATTTGTACCACTTGACAGAGACTCGAAATTTTGCACGCTAAATCTTGTATGTATCTACTAATCTAGTATTTTCTATTCTTTACAGATTCCTCGGTATACCACCTTAAGCGATTAATTTTCTCTAGCTCAAATCACGGCGTTTTTTGTTTTGTCCTTCTTAGGACCATTTAAAAGGGATTGGCCATCTTAGACATCATTTTGGGATGACAATATCGTGTCCATCTTGATGTGAAGATATAAGCTAGCATCCTTAGTGGTGCTGCCTTTCGACTTACTACTAAATCATACTTCTTAAAGCACGACCGTCTTAGTTGCCAAATTCGTGGGTGGTACTCTAAAGAACTTCGTGCAGAGTGGGATCCAGAATAGCATGGCGGTCAAAGATGCAGAGTCCTCGGCCAAATGTTTTTTCTCAATTCTTTATTAGGCCCACCGCACAACACTTCCTAATACGAAACGTTACCAGCAGACATTATTTGTGCCATTTCCCGCTTACATTATTCACGCTATGTAAGACCGCTCACCACAGATGCTCTCATTTCAAAGGCTTCAAATTCCTCTGCCATCCTTTCGATTTGCCCGTTCGGGTCTGTTGACCCAAGTGCTGCCTTATTCTATTAGAGAAGGGCTTGCCACATAAAAAACACTGCATTACACATGCTAAGTGCGCTTTGCACGTATCTTCTAAAGAAAAGAGAAAAACCACCATGGCTTGATCTTCTCAGTCGACTAGGGACCATTTTTCTTTTGGACTGCTTGGCATGTGGTCAGGATAAAAAGACCTAATTACATGATACAGTGGCCATCACCATTCAAGGCGACTGAACCATAATAACTGCTGAATTACCTGGAATCTTTTTCTAGTCATCCGTGTCATCCTCCAACTGTCATTGTATTAGACCACAGTGGCGCCTTGACTCGACAGAGATTCCTTAAACTCTTTCATCTGTTAATTACACGAGCTGGTGTGCACGTCTGCAACTCAGAAAGCCCATTCCTCGGACTGCAACAAAACCTTGAGGTCGCCAAGGCCAGTCTTCGTCTCTGAGTGAAAGATTCGGCCAACTTTGCGATGGTAGAGGTTCACGCATAACCGATCATGTCCTTCGGCAGCCGCCTGATGCCTTAAACCACAAAACACCTAGGATGGATAAACTACCACCTTTCGTGGGATCCCCTAAAATTGCTAACGTTTAGGCACACTCAGGTCAGCCGGGTGGCATCGACTAAAATGATCTTCAACTCCCAAATTCATCTAAGTGAAGACACCTGAGTAGAAATTCGCCCCGTTCCGCTTCAAGCAGACGTTTCAGGAATTACGTTTTAGCACTAAATTACTTTTCATGACTGAAAAACCCCTTATAGACTGAGCGAATGAATAGTGAGTCAGCAGCGTAACGATCACTGGGAATACCCTCATCAGTCTCTCACTCCTTCCCGAACTCCAGTTCCTCTCCCCCCTATAAGGATTCCCGCTCGCAAGAGACATCGCCCCCACTGCCAGACAGGCCTTCTCCAGCGATGATCTTAAGAGTTAGGGCAACATTTCAATCTGGACGACGAGGGCGCAAATTGGTCCTCTCGCCACTCCATTGCACACCTGGTGGTTGACGATTAATTCCGTACATGAAGTCCTTGTAATAAAATCAGACTAAGTTCGGTCCCGCGACCTCTCTTTCTCCTCCAACCTGCTCCCAAGCTCACTAGCGTCTGAGAGAGAATCACCTAAAAAGAGATTAGCATGAATGCAGGCAGGAAAGACAGAACAAGCCACCTGCATCCATTTTCCATCTGTGGCACGCACTCACTACACCTGCACACACACCTGGACGATCAAGACAGCTGAACACCATCTCAATATGAGGATGCAGACCTCTACTGCACCACCTATCAGGAACCTGAACAAGAATGAGATGGCACATACCATCAGATAATCACACAGATACCAGACCTAAACTCCCGGGTCACCTCCATGCAAAACACCTTGATACATTTTGCGGCCTGGACTCAAAGAGCCAGCCAACCTTCGGGTAGCGCTAGACCATAACATCGATGGCCCTGTCCACACCACCCTAACACTTGTATGTCATTTCGCCCTCCTGGACTGGCACCCCACAGCCTAGATCAAATCTTTGCTTCCACTGTGGCCAACCAGAGGCTCTGAATGCTGCCCACGCGATAGAAGGCACTGAGCCAATAGAATGCCCAGACCTCGAATCTGCCTGAATGGTTTAATCACGGTCGTGTCTCTATAACAGAGCATCTACCAAAGACACTACTGATAGAGGGAAAGTAATACAACAATGCATGCACCGTCCCTGCCCTAACTGCCATGAATTTCGGACACAAATGCTGAAATTACGCAGTTAATAATAACGTACAACTCCAACCCTTCTGATTGCCAAAGAAAAACAGAAGGTTCCACCTAAGGAACTATTCCCCCTATTGAAAGCCTCTCCTGCTAGTTGCGATTGTGCATCTCGGCAAAAAACTGACTAAGTGCCCCTACTTCGACCACACTTCTGCTGCCGAAGAATTGGAAATTGCCGTCATGGTCAAGTTCATATTGAATACATGGACTTTACCATCACAGCCATCACCCGTTTTAGAGATTGGCCTTCCTCCCTGCCATAGCTCCATTCGTTACCACTGTACCATATAAGGTACCAAAGCCCTCGCTACTGTTAATACAGGAGCCACAATTACCATCCTTAACTCCCATCTTTATGATACTATGCCTGAAAGCATATGACTGCCCCTAATAGAACCTCATACCCACCTTTGTGGTGCTGCCAGAAGATCCCTGGAAGTGCCGGAGCCGCCAAATTCATGATCCAAATCGATGATCTCCAATTCATCCAATGGGGCATGGTTGCCGACATCGCAAATGACATGCTACTCAGGATCTATTTCCTTGAAAATCGTGGTGATTTAGTACATTGTGCTGGCCAAGAATTACAAATCAATCGATGCTGAATATCACTGGTCGAAAGTTCCACCTTGCACCATACTTGTGCACTCGGCCTAACCATCACCACCACGCTGAAAGCTGATCAAGAAGAAATTCTTTTGGCCTCCGCATTGAATTCCCATCTTCGTATGCCCCACACTATATTAGAACCTGATAAATAATTCACCCAGACAACCGAGGTTGCCTCTCCATGAGAAATAGTTAGTCTTCATAATCTTGAACACATCCCCTATCGCATTTTCAATACATCTGCCCGAGCCATTACTTTGGGTGCTGGCCAAATCTGCAGCCACATTTTCGACAGCAACACTATTTATGACGATTATCGGCCGCCAAAAGAATTCTGCCACCATGAAAGCACCACCTCTTCCCCTCTTCTGCAGGATCTGGACTCCCACACTATGGAAGGATTGAGCATCAAACAAAGTTGTCAAGTCTAGGCGATGCTATATGACCACGCAAACAACCTCTCTAGCATCGATTTGGCTCTAGGGGATACCCACCTAGTATGCTATAACATCGACACTGGGAATTACCACCTGAAAAAGAGCCTGTCCACCACGTACCTATCCATAAAGAACAGGAAGCACACCAGCAGGTAACGGAAATAGTGCTGTCCAGTGTAACCGAACCATCCACATCGCTATGGGCCAGCCCCATCATCTTAGCCAGTAAAAAAGAAACTCAGCCCCTTTCGCTTATAGACTATAAATACCTAAACGACTGCAGCATCAAGGATGCCTACCCTCTTTCATGTATAGACCATCCCCTAGATTCCCTCGCCGGTGCCGCTTGGTTCAGCGCCCTAGATCTAGCCAGTGGATACTGGCAAGTAGAGATGGATGGCCGAAACAAGGAAAGACCACCTTCATCTGAGATCGCATCATTTTTCATTTTAGAAATATGCCCAATGGCCTCTGCAACGCTCCTTAAACTTTTGAACACTTGGTGGAACATGTACTTTGTAAATTACAATGGAGGGCCTGTTTATGTTATCTAGACGATGTGATCGTTTTCAGAACCACTTTCACTAATGCGGTACATACCCTCCGCGAAGTACTCAACCGATTTGCAACAGCCAACGTAAAATTAAAACCCAAGAAGTGCCATTAATTTTATTTCCTGAGAAAGTAGAATTCCTCGCCCACGTTCTATTCGCCCAAGGCCTCTTCACTCAGCTTGCAAAGATTGCTGCCATAGCTGCTTGGTAAACTTCCACCTCTCTCATGGAAATTCTATGTTTCCTGGGACTTTGCTAATACTACCCGGCTTACGGACCCGAAATTAGTATACTTGCCGTGCCCCTGTTTCAGCTTACAAAATAAGACCACCCTTCACTATGGACACCCTGAATGCGAAGTCGCCTTCGGACTCCTCAAACAGAAACTAATTACCACTCCAATATTATCACACCTGACCCTTCACGCCCCTTCATTCTCAGGCACCGGCTTTTGGTGCTGTCCCATCACAGATAGACCCTGGTGGACACGAACAAGTTATCTGTTACGGATCTCACTGCCACTCACGAAGTGAATGTCGTTATGATACCACCAAGTGCGAGCTTCTTGCGGCAGTCCATTTCATCAAACATTTCTAAAATTTCCTCTATGCCAAACATTCCACATTCCGAACTGGGCACGCCTCTTTACGTCGACTTCAGAAACTGTGCACTCCTAAAGGACAGATCGCCCACTGGCATGACACCCTATAGAGTTTCCAATTCAATGTAATACACCACCCTGGAAAATTGCATTGGAATGCTGACGCATTGTCCCACAAATACCTAGAGCCTTACTGAGTCCCCAGTCATTTCACAGATCCGCCCATGCCTACGTCCTCCACCGCCGCCCTCCTTATCAAGACCGTAGGAAGCAAAATACCACTTTTTCCCCTGCTCTCCGCTGATAAATGGGATACCGACTGGTTACGCGAGCACGAGCGGGACCTATCGCTTCCAGTACTTGTAAATATTATCATCAATACCTCGAAGAGTGCTGCCTGCATAATGAAATACTTTACTACTGCAACCAGTGTTGCCCACAACATCTGATTTTTGGGGGTCCCAAGGACCCCACACCCTCAGATTTGGGGGTCCCACTGTAAAATCCGGGGGTCCCATGGGGTCCTCATCTGAAATATGGGGGTCCCATGTTTTTTTCTTAAAATAAACACAACACATTGATCTAATTATACAGCACTTTATTAAACATGTTGAAAACAGTGCCAGTCATTCCAGTGGTAAATTTTGAAAAATATGTATTCTGTGATCTACAATGGTGGCTAAAATTGATCTATTGAAGTGGCCCTTGTATATTTAACTAATAGCATTTGAACTGCATGTCAATACACAATAACTTAAAGTACTGTACTTGTTTGTTGTCTGATAAACCAACCAACCTACATTGACAACCTTGTATGATTAACATTTCCAAAGACCACGACATTAGTAATTAGCAAAGACCACTGCATTAATTTTTCTATTAAACCCTAACTTGGCTTTGGACGAATTGAAAAATTACGAGTATCTGGGGCGAGTTTGCTCAAGGACTACTTGACCTACTTCGATAATAATGCGCGCGTATTTTTTATAATTTAACTGGAATGACCAAATATAGTGGAATACATAGGTTAAGAGCAGACAAAACAATAATTTTTCAAACATAATCTGTATAAATCAGATTAAACTGCGTAATTAGTGAAAATATATCAGCTAATAACCGGATATGTCTAATTCATAGGGAGTAACTATGTAACGCGATTGCTGATTGGTTGAAGCATAGATAACGCATTAGCGTGTATCCAATAAGGACGCTTGTATCGGAGAGCTTTGAGCTACACGCTGTTTGGAAAAAAAATCAATATTTTAACGCATGCCTACCTGTAGATGATGAACATCGCTGCTGGGATGAGCTTTTTAGTTGAGAAATTGGGAACACCTAACGCTCGAGTATTGCTAAACATTATAAAACACTAATCCATCAGTCAATCAATCAGCCGCTATTGCTAAATAAAATACGACTTATAGCGCGTATTGATACCGTTATTCAAACAGCAATACAAAGACATCGCCGCTAATCCGTCAAATGACCATTCAAATGTAAAAGATATCACAATATCTTCCATTTATTCCTTCATCCATTTAGCTATTTTGATAAGTAAATAGAAACAAATATTGTGCCTGTAAGTCGTTGCTGCTTTAGGCAAGTAGGCATGCGCAAATTAATTTCAAAATATTCAGCAGATTAGTGTTAACAACTTTGTGATCTGTCCAATGTTCTGATCTGTGAAAGGGTTAAGACGCCCAGACACGTTTGTATACGCTTGATCAGTTGTATTGGATTTCTCAAGCGTGAGTTCCTCTAGTGACGCGTACTGTAGATGCCTGTGGTGCATTCCAAATATCCATATGATCAGTTCTCCCGTAACTGGATAAGAAGGTGTGAGCGGGAGATTTGTTGGTCGTTGTTTGTTGATGATAATGCTGTTGTCGGGATGTCCGGGCTGCTGTATGATGCCAATGTTATAAGCGAAGTGGGCGCATTCCAGTTTTCCACGCTGGTGAATGCCAAGTCTGTTGTTATTTGCGGGAGGTGTTGTCTGCGGGAAGTATTTGTTGCGGGAATTTTCATGTCTCTATTGGTAATTAATTAAGACCGGTAGGTGCTGCTAAATGCTGTTGTTGCCGATGTTGAATGTCTCTGTTATGCTGAGTATAACCGAGCAAGTATGTGATGTACGCGCAATGACGAATTGAGGCATCCAGTCTTGAAGGCAGGTATGTTCTTGTAAGTGTTGACGTTCTGTCTGTGGTGTGATGTCCTGACTGCTCACGGGGAATTATGGTAGGCCAAATGGACGGGGGTGGCCTTTGGATAGGGGGATCCGGTTATCTCCCATTACATGATGGTCGGTGTCCTGTCGCAATTTTTAGACACCGGGAAAATTCGAACTGAAAGTCTGCTGAACAGACTGCTTCCCTGACCGCCGCGGGAAGTAATATTGGTCAGTGCCGTGCGGGATGCCACCTCCTCTGTTACAGCAGTCTCTCTCATACCTGAAGGTTGATTCCGTTACACTTTTTCACTGCGTCCCCCGTGCGTCCTCGGGGACGCAGAGGGTTAATTTGCATGCGTCCCTCTGCCATTTTTATGCGTATATACGCGCAAAAGGACGCATAAGGGCAACTCTGACTGCAACTATCTTGTAGTACCCCTGAACTACCGCGAAGCCGGGCTAGAGCAACGAGAAGAAAGCACGGGACAGTTGGCACAAGGTCATACCCGCGAAAAAATTGTACTAGGTTTCCACTAGATTGGAATAGACGCTACTCTAAAAATATGGACCACTAAACGCATCCTATTAACAATGCGCCACCAAGACCTGCACCACCACGTTGCAAACATATATCATAGGCGTCCCTTTTGAGCATGTCGGCGTTGATGTAATGCGACATCTTGCAAACTTGGACAATGGAAATTGCTATATCTTCGTTTTGTAAGACTACTTCTTCAAATGGACGAAAGCTTTTGCCCTCTCGAATCAAGAGGCTGCTACTATCGCAGACACCCTGGTAAACGAGGTTTTCTCCCACTTTGGGATCCCTCAAGAACTACATTCTGATCAAGACATTGACTTAGTGCCCTTTTTCAAGAACTCTACCATCTTTTGCACATAGTGAAAACACGAACTACGTCCTTTCACCTGCGTAGTGACGGCATGGTAAAAAAGATGTAATCGAACTCTCACCACCATGCTGACTAGGGAAACTCAATTACATTGCCACGATTGGGAGTTCCGCCTCCCCTTCATGATGATGGCCTACCGCAACCATTGTGAATTCTAGTACCAAATTTACACCCACACATATGGTGTTAGGTCGACATCGTGATGCTGCATGCGCCCGGAAAATTAAATTCCATGTCTTTGTATGTAGAGTTGCTGCATCAACGTTTCGAGGACGCCCATGAAAGTTCTTGATATATGCAAACGCCAGAAAGCCACACCCGACCACCAACCATATGGCGACCCATATGCCATCGGCGATTGCATCTGGGTAATTAACCTATCACCGCGTGTCGGATGACAAAGTGGTCCTACTCCACTTCGATCGCCTGAAACCTTGTTTGGACGAGAGCAATGTACCGCCGCTGGTGCATGACGCCACCCAATACCAACCGATAACAGTTCTACCGCCACCCCCACCGACACCCCAATCTACGCCCGATCATCCCGACTGGAAGGACAACCATATTGTTGATGCAGCTAAAACCCTGTGGTCTTACACTTCCTCATGTCTAACAGGCATGCACAGACTGAGCAATTATAAACACTTAGGTCGCGAGGGTCGACGTGCACGTTTTCGCTTTTAATCATAACATTTACCAAGCCAGAGAAATCCGACTCGGTGACGCCGTTTATATATATGAGTATATATATATATATATATATATATATATATATATATATATATATATATATATATATATATATATATATATATATATATATATATATATATATATATATATATATATATATATATATATATATATATATATATATATATATATATATATATATATATATATATATATATATATATATATATATATATATATATATATATATATATATGGTAAGCATTGCATATAAATATAGCCTTAATTGAGATAATATACGGGCAACCTCGCCATTTGAATAAACATACATTTTAAAAACGAATAAAATTTGAACACAAAATTGATGCTATGTGTTAGATATTATTCATGTATATAACATGAATGGAAATCAATCTATGATTTCCGCTACAAAACTTCAGCTTGGCATTTGCACTTTCGTGTGAGAGCCGCTCATAAAGTATCATCATCATAAAAAAATCCAGGCCTGGATGAACAGAGAACGTTATATGTAACATCGAGGCCTACGTTATCGACCATAAAGGAAATGGACACGCCATGCATTTTATTGTCGTGATCACCTCTTGCACCCTGGATGCCTGACCTATTTTCCTCCTGAATTTGGTGTGCCTTTGCTGCCAAATAGGATTCCACAAAAGAGAGAGGGGGAGGGAGGGAGGGAGATGATTCTAATTTGTGTTGCTGCATCACGAAATGATGATCTGGCCCTTCATCATGAAGCTGGAGAAGCACTGAGTCAGTTATTCTTTTCTTTTGACCGAATCAAGCACAAGAGCCGTTGGCCAAGATAGATAGCAGATATGTATGCACTCAAGCAAAATCATCCAGAAACCTGGCGAGAATTTGAAACCCAAAACATATAAGTGACAAAAATGACAGGCCATTCACCTCAGCTGGTGCGGACCATGCATGTGGGCTTCTAAACAGAATGATCATAGTTCACGCAGGACTAATTGTAATATTTAACTATGCAAATGCTAGACAGCGATTTTTCATGGCCGCTCCAGAACTGTCACGGTTGTCTCGAGAGTTCAAGTGCCAATTTGATTTGCAAAAGATACGGCCAAAGATCATCATGGCCTTAGAGCAAGTGCTGGTAAGCAGGAGCACGGCACGCTCAACAAGATAAAGATTGACATACTGGTACATGGCAATCCTTTTGGTGTTGAAGATAATATAATCAACAACATTATCTCTCTGACTTATGTACCACATGAGGGCGTACCTCAAATCCTCAATGTAGACGAAAGAGGGTAGAAATTATATGCGCAACAGTGAAACGAGAGCAGAAAAGAATGTATACATCTAGAAACACAAAAGCCGCAATAAGTATTCATGACAAGACTGTTGATTTCAACTGAACAAAATACCTATATGCGAGGTTAATGATTCTCGCAAAGCCAAGTCGAGAAATAGATCTGAAATATTCGATTGGCAACTACGAATTTACTTTGACACCAAGGGCGCTGTTTGCTCCATGTGGCACTGTACTACAATGCACTGACAAGTCGAAGTTAATCAAGCTCCTGACAGACCTATCAGTAACCAAGAACATAAGAGTCGCAGCTACTAGTTCCACCAGAACAATTTAAGCTGACAACCACTGACGCTATTAATAGGAGAATTGCTATTGTAGATGGAATGGTTGTTGTCCAGAAGCTGACCAATTATGGCAGAGAAAACCATTGTGTAGATCAAAAACTCGTCTAAGTTGCTCATAACATTAGCATGCACTATAAGTAATCGAAGTCTACAGTCTGAGAACAACAAGCGCGAGGAACCTGATGCATTAATATCATGCGATATGCGCAACACAGCGAACACTCAGTACAGTAGAGTTTATGATTTTCTATCCGGACGCTGAATGTCTTAGTGCTTGTAAAAGCATATTATGGCACGTAAGAAGACGTTTATTCCAATGGTTTCTGGTTTTACTGAGATAGAACCTATTTGGAAAACTCTAGACAAGGACAAGGAGAACGCGATGGCATAGCTCGTCTTGCATGCCTGTTCTTGACCAGACAATACTGGTAGGGTCTCTAGAATAGCGAAATCAACATGGTTACATCTCTTCTTAAAAGCAGATAGTGCTGGCATCGAAGAACTGTCGAGGCAGACTGGTGTAAACGGTGAGCTTCTATCCACTCAAGCAAAATGTTTGTGTGCTGCATACTATCCTACGGTTATCAGCACCGAGAACATCCCGGAGTTACGGTGGCATTCACTCTGTAAGCATCTTGCTGCTAGTGAAAATCTACCACCTACTATTGGTGGTTTGAAGCAGCACATCCTTAGAGTGCGTGTTCAAACTGATGTGTGGGGCATTCAGGCATTTCACATCAAAAGTGTTTGGATTATCTACAGAATGGATACTACAAGGCTACGGGTGGCCAGCTAAAAGAAAGAACAACGAATGTTTTGCCAGTTTCAAACGTTATCCTCGAGATGGTTAGGTGCCAATGTAAATCAAAAAGTTCCTCCAATCGGTGCTCATGCAAACCCAAAGACTTCCCATGCAGCGACATTTGCCAATGCAGCATAGGGTGTGAAAACGACGACGACTCAATTCTTGAAGTCTATGTATCGGATGAAGACGAGGAAGGTGATGACGACGTTACTACCTAAGCAACATGACATTGTTTGAAAATTTATAGTGGTATAAATAACTGTGTTAGATGCCAAAGAAAATTTCAACATTTCACAGGAAGCAGCTTGAGTGCTATAAAAGCGCGAAAAATTTTGTTATAACAGTGATGTGTTCCATAAGGTTTTTTAATGATAATTGCGATGTTCCCCTTCCCTCTTTAAGCCTGAACATGCTCGAGCATTGTTCCACGCGACCAGCTGCAGGATTTTCAAACTGTAATGTGGTATACGCTATGTATTTTCTGTTTCTTTTTTAACAATTCAGTTTCATAATTATCCATTTGCATTGTCCTATAGCTGTCCCTTCCTCCACCCCCACCCCACCCAACCCCACCCCGATATAGCTGGGAGGTGCCCCCTAACTCCATAAAACAGCGAGAGATACATATTACATATGGGAATACCCTCCTTTTCAAACCCGGAAATTAGGTTATTGGGAAATGCCTACTAACGTCATATTTAATGACACCAAAATTAGGTCATTGGGAAATCCTCCTCACGTCTTATTTAGGGAGGGCAAAATTAGGTTACTGGGAAATACCCACCCCCACCCCCTCCCCACCCCCACTCTTCCCACCATAGCGGGGCAGGCGGCAGCATTAAATAATATATTAAATAGAAAAATAAAGACAATAGGAATAACCTCCTTCTTTCTCCTTATGCCCCATATTGGGGGCACCGAAAAAATATTTTGGAAAACCACTCCTGATGGCATATATAGGGTATAAACATCAAAAATAGGGACACCCACCCCCGCAATAGGTCATGCTCCTCATCTTGCGCCTCAAAACGAATCAATATCACTGCCCTTCTACTGACAATCTTCTGTGACAAAAGTAATCTCTAAAATGTATTTTCTATTTTTACTGGCAGGATATTCTACGGTTCATGGGCCTATTTGTGATGGTGTTTCTGGCATTTGGTGTGGGCTTGGCGAATATATACTGGTTCTATGACGAGTTCACGCGAACATCTGCGGCACTGGCTGAGCATGGCAAAATCCCAGGCTGAATTACATTATGCCGGGTAAGCGAGAAAACATCAATGCACAATTAATGGCGGGATCCAATCTGTCACGTATCACAAAACTGCATTCTTCTTCTTCTTCTTCTTCTTCTTCTTCTTCTTTTCGTTCGCTGATCAAACCGCCAGTCCTGTAAGTGACTATCGACATGATCATAAGCGTTAAATGCGTGGATCCATGGTTTATTAGAGTGCGCCGTGCGGCCTGGAACCTCCGTCTTCAGCACTCGAGGTTTCTGTCAGGGTTATCTCACCCTTACCTCCTTTAGTCGCCTCTTACGACACGCAGAGGATACGGAAAGTGTATTCTAAGCGCCACCTACAGGGCAAGCAAAACTGCATGAATTGTATATATTTGGTCAATTCTTAATTGAATAAGCATTTCCATGAATATGTTGAACATAATTTGACGCGCTGTTGGTGTCACAGCTCCCAGTCAATGTATCTTCAAAGTATTCAACAGCTTACCTGTATAATTATCTTGAATCAGCGGAATCCAGTTTTCACTAGGACCCGCATATTTCTAGCTACGCTCCACCCACGCTTCGCTTGTGTTGGGATCGACCAATCCCTGAACTCCCTGACTATCAAATTCCAGAAAACTATACGGGTAAACTGTTGAATATTTTGAAACTTATTTGACTGGGTACGGTTGCAACAGCACTGTGTTAAATTAGTTTCAAAATATTCAACAGCATATTTATTAAATAGTAAAGACATACAATTCGTACAACAACGCTTAGTCCGTCATCAATTACGTGTTCCTCATTCATGGTGTAATTGATTACGACGTCAGCGTACAAGTCACGTAGTTGATTATAACGTCATATCATTGATGGATAAACTAAAAAAGGTCCATTGGGATTCTAGTGATTCCGGATTGAAAGGATGTAAACCTATTCCAACAGAACGGCAGGGCGGAGCTTAGCCAGAAATTGGCGTGGCATAGCTAGAAATATATCCCTCCTTTCATGACTCCGATTGCACATGCCTATTCTGACTGGCAGAGTGTGGTGGCGGCGGGGCCACGGTTGTGATGATCTGCATCTCTATCTATGACTGGGGTTAAATTATGATGTGGCGGATGTGTGCCACCCCCCCCCCCCAACCACCCTCAACATCCACCCCCCTCAGACCTTAAAGGACTATATCTTAATTTTCTAACAGAATTAAATATTTTACCCCAGATTTGTGAAGGTTTGTATTAGTCTGGCTATTAATATACAAAAAAGAGGAATACAAAAGTGGTCTTTCGAGTCCTCTAAACTTTCCCCCACCCAACAATGTGGATGGTGAATGTGCTACTTTGAATTCCCTCTGAGGTGCTCCAACAATGCGGCCAGCAAACACTATTCTGTGGTGTCCGTATGATGCCCTCTACTAATGAAGAGGGCAGATATGTTCCACAGAGTCCAGTTTATACAGTTTATACAGTGGCAAGACAGGGCATATATTTATATATGAGAGAGAGAGAGAGAGAGAGAGAGAGAGAGAGAGAGAGAGAGAGAGAGAGCGAGAGAGAGAGGAGAGGAGAGAGAGAGAGGAGAGAGGAGAGAGAGAGAGAGAGAGAGAGAGAGCTTAGGTTCTCTACAGCAGTATAGTGTGTTCTTTACAGGCAAGCTGTTTCATTATAGATATAACTTCGATTACAATTTAACTTTAATTTTAGGTATTATCTTTGTGGGTTATGTTTGTTGATTGTGCTTGTGCGACAGTTTCATCCTTTTTTTAATAATTGCATTTATTAGCTGGCAAACGTTAGATAGTGGCTTTTTGGTACTACTAGATAATAATAGGGGAAGGTTTTATTAATTTTAATAATTTGGTCGCTTAAGGTAGTATTTACGTAGCGTTTCTAGCCGTAATGCATTAACAAGTCACAAATAAAAATGTACTACATCTCATCTTCAATTTCGTTTCTGTCGCAAATACAACATTTCCTTTCTTCTCAGCGTATTCATTCATATCTCGTCTTTTCTGTTGGTAATGAATGATTACTGGGCTTAAATCAATATTCTTTTTCTATCATTTAAATCTAACGAAGTATGTCTCGGTTTCCTAGTTAATCTTAAAAGAATTGTATATCTTATCCTTCCACGATTCCTGCATTGGACAAGAAATATTTGTATAAATCTGTCCTCTATGGTTCGATAATCGAAGCTTGAATGATGTTGCTATTATGAATCGTTTGCGCTTTCCACAGTTATGCGTGTCCTGCATTATCTGAAATGGTTATAATGCATGTTAGCCATTTTATGGTTTTCTGTTTTCTTTGTTGTGCTAGTTTATTTTTCTTTCCTGAGATATGCCTTATCCAGTATATGATCGTGCGTTTTTCTATTAATACCTTTATTGGCAGTTCCCCTAGTTCCCCATCTGCCATGTGTTTAGCTGTGTTTTGCTTAATTTTTAACGGTGGGTGGGGTGGGTGGGGAAGGGTCTGCTTAGAAATACTAAATGTGCTTTTCTTATTCTGTTACATTTTTATTTATTCCAATAATTTCACAATCATAAGAGGATCAGTTTCAACATTTGGTGGTGGAGTTTTGTTTGGCAATCAATGGCTCGATCTAATTGTTTATCTCGTCAATATAGAACGAACATTGCTTTTTATTTTAACAAAATAATACAGGTCTTTATAGTTATATACGCTTTCTAATGCCTTAGTGCTTAGATAGAATGAAAGTGTGTTACAATATTATTTAGTACAACCAAACACCATAATCTTTGTTTTGGCTACATTTACGTTTAGTATCCACATGTCGCAATAACTGTATAATGCATTTAATGTCAGATGAAGGTCAGTTGCGTTTTCCGCTAGCATAATGGACCTTTCCAGTTTACCCATCAATAATGTCACGTCATAATTAACTACGTGGCGTGTAGGATGATGTTATAATAAATTACATCATGACTGAGGTAGCTAATTTCGTCACAAACGCTTAATTGATGCCGGACTAAGCGTTGTTGTGCGAATTGTATGTCGTTACTACTTAATAACCATGCTGTTCAATATTTTGAAATTAATTTGACTGAGCGCTTTTGCTGCAATAGGCAGTAACAGCACCTAGCCAAATTTGTTTCAAAATATTAAACAGCTTACTTATATAGTTTTCTGGAAATCGATGGCCCTGGAGTTGAGCGATCGATCGATCCCAGCATGGGTGAAGTATGGATGGAGCTTACCTAAGGATGGGTGGGACATAGCAAAAACTGGATTCTCCCATTGTATCGTATGCATAGTGGACTATTGAGTTTTGGTTGCCACATACATTTCCGAGGTCATTTAACTATGTGGCGAGAGGTACTAAGGAGAGGTTCGCGCCTTGACTTACTCCACAGTTGCAAGTAAGGACATCCGAGAATCACAGTTGTTCGACATGATTACCGATCTTATAATGTTATACATCTCTCTATAACTTTTAAAAACTTTACCATTTATGTTATTCTGTGTTATGTTGTGCAGCTTTATCTAAAAGTCCCTATGCCATAGTGAGTCAAAGCCTTTCTCAAAATCTACGAAATGGCAAAATAATCACATTAAAATAATTCTACGAGTGCGGAGAGTGCGAATATATGGTCGGTTGTGACATACATATCATTTCCTACAGCCTTCTTGGTTTTCTAAATCTTCTTCTTCTTCTTCTTCTTTTCGATCGCTGGTATCACACTTGGAGAGCCGTTCTCAAGATGAAATCTGTGGTTTTCTGCAGTTCTTCCACAGGGCCATACAGCTTTTCAAGAAAGGAGGTTGACAAAGGCCAGATCTCTTCTCTCAGCAGCTGATACGTACTGCAACATTGAAGTATGTGCTCTGTGGTCTGTTCTGCTTCTCCACAAGGACAAGCGGGCGATGTCGTAAGGTGGAACCGCCTGTACATGTGTTGGTTTAGTCTGTTATGTCCAGTTCTGAGACGAAAAATGGTCACTTGCTCTGGCCTCGAGAGATGATGGTAGGCATCTTCTGATTGAGGTGTTCTATAGAGTGACTTGATGATAGTCTTCATCTCTGTATGCGTAACCATGTTTTCTGTCTGATTCTCTTCGGCACCCACCTTTGCCATCTTGTCTGCTTCCTCATTTCATTGGACTCCACAGTGTGAGGGGATCCACTGCAATGCTATCCGAAAGCATTTGATGGTTTGTAGTGCTTCTTCAAGTTGTGGCAGCTTACCTTTGGTGATAGCCTCAAGGACGGAGCGGGCATCAGATAAAAAGACAATCTGTGCAATATGGTCTGCTGTTCTGCTGATGGTATTAGCTGCATGGACCAGTGCTTCGACTTCAGCTCTGTAGTTTGTGCAGTGTTTGCCTGTCGGTATTGCAGCTGACTCATGTTGTCCGTTTGGATACTGTATGTGCAGTCCGGCACCTCCGCTCCTAATTGCATCTTTGGCTGATCCATCTGTGTAGATCCTTATCCATGTCTCCTGAGGGTACATTTCTTCCAGCATGGCTAGGGTCAGGGTCTTCTTGCTCACATCACTGTGTTCATCTTTGGTTGTGAGATGAGGTACTGTGGTGCGAATAGCTATGCTCTCTAGTTTGTCTTCCCAGGGTGGAGGATCAAGGGTGTGGTTTGGGTCTTCTATTTGTGATGGCAAAATCTCTTGGTGTTTCCTTTGAAGTGCTTTTGTCTCTTTCACAAAACTTGATCTTTTAAGTCTTCCTGATGACAGCTGTGCTTGCCTGATCTTCATCGGGTGGTTGTTGAATGATTTGAACCTTGCAGCTTGGATCAGTGCTTTGCATTCCCTTCCTTTACTAAGTGGGGGGATGCCTGCTGTCTGCTCCATTTTTTCTATTGGTGTTGATCTCATTCCACCAGTGATGATGCGCAGTGCCTGGTTTTGTACTCTGTCGAGGTTCTGTTGATGAGATTTAGCTGCTGTCATCCATGAGCTGGATCCATACTCAAGATGTGGTCGTACGGCACCTAGGTAGATGGTCTTGAGGATCCTTTCATTGGCACCCACTTTGTTCCTGCCAGCTTCCTCATGATGTTTAGCTTTCTTCTGGCCTTTGCCTCTGCGTTCTGGATGTGCTCCTTCCATGTTAATCTTCTGTCATAGGTGACTCCCAGATATGTCTGCTGGTCCTCGTACTCGAGTGGAGTACCGCCCAGTGTCAGATTGCCAACATTGGTTTTGGTGGACAGTGAGAATAGCATGGCTGATGATTTTTCTTTGTTGATGGTAATACACCAGCGATTGGCCCAAGCTGTAATTCTGTCCAAGGCGAGCTGCAGTCTGTACGTGGCAGTCGTTGTGTACTCCTCGGTGCACCAGAGTACGAGGTCATCTGCATAAAGGGCTGCTTGGATCCCATTGGGCAGCTCTGCTACAATATCATTAATGAAGAGTAAGAACAGAGTTGGTGATAATACTCCTCCTTGTGGTACCCCATGTCTCAGCAATACATTCTGTCCAGATTGTCCATCCACCAGCACCCTAGCTCGGCGATTGTGTAGGTATGACTTGGTCCATCGGAACATGTTGCCACCGATGCCTGTGCGCTGGAGCTTCACGAGGAGGCCATCCTTCCACACCTTGTCAAATGCCTTCTGCAGATCAATAAAGGCAGCTAGCATCACCTTCTTGGCTTGAAAAGTGTCCTCTATGACCTGTGCAAGATGTGTTGTTTGATCTTCTGTGCTCCTGTATCTTCTGAAGCCAGCCTGCTCTGAAACTATAGTGTTCTCCGACTCCAGGTACCACTGCAACCGCTGGTTGAGGATGTGCTCCATGGTCTTGCATATGCAGCTTGTAAGACTGATAGGACGGTAGCTCAGCACTTTCGTCTTGTTCTTCCCTTTTTTCAGAATAGGAGTCATTCTGGCTTCCTTCCAGCACTGAGGAACCTCTCCATTGGCCCAACTGAGATTAAAGATATCTAGCAACTTGCGGAGAGATGCATTACCAAGGTGTTGGATCATTTCATTCGTAATGCCATCTGGCCCGGGAGATTTCTTCTTCTTCAATTGGCAGATAGACTTCTTCAGTTCTGCTAAACTAATGTCAACTTTCATTGCATCGTGAGTGTTGGTGTCTGTTCTTTCCTTTTGCTCTTTTCTAACCTCTTTTCGACGCATTCGTGGTATAGAAATGTTGCTTTCTTTTGCATATGCCTTCGCAAAGGCATCTGCAGCCATCTTTCCTGACAGTGTTTGTCCATCTTCTTCAAGAGTAATCTTCTCTCCCCGGACACCCTCATCATTCAGTGCTTTAGTCAGTCTCCATAGCTTTGTTGTGTCTCTCTCTAAATTAAACCCTGCCGTCTTTTCCCTCCAGCTTCGTCTTTTGGCCTCCAGCTTGGTCTTTAGATACCTGGCTTTAGTTTGTTGTAGTGTGAAGTGGTTTTCATGACATGGATAACCCTCTGCATCTTCTCTGGCCTTGTCTAGTTTATCATGTGCTGCTTGCAGTTCTGTTGTCCAGTAGGGGCGGTAGTTTTTCCTGAACCCTCGAGGAATCGCTTCGTTGGCAGCCTTGAGGATACTTGAATTGAATTCCTTGACCGCATTGTTGATGTTTCTCCCTTCTACTGCTATATTTTGGGTAAGCTCATTGGAACGAATGCCGAACAGACTCCAATTTGCCTTTTTGTAGTTCCACCTTGGATGTTGAGGTGAACTTGTTGAAATACTTCCAGAAAGAGAGAGGATGACTGGGCGGTGGTCGCTTCCTCCTAACTGCGATCCGACCACTCTACTGAGGTTTCTGTGAATGTCTTCTGTACAAAATGCCAAGTCCGGCGTTGTTGTCGAGTGCCACCGACGCGAGTAGAAGGTAGGCTGATCTGTGGGATCGTTGACAAGTAAAAGGTGCTTTTCATCTTGCCATGCTTCAATGTCTTCTCCTCGTTTATCAAGTGTTCTGAATCTTTATTGGTATGTTCTAGGAATTTATCAATACGTTTGCTTATTATTGAGGTGATAAGTTTCCCTAGACAGCTGAGTAGTGTGATTGGTCTGTAGTTTTGGGGATTATTTGCGTACTCCTTTCTTTTATAAGTCTGTATTATAATACCATAAGCCCAAGGATCTGGAACGTGCTTATTTGTGCTGAATCCAGCATTTTATAAGTGTTTATATATGCTTATCATAATGTTTCTTATTCAGCAGCTTTATTATACTTTTAACGCTTTATGATTTTATTAGAGTTCTTCATTCCTTACAGGTATGGTTAATATGGTATTTGTTTCTACCGTCACTAGCTGCAGTTGTTCATTAGCAGCTTCATTATCGCCTTCCTTTTCAATTAGCGATCTGAAAAAAGTGTACATGTTCTTAGGACTTGCTGTACAAGGGTCCTTGGGACCGTTTTCTTTTATTATTTTCATGTAGTCGCTAGGTTTGCTACTGCTGGTGAGTCGAATTTTCTTATTGTGTTTCTGCTCATCTTTTGTCCGTGAAAGATTTTATTGTTTGTTTGTAGATTCTACTTGTCTTTACCATTTCCTTCCTATTTGTTTCTGTTTTATGATGCGTATTTTCAAGTCTTGCTTTATCAAATTCTTTCTGATTACTTTGCAGTCGTTATCGAACTATGGAGGCAGAATTTTTGCCATGCCATAGAACATTTGCAATATTGCGATTCGATTCGTTCTAGTAACAAACTTATAACAGTTAGAGTTTCTTGATTTGTATAAGTAATTTCTTTTACTTAGATTCGTATTTTTTATAATATTGGTTCGCTTACATTGTTCGCATCCTTGGAGCTATGGATCGGCTGGTGACTGATTGGTTGTTTTAATTGTAGTACCAGTTTTAAGACATAGTGAATATCCGACAGAATATGGAAAAAATCTAATACCACAAAATTTGTTATATGTGATAAAACGTTTTGAGGATATAGGACATAGTCAAAGGCAATGCAATGTTGTCTTGTTATTTTGCCTACGGTCATACCGGTACCAATTCTACCATTAAGAATATAGACGTTATTAAATTTAGATAGTACCAGCAGTCTTCAACAATATGTTTTAGGCTGGTTCTTTAGTCTTTCGATACACGTTTGCAAGATTCAAATTCAGAGTTGGTTATTACATTACCTATATCATTTTCAAATTCTGGGGGGGGGGGGCCTTTCTAAAATCTTATTCGCTGAAACCGGTTATACGAGTAATCCTAAGCTCAGCGTACATACTCTAGACGATGGCTAAATAAAGTTTGTCCAAGAGAAGACGATTGGCTATGCGGCTTTGGCAGCCATGTTGATAACGTAATAAATAAATAAAACAATCTTCTCCTCCGGAACATTGGAACTGATTTCACTAAAATTTTGCAAATATGATCAGGCCCTAAGGGCTATTAATGTTCGTCCAACAGAAGTTAATAGCTTTAGAAACATGGCCACCATGGCCCAATAAAATGAGAGGATTTCGGCGCCCATTTTTTATTTTATGGATTTTCATGGCGAAAATGTCTTCCTTTTTGTTCTTTTACCTCCCGAACTCAAATTTGGCACTTTCGCACATGACCGATGATGGGGGCCATCTTGATGATGTTATATAATCTTAATTTATTACCCCTCAGCAATGTCACAAGACCAAATGCTGTTATTTGATTGGTCAAGATCAGGGATCTGTTATTTCCCTCACTCGAGGGCAATACTACACGGTACTCCACACCCCACCCCACCTCTGGAACATCGTGTTTTGGTTTTAATGCGCAGATTAATTGTGACGTAACCATAGTCAATGACGAAGGTCATGACGTCACACATGATGACGCATTCTGAAAATGAAGTCATAAGTGATGATATGTTCTGAAAATGGCCAATATTTAAGTAAGGGTAAAATCTCTCTCTTACGCTGATGTTTGAGGTGTAATAAGTACGTTACAGCAGTGATTTGGGTGTGTGTGTATGTATAGCCTGTTGCCACATGCGCAAACAAAGATATTTGCCGAGCATAGCTGCGCTCGGGAAATACAACGTTTGCGCGTGTGGTAACAGCCTGTACCCCTGGCAAAACACAGGTGTAACTAATAGTATCTTCTATACTGGATGTCATGAACTGATCTAACTGAAATTTGGAGAACACTATTAGCACCAAAGGACCATACTAGAGTGTCACTCAAGTATACTAAAGGCAATTCCATAGCGAAAAAGCATAGCCACCAGTAGCCAATCAAAATGAGCATCTGAGCTGCCATTTTGAAGTTTTTTATTTAATGGATTTTGATGGGTAAAATGTCTTACTATAGATTGCTTCACCCACCCGAATTCAAGGTTGGCACTTTTGAACATGGGTGATGAACCGTTTGGGGGCCATGTTGATGACGTCATATATCGCAATAATATTTACCATAGAAACCCATGGCCGAAATATTAGGAAAATGATCAGCCAACGAGCCCCATTTAAGTTTGTTCAATGAAAGATCATAGCTAAAGGATGGAATGCATCAATGAGGAGAAAGATGCATGTGCTTGGAGCACATACAACTGCTCTTGAACAATTCTAGTTATGGGTCAAAGAACGTAGTATTGTAAAAATATTATTCCAGCACATCATTGAAAGCTGAATACCATCAAAACAAGGTTGTCCAGAAATATGAAAGGTGGCATGAAAGGTCTTTTTCTCTGAATGCAACTAGCTGATCAATTGGAGCAAAACTTATGGCATATGTTCCAGATCATCACTCGAATCAAAATAACCAAGCAGAACCTAATTGCCTGCGTGGTTTGATGGCCACCTTGATGATGTCATAAATCACAGAATAATCTTCTCCTCTGGAGCTAATGATGGGATCTCGCTGCAATTTGGAAACTATGATTAGCCTATGTGCGTGAAAGAATCTACCTCGCATGAAGGTGATATCTAAAAAACACAGTCGCCATGGACTAATCAGATTTGAGCACTGGGGTGGCCATTTTGAACTTTTTTTCTTTGATAGAGTTTAATGGGGAAAATTGCTATACTTGGGCTTCTAAATTAGAATTTGCCACATTTCAAAATGATGGATGATTGTTTGACTACCATCTTGGATTATTCTTTCTGTTGGATGCTTCTCCCAAACAACATGTTTTAGAGCAACCAAACCGGTTCCATGTTAACAGATTGAAAGTCCACGGAGTGTCTGTGAAAGTGAACAGGATCTATTAGTAAATGGCTGAGATATTTAGATTTTAATTTCCCACTTTATCATGTAGTAGTGAACTTATTTTTGTAGAGGCCCTAGGTAAACTGATTAAGGTGATGGGAATTTAATTGTCATGGGGTCCAATTAATCCTTTGACTTATGAATGTTAATATAAAGCATGTTCTTATTGTAGCAGCGAAAGATGTCAAAACAATTTGGCTGGAATTTGTTCCTGCCTATAAACCCTCGACTGGTTAATTATTGCATTTGTATTAACACTCATACAGAATGTTAATTTTAATTTCATCGAATTTGTACTAATTTTCCAGTGTCTGTTTGGAAAGCTAGAATCGCTATTCACTACTTAACTATTTTATTGCTGAATGGCCAGTCACTGATTAACATTCTCTAAAGCCACATAGCCAATTGATCCTAAAGACTAGAAATGTTATTTAGTGCAGTTTCGGTTATTATTATCATTCTGCCACATTTGTCAAAATTTAAAAATTATACGAAACTAGCAGGTTAATTGAGTCGGAACTAAGGGCCTACGGTCTACCTCACCACTAGTATCAAAATATCTAATGAGAACATGATTAGCCACTGGGTTTGGGGGACATCTTGATGAGGTTATAAATCGCAAAATAATCTTCTCTAGAACTGCATAGGTGATCGAGAAAAAATATGGGGAATATGGTTAGCCAAAGTGGGCGAGTGAAGATACCGCGCTGGACATTGATATCTAAAACATGGCCACCATGGACCAATCTGATTTGCGTAGTTGGGTGGCCACATGGAGGCTTTTTGTTTGACAGTCTTTGATAGTGAAAATAGCCATATTTATGTTATTTGGGCTCCTAAATTAGAATTTGCCACTTTTCAAAATGGTCGATGATATGGTTGTTAGCCATCTTGGAGTATTTTTCCACTTTTCTGCTGCAAACAACCTAGTTCTCTCTCAGCTAATTTATTGTCTGTAGGGTGTCTGAGAAAATGAACGAGATCTATCAGTAAAAAGCCTAGATATTTAGAATCTAATTTTCCACTTTATTATGTAGGAATTGACGTTGCTACTGTACTTGCTCTAGGCAAACTGATTAATGTGGCAGGAATTTAGTTGTCATTTAGTATCAATTGACATTGACTGATTAAGGTGATAGGGATTTAATTGCATTTAATATCAGTCGACCATGGGGGCCAATTAATCCTTTGACTTATGAGTGTTAATGTAAACATATACTTCTTGTAGCAGCGAAATATATCAAAACCTGGCATAGTACATCTAGGATGTTTGAGCATTTAATTGTGTCTGAGGCTCGTGAGATGACAATGCCCAGTTTGTGGAAATCCCAGTGTTTGGGCATGACTACCGACACAAGCATGCGTTGAGCCCATACAATGTCTGCACAGCTGCATCCACATTTGAAGCCACTTTGACATGATCCTGTGAAGTCATCGATCTTGTAGCGGATGTGGCATAGAGTAACATTAGATAGAATTTTCCATATGCTGTTGAGGAGTACAATGGACTGCTGATTGGCTGGGGTGGGAGAGGGCAGGTGGCTTCATGGGATTGGGTAGTGCGATAAGGGTGTCTTGGCCTACAGCATCGATGGGAAGGTGGCATATAAAAGCTGAATTAATTAGGTGCGTGGTCAGTTTTGAGATAATGTCACTTGCATATTTGCATAGTTCATTGCTCTTGCCATCAGGTCCAGATGTACATCCATTTTTCAGGGCCAGGCCAGTTGCAATGAAGATGAGCTACGACTTGTGAGACTACTGCTTGCAGACACCAAGCTGAGAGTACGAGTCAAGTCAGTGAAGTCTGTAGAGTTTGAGACACCAATCGGCTCCCCACAGGGAGATGGCCTATCTCCAGTACATTTCACCTGTTACTGTGCTGCTGCATTGAAATCCGTGCGGGACAGTTCCACAAGACCAAACCCGTGTCAATACCGCTAGAGATCGAATAAGCTGATAATGTTGACTTCATAGATGAGGAAAGGAAACCCCTTGACGAACTTCTCCCAATAGCTGCAAGCCAACTAAAAATTGAGAATCTCTATGAATGAATCCAAAAAAGAGTTCACCCACATATACCTATATACAAAGCATGAAACCTAAAGAAAATAACGATTCACTTCGTGGCAGCAAACCATGGGGAAAATGTAAAATCATGGGCTCACAGTTTTGCAGTACTACCGACATTGCTGCATGCTGCGTCATGGCGAACATAGCTTTCCAGTCCTTCTGGAAGATATAGATTCGTAGATCAAAGATGACCTTGATTAATAGGCTATATTTATAGAATGCAACCTGAGTATCCTTGATGCTGTATAACTGTAACAGCTGGGCAGCTCCAAAGGCAGCTCTAGACAAACTTGATTCCTGCCACTGCAAACACATATGCACAATCACAAACACTGATGGCCAGACAGCATAATTTCCAATGATGCACTATACAAGATGTGTAATACGTCGCCACTGTCTGTAAAAGTTGCCCAGTAAAAATGGTCCAGTTTTGGCCATGTGCTAAGGATGCCAGAAGAGACACCAGTACAGAGAGCCTTAGAATTCTCCCTACTCAGAGCCGACAAATACAAAGCCAGGAGAGAATGCAAGAAAGCAGGACTCGGTACACTCAAGTCAAAAACGAACCTGAGAAAGCTAAGGATTTGGGCTGAGGACAAGACACAGTGGCCAAAAACAAAAAAGGTCTGATTGCAGCTGTTGGATGTTTCTACTACAACAGCCGCAGAATACAGTAATCATACATGACTGTGGAGGTCAATTAACCCATTGACATTCGAATAACAATATAAAACTTGCACTTATTGTAGACGCTATGGATACTCGCCAAATTAAAAATGACAAGTTGACTGAATGTTGTACCTGCCTATTAACCCTCCGACTAGTGTATCATTAGTATTGTATTAACCCTTATTTTGCAGAATCCAAACTTATTTCATTGGTTTTGTACTAATTTGCCAGTATCTATTAATCATTTTGGAAAGCCAGAATGTGTATTCACTGCTTAACCATTTTACTGTTGTACTGGTAATCACTGAATAAACCAGTTTACTGCTGAATAGTTATTAACTGACTAAGCCCTGTGGCTACCAAACTAGCTGATTTTTGTACAAATAGAAATCTTCTCCAAATACATATGGCCCATTGATTCGAAAGAAAGGACATGTTGTCTGTAGCGGTTCTAGAAATAAAATTTAACAAGTGAACTTAATTGGACAGGAAGTACAATGGAAGAGGGTCTAGTTCGAGTGCAGGTACAGTTGGAAGACATAAATCTGTTCATGGGACAGATCTGGTTATTATTATTATTCCGTTTCTCATGACTACCCACAGAAGATAGTCAAAGTGTGTGGACAGCTTTGGGATGGTTTTTAGCTGGCGAAACAAAGTGGTCAGATGACATCAATTAGGTATCCAGTCAAACTAGTAGTAGGAAATGACATTGTGAAGGATATGTTCCCTGATTGAAACATGATTCTATATCCTTCACCAAATCAAACTTTCCATCATATAATTCTCATCAAAGGCCATCAACACCACGATCAGCACAACAACGTTCAGCGCATTTGGTACTGTCACGTTCAGCACCACTACCACCATGGCCTTCACGGGAACATTCATCAGCATCATTATCACCACAGTTTCACAGGAACACTCATCAGCACCACTAGCACCATGGGCTTCACAGCAGCGTTCGTGAGCACCACTGGCACCATGGGCTTCGCATGAACGTTCCTCAGTATCACTAGCACCACAGGCTTCACAGCAGCATTCGTGAGCACCACTGGCACCACGGGCTTCGCAGGAATGTTCCTCAGTATCACTAGCACCACAGGCTTCACAGGAGTGTTCAACAGCCAGTTTTGCAGGAACATTCCTCAGCACCACTACCACCATGGGTTTCACAAGAATGTTCGTCAGTACCACTGCCACCACGGGCTTCGCAGGAACATTCGTCAGTACTACCATCTGCAAACATCATTCCATCTGAGACAGGACATCCTGACTATTTAACTGCCTTGGCAAGAAATGTGAATCATAGCGAGCCTAATTATAGACAATCAGTATTACTAGCAGCAAGTTGCGCCCATTCGTCAGTATCGTCAGCGTTAATCACATCTTCATAAGAAACATCACACCCTGACTATATAGATACTACACCATTATATATGCCATATAGTGAGCACCAATATAATCAATCAGAACTATCCACAACCAATGTGCATACCAGAGAAGTAGGAGAGGAAGATGTTGAAAGTTGCAGTCTAGGAAGTGAAATTATAACAGCAGTTCAAACTATAAATTTTGCAAATCCATCTATCATGTTAAGACACCAAGAACGCTCGCATCCCCGCCCGCGCATGACGAAGCGGACAACCATATAATTTAACAGAACTTCACATCAATGTTAAATGGTAATGCATTGGGAAACTATCATATAAATGTACCACCAGGGCCGCCGATGCGAAACAAGCACATTTTTAGAAGGTCCCGCACAGGTACATGCCAATGCTACATCCGACCAGAATTTAGTTAGGTATATGGACATTTCAAATCAGAGGGACGATCAGTTTACAGGCCTTAATGCAACAGTAACAGGAGAACACTCAATCAGTGAACAGTGTAACAAGCCGGACACTAATATCATGCAAACTTTTGATCAGCAACTACAGGGTAATCAACCAGCAAACAATCTCTTGTCCGGCAATGAACAAACAGTAAATGGACAATTGACCAATTCAAATAACCTTTCAGCAATAGTGACTATATAGGATACAGGGCGGGAGAACTTGCTTAGAGTATCATTATTGAATGCAAATGGATTCCTGACAAAATTCCTAAGCAAAATAACTGCCCATGCATTTGAAAATCTAAGAAATAAATCTGATATAATATTATTAACTGAATCATGGTGCTCCGATATAGATGTCGACATAAACGGTTTTAGCCACAATGCATTAAACAGACCTAGGCATAGACGAGCCAAGCATGATTCAGGTGGTCTGTTGATTTATCTTAAAGACGAAATAGCAGCTGGAATATCCTTAGAATCAAAAGAATCTGATTATATAATATGGTTAAAATTACAGAAAGAATTCTTTCGTCTAACTGCAAATCTTTATCAAAGCCTTTGTTATGGGTTTCCAAGGTCTGCACTTGTAGAAATTGATGTTTTGGACAGAATACACACATTTATATGTAGCAAATCCATCACACAAAGTGATTGTAGGCCTATATTTCTATTCTGAGGTAACTTTAATACAAGAACGAAAGATTTATTAGACCTTGTTTTAAATGATGATGATGCACATTTACCACCAGATGACAACTACATCAAAGAACATTTTATACCACGATTTTCAAACGATGAAGGCAACTAAACGAAAATGGTCACAAATTATTACATTTTTGTAAAACGACCAGAATAAGGATTTTTAATGGAAGGGTTGGAAAAGATTGTGGGCTTGGGGAATTAACATGTATTACAACACTGGGCTCGAGTCTCGTAGATTACGTTTTATGTTCCAGTGACAAAATGAATAGAATATGGGATTTTGAAATTGACGATCTGAATGAATTTTCTGATCATAGAGTAGTCAGATTTTCCATCACCGTTAATACCTCAAATGAGAGCACTCCCGGCACAGACAAAATTGCTATGAATAAGCCACCAAAATATGTTTGGAATTCAGATCTGGTTAATGAATACAGAAGTAATTTCATGGAAACACAGAACCTACTAAATGATATGGAAAGACTAATCAATGAAAAGAATATGCTAAAGGAGGATGGCATAAATTCAAGCTGTTGCACTTTTCACAAGCGTGATTAAAGTTTCGGCAGATAATTTATTTCTGACAGATTTGGCAAAAAACTATAATTTTGGATCAGTGACCAAATCAAAAAGGATTCCATACGAAGGACTGCGAGACGAAACAGAGATAATTTTTAAGGCATTGAACTGGTATAGAAGAGTGAAACAGAACCATCACGTATTATTATGGCGAGTGCGCGGATGAAGTTTAAAGTTAGCGTTCAAAATGGCTCAGGGAAAATGCAGTAAATAGTACAAAGGAATTATTAAAGGTTCAATATACTAACGCAAAAAATGTATTGGAAATTACTCAAATCCGGAAAAAACAAGACAAACCAATAATATTAGTGTCTACGTGAATTTGCGGACATTTTAAAAGAAATTAACAACCAGAACAATCATGACGTATACATAATATTTGATGAATTAAACTATGAAATTTCAGAAGAAAAATACAAAAGGCAATAAAACAACTTAAAAACGGAGATTTGCTACTACGCGTACATTAGGCAAGTTATTTACGAGGATACTCAACAGTAGACTAACACTTGGGCAGAAAGTAATTACGTCTACGTCGAAGCTCAAGCTGGCTTCAGAGCAGGGCTAGGCACAATGGATAACATATTTGCCTTGTATGGTCTGATCTCCCACCTGTTAAATAAAGGCTAAACACATATACTGTACATTTGTAGACTTTTCCAAAGCATTTGATTATGTGGTGAGAGATTGCCTGTGGTTTAAGCTAATAAAACTAGCTAGTGTTAAAGGAAACAGAATAGATATAATATAAGCTCTGTTAGACATATGCTCGGTACTAGAGGTTTCAACGATGTTTGTTTAGCGCAAGGCAATGGTATTGACAAAAACAGTTTCATAGAAGCCTATAAACAAAGGGCAATTAACAATTTTCATCAAGAATGGAGGGGGAAGCTAGTCTGTCCAATTTATCAAAATTTAAGAAAACAATAGTTGTAAATACGATCAAATATCTTGGTATTGTACTTACCTCTAGAGGTTGATTCTACGTGGCGCAAAAATGCCTATCCGAACAAGGCCAAAAAGCTGTATTTGCTTTAAAGAAATACTGTAATAAATTCATCATTCTAACTCCTGCATATTATTGCAGCTTATTCGATAAACTCGTTATACCAGCACTCTCTCAGAAAGGAAGTGCAATGCCTGCAAAGATTTAGAGGATGAATATCATTTCATATTAGTCTGTCCAATTTATCAAAATTTAAGAAAGCAATATGTAGAACAATATTATGGGGAAAACCCAGCGTCTTTAAACTGACAGAACTACTTCATCCTGGCAATAGTTCATGTATAAGGAAATTGGCTGCCTTTATATACCATGCATTTACATTGAAGACAAATATTTGACATACGCATCTCCTCCCCCTTATAGGTACGAACCGTAGATCTTCTCAACTTCCAAACAATGTCATCGGACATATCTGGCCATATTATTGGCTCAGTGCAATGTTAGGTTGGGGTAGAGGCGGGTGAGTTGTGGTTAAATTACATTCAACATATTGTTTCAATTTATAGTCTAGCTTTGTCATCGCAATAACTTTTCCAGCTTAGCCTGACTCGTTATTCATAGATCTTAAACATGCTGAATATAACAATTGTGAAAATCATGATGATGGCGATGATTGACGACGAGGATGGCTGCGACGACGCTGATGATGATAATTATGATGATGAAGATGATGATGATATTGATGGTGATGATGATGATGATGATGATGATGATGATGATGATGATGATGATGATGATGATGATGATGCTGGTGGTGGTGGTGATGGTGGTGATGGAGATAATGATGATGATGATTATGATGATGATGATGATGAAAAGTAGTGATAAAAACGAAATAATCACAATTATAATATGTAATACTGTCATAGTGTCTGCCACATACTTATATTATGTAATTTACATGCAAGGGCCGGATGGGCCTACTGTGAAATAATCTATCTATCTATCTATCTATCTATCTATCTATCTATCTATCTATCTATCATCATCATCATCATCATCATCATCATCATCATTAGTATTATTATTATTATTATTATTATTATTATTATTATTATTATTATTATTATTATTATTATTATTCCACACCTTCAAAACTATCATGTAGATCAACTTACAACTATACTGGCAATTAGGAATACAATTGTAAATTTCTGGGACCATCTGATGTCTGTCGGTTGGTCGCCTTTTCATTTTAGATGATGTCCATACCGAACCCATCGAGTATCATGTTAGCACCCTAGGGGTTGGTAGCTGTGTGTCTGCAGGGACTAGCTGAAGCTCTTCTATGACAAATGGTCGCCTAGACACTCCGTGCTGTCGTGCCAGGTAGTACAGTGTAGGCTGCCCCTCCGCCTCCACATACCTGTCAAGCCTGTAACATCTATCGACCCATTAGGGTCTGTTGCACGCCGTCGACCACCTTCCAGCTCACCAGGCTCATACATGTACCGAACCAGAGCATCAGGTGGTATGCACTCCTCTCCCTTGTTCGCTCCTCTAGAGCTGTGACTGGCAACAGCAGAGTGTCTGATAGCCTCTACCGGCTTCTTCCCGATTAGCCTAGTAACCTCGACATTGGATCTCTCCACCACAGCAGGCAGCCCTCTCACCCATACTCTAGAATGTTCACTCGGCACGGCCATTTCATGGGCGTATTGGTGTGGGAACAGTCTCTCTGCCAGTGTCCGATTCCACCGCTCAACGATAGCCTGGGCATGGTGATGCCCTGCCTCACCTCGCCTAACTGCCACACCGTGTTTCCGCATGAGGGCTGCAGTCTCACCTCTGAACTCCTTACCCTCATCCACCTGCAAAAATTCTGGCCACTGGAGGGGATTTTCCGAAGCCTCGTAGACACCCTGGAATGGCTGGGGCCCCTGGCCAGCTGACTTGTCTGTAAGTGGTGCTGCAGCCTTGTACCTGCTGGCGACATCGACGATGGTGAGGGCATACTTGTAGGTCTTACGTCCAACCGAGTCATGTGGAAGGAATAGACCATCTGCCTGGTGAACTCTGTTCAGGACAGTTTCATCGAAATGGGCATGCCTGGTGTGCCATGGACGAGGTCTGTATATCTGCCACATCGCCTGGTGGCTGAGCCACTGGCTAACTGTCTCCAATGTGAAGTTGTGGCCCTTGCGACGTGCAGCCTCGAGTAGTTGAGGGGGCTAATGGTAATATCCACCAGGCTGATATTAGAGTTCCTCATGAAAGACGGCTGATTTCACCACTGACGTCCACTCCTGTCCTGTCACACACGGCCTGGGTGATTTTATCACTGGGCGAACTCTGAACAGATGAACAGACGGCCGTCATTCATTCTTCTATCACTGAAGACCTCCTCAAACACCTCTGTACACCGGAGTCTAGTCTATGCTGGATCCTCACTGAGCCGTAGTTTATCGATTAACCCTGGGAAGTTAAGTATCTTGACCAGGTCATACAGAAATGCCATCCTTATATAACATGGCTTAAATGTTCGGTAGCCAAGAGTCTGCGACGCCGAAGAACGTACCTACTCCTGAGGCGATGGATGGTATGGCTTCAGAAATCTTCTCCACACCATGAAGAGCATTTTTGGTGATCTTGCGGACCGTCTCGCCAGCCTTCATTGTGAATAGAGTGGTCAGAGCCCCAACCGCTACCAGTGGCGGACAGAACCTTTTACGTAAGTGCGATAGATTCCTTTTGCTCTGTGTACTAGCTTACATGATTCAGGCTCTACATCATCATACTCACCACCGACCTCGTAGGCTGCATCATAATCCTCCTCATCATAGTCCTCCTCATAGTCCTCGTCATCTATATCCACGACTGGATCTTCATAAGCCTCTGGTTCATACATATCCATCGCTGGGGACAGCTATATAGTAGCTTTAAACTGTAGAGTATAGCATGGCATCCGCAATCTTGAATGCGGGCATGTTTGCCTTAGCGAACTGGGGACTCAGCTTTGCCGACAAGAAGGCGGCAGAGGTCGAGTATGAGCATCATAACCAGGCGATGGAGAAGCTGTCTAAGGAGAAGTTTGAATACAGCAAAGCACTCGAGCATATGTGCCAGAAGGAGGCACGTTGATGACAACTCCGAGCTCTGGCCAACCAGAGCATCAAAGAGGCAGATGAAAGTCTTGATGAGTACTACGAGGCTGTATCTGCGCCAAGGGTCGACAATGAAGCATCGACAGGTCAGAAGACAGCAGAGCTTATAGTAGTGGTGGCAGCTGCAGCTGTGACGACAGGAGTCGTGCTCTACGCATGCTCAAGCTGAATACCTGCGGTGTTTGACACGCATACCTTAGCATAGCCAAAGTAAAGTACCGTCACACCTAATGAGCGAGTCCCAGCTATGAGGTTTCCGATGTTGAAGCTGATCCCTGAGTAGGTGGGATGTTCCTGCCCCTTGAGGTGGTGACGGACCTCGAGTGCCAACTCGAGGTCATCACTTCCAATGGCTAGGCGCAGAAGTGCATATGAATTAGTTTTCTGTCTGTAGAGAGGGCAGTCAGCCAGCTCGTGTACCTCACCAAGAACATTGGTCCCAACAACCACAAGCTTGAAGTCTAGCTTATCCACCTGCTGGATGGCTCCTACCTTCTGAAACAGGACCGGAACAGCGACACAGTCCAATGCACCACGATGCAATGTCAGCTCTACCCATTGGTTAGCTGTGGCTTGGGCCTCCACATGCACGATCCGCTGTTTGGAACCCGTTTGCTTCAGTTCCTGGTCATTCTCGCCATGTCAGACATGAAGTCTTGGAGCATTCATCGTCGCAACTGCGAGATGCTCAGTGTACACCCGGAGGAACAGCCTATCCTGCATGGCAGCCAGATTCGAGTGTGTCTTCTCGAGGAGGGTTAAGAGTGGAACTGCCACAGGCTTCTCGACACTTGCCCATAGTTCGAATTCCGTGAACCCCTCATTGCACCCCACAGCGTAGTACCCCTTTCCCTTCGCAGAGAAGGTTGGTCCACGAGCCAGCGGACCTAGGACTTGGTACTCATCATTCACATAGGTGGTGTCCACGGTGCTGTTGCTCTGCACGACCCCCCACCTGCTCAGAACCTGCGGGAGCTCTACCATCTGTAATATTGTGCTCTGAAGCTTGAACTCGAGTGTCATGCTCTTGATCTCGTGGATCTGTGCCGAGATTGCAAAGTCGATGTACTTCCCAGCAGTGGACAACGGGTTCTCATCATGTATACTGGGTCGAATGACCATCAGCCAATCCTTCCAAAGATCAGTGCGGTGCGATGTCGCGGGTTCAATGGCCCCATCTGGATGTTGCACATACTGCAGCATGTTTGAGGTCTGGGTATATAAAGGTTTTAAATGGCTGCCATGTTTGGTAAAGTTCTCCAGCAGATTGTCTATAGGCAGCAGGACAAGTCGGGACGACAGTCAGTATGACAGCCACGACGTGCACTGTCCCACTGTGACAGGGTCCGAGGACTGCTTCGTGACATCAACATTATCCATGAGCGAGCCAAGGTTAAACCTCCATCTCATGCGGAGATACGTGTCACCATAGAGGAACGAGCGCCAGCTCGTAGTACAACAGAACTCCTGACTCGGATACTCTACCGGAAGTTTGACAGCACCCAGGGAAGGGCACTCAACCTACCTGTGGCCCAAACCAACAGTCCTGTTATTCTAGCTCTCCAAAGGGCGAGGGTCGATCCCAAAGATCTACTAACGGTCGGGAAGTGGGCTGCCGTATTTAGCCTCCATAGCCAGGAAGAGCGAGATATGCTTGATAGCTTCCAGTCTGGAGCAAATGACTACTTCAGGGAGGAGGTCAGTGCCGCTGTAGCAGAGAGCCACGACACTGGTCATGCCGAAGGTACTCAGGAGGGGCTCACTGTTGGCTGCAAGGAGGCTGTTGAGCACATCTTCAATGAAAGAGGGCGCAGGAGATTGGCCAGTAATCTGCCAGCTTTTCTGAAATTCCCAGATAATTACCAGGACTACCTCATCAAATCTGCTCGCAAGTCAGATGCTCGTCGTGCATGGACAAAGTGGATCTTCCATGAGAAGTTCCAGAAGAAGAGAATCCTACCATCTGACCCTCAGTGGATAGAGTTTCAGCGACAGGCTTCTGACGAAACTGACGAAGTTCCTCAAGCTTCTGACGAAGTAGCGGAGACGGACGAAGTTCCTCAGCTTTCTGATGAATGAAAAGAGTTCTGGCCGACAGTCTGTCAGCGATGACACGTAGAGCAGGCTAGTTTCCTGGCTGGATTCAGCTTGTAGGTGAAGGTCTGCGCCTTTTCCAGAGAGGGCTTGAAGTGTGACAGCTCACCTGTCTCCTTGTTGCCTTGAAGCGGTACAGGTCAGCTTCCCTCTGTACACCTGCGATAAAGTCCCCTTTGATCCCCTTGAGGGTTAGGCTGTCGTATATGGTCTCGAGTAGGGCACGTCCACACTTGGAACTGAAGTATAGCAACCGGGCATTGATGTCCGGGGAGATCTCGCAGGTGTACTTCTGAAAGAGGATGAAGACAGTTATCTTTGTGTGCCGGATGCGCCTGGTGATGTTGCTGAGGTAGGTGACTGTCTTCTGGTCCATTGCAGGGTCATCGATAACTAGAACAAGTAGTTTTGTCAGTCCGGCTGCCACCAGCTTCTCCATCAGTGCTTGCAGGTTCTGCGTCTTGGTGATTGGGCCATTGTACCATTGATCATTACTGTCAACCGCCTCAGCGGTGGAGTCAGACACCAGAAGGATGCATTGAGAGTGTAGATGTTCGGCAAGGAAGATCGCCTAGCTCTTTGCTTTCTAGGTCTGTGAGTGACAGAGTCATAGTGCTATATACATGGCTTAAACCTACTAGTCATACCCCCAGTGAAATAGTTGGGCATAGGAGGATCGCAGTCAGCCAAGGGAATAGGTAGCAGTGCTCAGGGTACTGGCCCTCTCTGCAGGGGCACGCCTTGTGGGCGGTCCACTATTCCCAGGCATTGGCAATCCTCAGTCCGCGTGCTTGACTATGGGCTACACACCACCCTCTGGCACGCCATGCCGCATTTGCTGCAGGGGTCTCGTGATCCATCTCGCACTATTCAGAGTGGTTAAACGTAGGCGACGATGATCTCAGCCATTGCACTCATTGCTAGCCCTAGAACCGCGGCCTCCATTAGTGTAACACGCTCACCCATGATCTTGGCGGCGGCAGTGTAGGAGGCACCACTGCTGGCGATCTTTGGGATGGGGTGAGTTATTCCGAGACAGTGCTGGGCCACCCCACTGCCGCAGTGGCAGCAGGAAGAACCTCATTTCCTTCCACCTGTCATCTTCAGCATGGCCACATTCGCTGCCACGTTACTGGTGATATGGACTGCCAGGGGCTTAGCCTGTGTCAGTAGCTTCTGGGTCTTGGTTCGCAGCAGGTTCTCCACCTTCTGAAGACTTGCCTGGCTCTCGGGCAGTTGCTTCACGATCTGTACTGTTGACGTCATTGTTTAAGCACTGAGTATACAACGCAGTTAAATGTCTGTGTTCCCTGTCGAGTAAGCTAATAAGATCTTCCCAGTCTGCATCTGCCAGGTGTCCGGGTTGGTACTCAGGAATATTCATCTCTCTCTTGAGACATCTTAAACATGTCAGGGCTCACGCTATGTGAGAAGTACTATGAGGTCTACCGGAGGGAGTTGAAGGACTACAAGAAGAAGACACCAGATGAGCTCGCTCAGCTCTCCGGTGCTGAGCTGACAGAGGAGCTGACAGCTGTGAAGCTCTATCTAGGATTTGGTAAGGGAAAGATCTTCTTCCTCGAATACCTTATCATGGGCGGGAGTATCGTCGAGCAGCTGCTGCGAGCTAAAGGTTTCTACAAGGATCGGGAGTATCGGTCAGATGTGTTCCAGCAGTTGCAGACCTCCATGGCCTCACCTGACTCAGAGCTGAACGAGGCTCTGCGATACTACAAGCTGGAAAAAGGATGCGCTGTGGAACCATCCAGTCCTTGGATGTGCATGTTGGCAGCGTGTATAGTGGCTGTAGAGCAGGGCTGGTTCAGTGTCTCACCATGGTCCGCCCTGCAACTGTAGAGAGTCAGGATAGTCTTATAACTGATTTGCCAGTGGCGGAGTAGGCTGATCCTGAGCGCCATGATAGCTAGCTCTGACACCACTCATAGAGCTACCATGGGAAGCAGTGTCATGTCGACTGGCTGCAGTGTCAGGGTCGGAGCTGCCATGGGAAGCATCGTGTCGACTGGCTGCAGTGTCAGGGTCGGAGCGACTGTATGGCCTGTACTACGCATAGGTGCATTGATATCAGTGTTGAAGCGGAAGTGGACACTGGTGTAACTCCGCTCGACTATCATGTTGTTATAAGCCCTGACTTGGAGGTACTTGGTGTTGCTTGGAACCAACCGTAGGTGTGGTGAAATAGCAAATTCAAGTTTGCGATGGGCCTTCTGCAACCCCTGCTGGAACTTAGCAATAAGACTGCTGGGATCTGCCACGATGATCATATCTTCAACGAGACTGATGAACATGGCCTGGACCTCTGCTCCGCTGATACCATCTATGGAATAACGTAGCTTGGTCTGTGCTGTGAGGAGGCAGTAGCACAGTACTTCCAGGGCCTGGTTGATCTGAACAATCCCTGCTGGTGTGAGGCCTGAGGTGGTGTGTGGGGCAAAGTACTTCCACACATCTGGATAGTCCTGCCGGAAGCCAGTGATGTGCATATTTTGCACTAGCACTCCAGGGTCGGAGTCTTGATCGAACGAGAATGTCGCTGTCTTCCGATAGCCTACTCGTCGGGGTGTTTGATAGGGGAATCCTGAGTAGTCACGTCTTGGGTCACCGTACATAACCCCTAGGCCACTGTTGTCACCACCATGCCACCGATAGTCTGGGTGAGCGCTGAACTCTCTCTGTAGTCTGCTGGCCGCTGAGAAGCTATGACTGTTGAGCTGTGGGTCGAAGTCGTTTGTATCAGGGAGGCTTGCACCCAGCTCATGGAGGATTCATCGCACCGTGAAGTACACATGGAATCTGAGAAAGCTGGCGATGAGCACAGCATCAGGAGTACCAGAATAGGACTGAAGCATGGTGGAACTTACTCCACATCCTGCCGAGGCACACCACACGGCAAGGTTCAGCTGCTGATTCCAGTATGAGAGGCTTGGAGCAGCCATCCAAGTATGAGCTTGCTTCGCATCCTTGATGGTGATGGGGTGGTTGGTCAGCGGTTGTGGGTTGATGAAGAAGCTGGTTCGGGACAGTCCATCCACGTTGATGGAGAACGGTGTTAGCTCTGGTATATCATCCAGTAGTCCTCTGAGGCCAGTCAAGGGTGTACCCAGGAGGGGCGGTTGGCTCCGGATGACTGTCGTGAGGTTCAGTGGGAAGGCTATCTATACTGGTGTTTTTAAAGCTACCATACAGGCAGCACACTATTTGTAGTCGTCTCGACTCAGAGACCGGCGAGGTGACCTCACCATAACATCTCGTTTTTTAGCTCCTCCATATCAACCTGCCCGCTGGAGCCTTTGAGGTATTGCTGTCGCACTTTAGGTTTCTCCGTGCCGTACAGGGCTTGGACCTTCAATATATGGTGGTACTCTTCATCGGTGAGCTGGCCATCCTCGAGACCTTTGCTGACAGACTCGTCGATAGTCTGTAGCATACTCTGTGCCAGTGTCACGTACTTAGCATGCTTCTCCATCCTCATTGTGAACTGCCGCTGTCCCACCCGCAAGCCTGTGGCCAAGACAGTGGCGGCTAGTGTCACGCCACCCAGCGGGATGGCGACGAGGGCACCCACCCTTGTAGCGAGAGTGCCCACAGCTGCCACACCAGCACTGGCTCTAATCACACCCGCAGCAGTGGTTGTACGCGCGAGGACGTTGTACGCTGTCTTATATTGCCTGTGCATTCTGCTGTACTTTTCTGCCTCATGGATGAGATTCTGCCTGATGGTATCTATCTGCTGGAGTCGCCAGCCGTGGATGGTACCACCCTTGTCAGCAGTCAGGGAGGGGTATAGTTCTGGTTGCTTCCGCCACTCTGATTTTGCCATAGTATATCTGGAGGCTTAAACCTGCATCACCTGCAGAATCTGCTCATGAGTCATACTAGCTTGTGGGCGTTGAGACAGACGTCCCTTAGACAGTGGTCATCCAGCACTATGTCGGGTACCAGTAGCTTTCTGAGACGTGACATCTGGAACTTCACCTTATCACCAAGATAGTAGGTCCGCCGCTGGATGGCTTTCTTGGTCTTACACTTCTGTGCCATCTCCTCTTCCCACTGTATGACCTCTGGCTCATCCTCATCTGAGAAGACACCTGGTTCATCCTCGTCTGTGAAGACATCTGGCTCATCGTCGTCTGTCAAGAGTCCTACGTCCCGCTTACTCTCCTCCAGGAATGCCTTCCAGTATTGGAAATTTTCACTGTTCCTTCGCCTCCTTGCAAGGTTCGCATTCTGTTGATACCAGTTCTCCCACTGTAGTCGCTTTCCTTCTTGTTGCAGTGCGAGCCTCTGTTCGTTTAAGGCCTTTATCTGTGCAGGGGTCATGAAGGGGCGAACCGCTTTCTTCAGCATCTCGGCCCAGGTCAGATATTCCTGGTATGATATCATGTTGTCATCAGGTCAATGAGTAATAAGAGTGTAAACTCTAAATGGGCGTCCGATATCCCATCCGTGCTGGCATATATGTTAATGGAGGGGCTGTCAAACAGGTGTTTTACAGGTGTGAACAGGCTAAGACTGATAGCTTTCCATAGGTTGCTGTTGGCATCTGGGAGATACTCTATCACGTCCCGGCCAACTTCTACCAGTGAGCTGCTGTGTGCACTGCCCGGAGGTTGATGTAGCACACCATCGTGTATGTATGTTGTGCCCCACTGGGGCACCTCGAAGAGGACCCATTCTACACGGTACTGTACCACCCGTCTCCTCTCTAGAGAGGGTGAGATTACGTTCTCACCACCGAAGAGCAGCAGTCGGACAATCGGCATGGTTATATCTCTTGTTTAAACTGCTTCTATATAGCGTGCTATGGAACCCATATTTGCTCACTCGACTGGTCTTGCTGACCTGGCAGATGTGTATGCAGTTGATGCTGCCAAGGTAGAAGAGAGCGATGGCAAGTCATTCGCCCTACAGTACGAAGCAAACTCAAACGCATTCTCCCTCCACTCCATTGGTGGTGATGGGGTGGAGCTGCTCACAGCCCTCAAGGATGTGTCGAAGGAGTGCCTGGGCCGCAACATAGATGGCCACAAGATCGTGTTTCGGTACGATTTCCCGAAGAGGAAGTACATCCTCGAGCCGTTGATTGAGGTCTCGGATACAGAGGTGGCAGACATCAACACCCTAAATGACGACCTGAGCTTCATCTGGTCAAACCCTATTAGAGCTGTGCCCCGCTGATGACCCATGAGGGTCTGCTATTGACCCTGGTAAACCTGCAGTTCATGTTTGAGAAGAATGAAGTGTGGTACCGCACTGGACCTGGTGGTAACTGGCAAACATGGTTGCCACTATATAGGCCTCCCGCAGTCATTGAGATAGAGGTTACTCCCCTCTCCACTGTTGTGAAAAGGGATGGGACAGTTCGAAAGCTCTACAATCGGGTATCATCCTTCCTCACCTACATAGGTGAAGGTGTCTCCCTGACGAGGGTGGGTCACCGGATGGGGGTTACAGGTGGAAATCTCTTGCTGCGTCGTCCATTCGATGGACCAGAAGAAGCTGTTAACCTCCAGGAGGGCATTCTACGGGTAGATAGTGTGTCACATGTCACCAAAGCCAAGGGTGCTGTTAAACTGCTTCAGCGAGTCGCCTTACTAGCCTGCAAACGACTCCTAGTCCTAGAGCTACGTTTCTTAGCCGGCGGCAAAGAGAAGCAGCTAGCCCCTGCCCCTGAGGGGATGAAGATCACTATCGAACCATATGGAGCAGGGCTCGATCTGGCAGAGATATTTCTCAAGCGGTTCACTCTGTTCAGTTTAACTCTTCATGTATAGCCATGATTCTCATCATACTGCTCGTGCTGGCGGTTATAGCAGTGGCACAGGGCGCTGAGACTGCCATGATATTGGATGCTAAGTGGGCCCACTTCCGGGATGCCCCCCAGTACAATCCTTGGGTCGACCCCTTGCGGAGAAACATTTGCGACCACTTTCACCAACGTGAAGAGATCGAGTCTGTCTGCCACTTCTATGGTGTGGAGAGGGTAGGACGTGGTTGTCTGCTGGAGACACCCGCTCAGCACCAGATTCTCTGCGTAACATGTGAACATGTCAGAGTCTGCCGTGGTGCAAATGCCAAGCACTTTAGCCTCCTACCAGGTGAGCGTTGTCAAGGTAGATGGAAGACACTATGGGTGGTCCCATCATGCCGATGTGACTCTGGCAGAGACTACGTGTTTGTCTGAGCCTACACAGAATAGAGAGGCCGGCCACTGGCCGGTATCCTGAGGCGGTTCTCCCGGACAGTGGGGTCCGCACGGGAGTTTTATTTTCCATGTCAGCAACTCCCATCTCGACCACGAACATCAAATGTCTCAAATTCCTATGCCCCAGGGATTGAGAGGGCGGTGGGGGCCACGGATCGCCGAACAGCTGCCAGTTGAGGTCGGTGGTATCATTTTAATTCCCGACTGGGATTAAATCACTTCATTCTCGTGGTACCGATCAGGACCGGAATGAAAGGCAAACACCAACCACATGTCTCAACAGCCGATCGGCTGCCAGTTGAGGGAGGTGGTATCATTTTAATTCCGACTCTACTTCTTAGGGTGTGAAGAGTTGAAAAGTGGTACATGCGCGCCCTGCAGTACACTTGATGTATCGTACCTATCATGTGTAGCCCTTTTTGAATATTGGACTAGAATGAACAACGAAATGCGGTTGCAATTTTAGTTTGCATAATTGACCTTTGCAGTTTACCTATGCCCCACCCATCTCTAGATAAGCTCCATCCACTCTTTGTCCGTGTTTGGATCGATCGACCCATGGACACTTGACTATCAATTTCCAGAAAACTATGCAGGTAACCTGTTAATATTTTGAAACTAATTTGACTGGGTGGTGTTGCTGCAAATAGCAGCAACAACACCCAGTCAACTTAGTTTCAAAATATTAAACATAATGTTTATTAAATGATAAAGACATGCAATTCGTACAACGTGTCGGACTATTAAGCATTAAAGAGGGACTAAATTGAGTCATTTATGCCATAATTAATTATGACCTCATCATACACTTCACTTCATTATGACATCATATGATGTCAGATGATGGATGTATAAACTGGAACGGTACATTGGAATGGGTTTGCAAATGGACTCAAGGATTGCAGAAAGGTTCCAATATGTGGTCCCAAACTTAGTCTCTTGCGAATGTAAATGAACTACCAACAAACTAGATTTAACGCTACTAGGTTTCAAGGGACTGAGGTTGGTTGGAGGTCCAATTTTCCAACTATTTTTCTATGGAATACGATTCCTTATTATTTTGAACTATTATTAGGTCTCTCTAAGATTCAATATATTATTATTATTATTATTATTATTATTATTATTACTACTACTACTACTACTACTACTACTACTACTACTACTACTACTACTACTACTACTACTACTACTACTACTACTATTACTACTACTACTGTGACCTTCTATTACAGGGTAGTCGATTCATTCAAATCATGTTTCTGGTCAATATTTGGTATGCTCGACCCAGGGGCCTATTGCACCAGTGAGACGTAGCTTGACGACAGACGTTAACAAACGTCGGTCGTGAATCCGACCGACCTTGCAACTACCGTCTCACAGTCGAAGGGCGTTAGACCGACCTACATAAGCGGGTAACTCCGGCGTATAAAAGATATTACCCGGTTCTTAATATGGAATGCACTAAATATTTGCGGCCAAACATGTTAAAAGCATGCAATATATTTTCAACAGAACGTGCGCCGTGTACTTGGTGTTAATATTATACTACATAGGTCATTCTATTTCGGGATGAGCAAGAAAGCGCCTTACTCCGAGGGAGAAATTCTCCGATTGCTAGAGTTATTTAAGGAGAATAAGGTGATGCTTCTCGCAAGTTTCAAATCGAGTGTCACAAATAAGAAAAAACAAGAAACATGGAAGATGATTGTTGAGGAAATAAACAAAGTTGGCCAGAAAAATCGTACACTCAAAGAAGTGACACACAAGTGGAAGGACTTAAAATCGCAAGCGAAGAAGGATGTATCAGCAAGAAAATATCCAAAAACTGGAGGCGGGAAAGCACCGAAAGAGGGTGGATATACCGATGTCATCCTAGATATCATAGGTGACGATGCTCCTTCACTGAATGGTGTTCCACTGGGTGGAGTCGAGAGTGGTGTCAGTACCGATAAGACCGTGGAAAGCATTCCGGGGACGTCCGATATTAAGAAAGATGAGCGAAATGAATCTGAATTGAAGGGTATTCATATAGAAGAATGAAGTATCAGCAGCAGCAGCAGTAGCACTACCAGCAGCAGCAGCAGTAGCAGCACTACCACCACAAGCAGCAGCACTAGCAGTAGCAGTATAAGCGACAACGACGACGATGACGACGACAACGACGACAGCAGCAGCAATAGCAGAAGGAATATATTACTTCACATAATATAATTTATTGCAAATATCTTATTTTTTAGCATCTGTATCAAAGACAGTTTCCGCATCAACACCCTCAGAAAGCGCAACTCCTACATCTATAACAAGCAGCATGCCAACGTCTTCATCAGCAGCTGCTGACGATTAAACTTCTCGAAAAGATACAACAAGAGAAGAACTACATAAGGTATTATTGCGGGAAGAGATCGTAAAAGTAAAATTGCAACAAAAGAAGTTGCAACTGCAAATTACAAAACTGGAAGAGGAAGAGAAAAGAAGACATCCGGTGCTATGTTCGCAGTGTTCGCAACAAAGTCAAGCATCACATGATATTTCAACTGTTTATAGTGATGAAGCAAGCTACATAGGAGAAAATAATTATGGCAACGAAAGCACCTCACAAACACCGTTTCCAGTATATATGGACATTTAGTAATTTAATGTATTATTGTTAATCATCAGATTGTACATACACCGTTCGCTAATGATGATGATGATGATGATGATGATGATGATGGATGATGATGATGATGATGATGATGATGATGATCACATAATCACATAAATAACTAAATAAGGTATATGCCCAACCAAATAAATCTAAGGAAATGAAGAGAAGTAGGCATATAGAAATAACAAATTTGAATAATGAAAGGTATTCTACAGTATTGCAATGTTGAGATCATAAAAACTCCATTGAATATATATGATAGAATCACAATTAGTATACTATCAGACATCGCTTAACTGTGATTGTGTCATATCAATCCTTGAAAATTAGTCCTCAACGTTGGAAATAGTTATGTACAATCTGTATCCTTCTAGCCGTCCCGCGTACTGCATTTTGTTGCGGCACTGCAATATCGATATTAGCATCATTTAATACGGGGGGGGGGGGGGGGGGGGGGAAGCACGACGTTAGCTGGCATAGGAACATTTCTATTAATGCATATGTTGTGCAAACAAATAACCGCAGCTATCACTGTGCAGGCTCTACCGGGTGACATGTTCAATTTGCCAAGTATACATGCGAATCGTGCTTTCAAGACACCAATGCATCGTTCAACTACACTCCGAGTTATTTTATGTGCATTATTGTAGGCTTCCTGGGAATTGTTAGCTGTATGCAGAAATGGTGTCATGAGCCACTGTCTCTGTGGGTAGCCACTGTCTCCCAACACCAGGCACTGCATGTCAGACTCCTCGAAATGATTGTAGATTACACTTTCAGTTAAAATTCGTGCATCGTGTGTACTGCCTGGCCACTTTACTACACAATTCACTATTCTTAACTCGGCATCACACACTAATTATACATTTATCGAATGAAACCCTTTCCTGTTTACATACTCCCACTCATACTCAGGCGGTCTTTTAATCCTCACATGTGTGCCATCAATACAAGCTACAACATTGGGAAATCCGGCAATGGCCTGCAGAATAATAATAATAATAATAATAATAATAATAATAATAATAATAATAATAATAATGATGATGATGATGATGATGATGATGATGATGATGATAATGAGGAGGAGGAGGAGGGCTAGTAGTAGTAGTAGCAGTAGTAGTAGTAGTAGTAGTAGTAGTAGTAGTAGTAGTAGTAGTAGTAGTAGTAGTAGTAGCAGTAGTAGCAGTAGTAGCAGTAGCAGCAGCAGTAGTAGTAGCAGCAGCAGCAGCAGCAGCAGCAGCAGCAGCAGCAGAATAGGAAATGGGCGAGTAAATTATACAGATCAATAATGCTAGTATACGTACTAACTGACACATTCACATGCTCACACGCACGATCGCACGCATAAGCACGATACGCACGCACGTATCCAAGCAAACAAGCACCCCATCCCCAACACGCACGCACACACGCACACGCACACACACGCCCACACGCGCACGCACATGCACACGCACACGCACACGCACGCACACACACACACACACACACACACATATATATATAAAAAGGAAAGAGAACTTACCGCAAACTTGGTTTTAGTGTTAGCAACATAGTCAGCATGCTGGGGTAAAAAGACATGTTGCCCCAGTCGTCTCTCAAGCGCTAAGGAAACTTTGCGTATAGCTCTACATGCTGTGGATGTGTGTACATTCAGTACATCACCAGTAACAGTTTGGTAGGATCCCGTGGCATAGAATCGCATGGCTATGAGCAGTTGTTGAAGTGGTGAGAAGGCTGCATTCCTGTCAGTTCTATGCTGTAATTCCATCCTTAATTCCTCAGCTAACTGGATGATCCCATGTCTATTGAATCTAAAACGTCCATGCAGTTCCGCATCGTCATATTTTTCCAAAGCATTAGTTCGGTCGCGAATAACTCTTTCTCTTCTTAAATTTCGCCTATATTGCACATCTAACCCAAAGTTGTGAACTATACCAGCCATGACCAAACATTAAAATGACACATTTATTTTGCTAAGCCAGCTAAAGCATGTAAAAAATTGAACGATCGAGGTTACCGACTCTCCTACGCCAACCCCCTAGCAGACGTGAGATTTGGGACGTTTCAGCGGCGTCACGCTATTGCAGCGACAAACCGTGCAACCGACGTTTCTAACTTGCGACAGACGTTGCCTCATTTTCCACGACCGACCAACAAACGTCTCACTGGTGCAATAGGCCCCTGGATCGCCAGATTTGAATGGCTATACAGGAAAGAACACCAGCACAATCCAGATCGTTGGATGTGTCGTCTACGGAGCATTCATGATTGCTGCTATCATCCTACTATTCAATCTTCTCATCGCTATGATGACGTCAACCTATGAGCGATTGTCGGTAAGAATATGTCAAAAGCATTTATATATTATAGTACCTTTGACATCTTCTTTTTCATATCTTTGCCCTTGATCTTCGACCCAAAATGGAAGAGTGCAATAAGATATTGTATTCGGCTCTGCATGCATACATGCCTGCGTGCGAGGGTGGGTCGTGGTCTGCGTGCGTGCGGGTCTACGACCGTGCATGCGGCTCTACGTGCGCCCATGCGCGTGTGCGTTCCTGTGTACCTGCTTGCGCGTGTTAATGAATGCGTGTGTCGGGAGATGTATCTTAAATCCTACTTATCCGACTTTTGCTCAGATTGGGTCATAACAATAGACGCAATTACCACGCAAGAGGATTTCAGAACTTTAGACGTGATCGTGACAAAAACTCAGATCCCAATCCATTCTGGATCCATAGATATCCTGGAAACTACTGCTCCGATTTTAACACAAGAAAAGATGTTACTGCATTCTGGGATTCGGTAGCCACAACTTTGGTCTCTGGGCGTGATCTTGGAAAAAAATCTGAAAATCCGGAAATATGAAAAAAATATTTACAGTCAACTTATGTCACAGAACATGACAGCAACCAGTTGATTGTGCTCCATGGAGCTTGGAACCCACACACGTGGCTATGGTGTACCGCCGGATGGTGTCACCATAGGCAAGGCAGGAAGCCAGTTATAGCTATGCCCCGCCCATCTCTATCTAAGCTCCACCCACGCTTTTACAGTGTTGGGATCGATCGATGCTTGTACTTTCGGAATCTCATTTCCAGAAAAGTATATAGGTAAGTTGTTGAATATTTTGCGACTAAATTGACTGGATACTGTTGCTGCCTATGGCAGAAACAGCGTCCAATCAAATTAGTTTCAAAATATGCAACAGCATGTTTATGAAATAGTAGAGACATATAATTCGTACAACAATGCTTAGTCTGTCATCAATTAAGCGTTTGTGATGAACCTAGTTATGACGTAATTCAGTATGACGTCAGCGCACACGTCACATAATTGTTTATAAGTTCATATAACCAATGGATAAGCTGGACCCATCCATTGACGGATTCGATCTGTCACTCAAATATATGACGTCATACTCAATTACGTCACATGTAGGTTGACGCCACAATCATAATTGATAGAGAATACTCCGTCATAAAGCTGAAATAGTCCGTCAAGTCTACGAATTGTATGTCTTTGATGGATTTACTATTTAACAAACATGCTGTTGAATTTTGTCAACCTAATTTGACTGGGCGCTGTTGCTGCTATAGTTTGAAAATATTCAATAGATTACCTGTATGGTTACCTAGGAAATGGGATTCTGAGAATTGAGGTTTGAAAATACATAAATCGATCCCAACGCCAGTACAACGTGGGCCGAGTATATCTAAAATGGGCGTGGCATAGCTAGAAATTGGCGTGGCATAGCTAGAAATGGTTCCCTCTATTGCGCCATATTTACAAAAGCGGGGCGCAGCTCGGGGTTCAAACTCCCAGAGCCAGATTAAAACAAGGGATATCTGGTCTATAGCACCGGTGCCCCGAAAGATAAGTGGCCCCAAAGCACAAGCAATAATCGCATTTATCCATTTAGACCTGTATAATGCCAATTTCTCACTTTTACCGTCATGACATAGGTAATCTGTTGACTATTTTGTGACCAATTTGACTGAAAGCTGGTGTTGCGTACGGCCTATGACAGCACTATCTTTGAGTCAAATTAGTTTCAAAATATTCAACAACATTTGGACACATAAGTGACAAATTTATTATATTTGGCAGCAGTAGCGTTACCAACGGGGCGTCTTCGTCGACGCCGATCCCTCCTTGATCCACCCAATAACGACCCACAACTAATTATCCCTGGGCCCCATATAGCTCTAATCTGGCTCCACCCTTGGTAACTGTGCTTAAGTGGCTGCGAGCTAGGTCCTATCTATTATTACTCGTGAACTGTTTCCTTAATATGGCCATCTTGTATCATTTCCAGGCAGACATTTCTGTTGAGTGGAAGTTTGCGCATGCCCAGCTTTTGTTTGAATACATTCAACCTGGGTTTACGCTGCCTGTTCCGTTAAATCTAATACCGACACCGAAGTCCGTGTTTTATACGCTACTCTACATATTCAGCCACCAATGGGTTTGCTGGTGCCAGTGGGTCTGCCAGGCACCGATAATCTGCTACAGATGGCTATTCCGCATATTGGTATGAATATTATGGTGCCTATGTGTAGCCAAAGAGTCGGATAGTGCGGCTCCATAGATATCGTATATACTGGCTAGATTGATTGACCCTCTCAAAAGTTCAGGATATTCTCCAAAATAATGTTTTTGTTACTAAACCTATTACGTAGCCTAATAAAGTGTCAGATTATATTCGCCGATAAAATTTATTTCTGATACAAATATGTAAATATGCGTCTGTTCAATTTCTCTTTAAATTACCAAAAGATGATTTAGTCCGTTTGGGGAGGCTATATATGCAGCTGATCGTCTACGTCAGCCAGTCAGTGTATACCCGGTCATGTGCAGTTGCGATTTACGGAACTCGCGTCACCGGCAGTCGCGACAACTTGCCCCATAGTGAGGGTATGTGCATGAGCAATCTAGCTAGTATATACGATATCTATGGGCGAGTCCAATAAGATAAGCAAGATATTGAACCCTTTAACGAAAAAAAAGTCCCTTTAGCTCTTGAAAAATCCGCGTCTCAATTTCAAGAATACTATACAGGAAAGGTGTTGCATAAATTGAACCTAATGGACCTTTCCATTTTCTCCATTTTCTCCATTCATCACAGGACGTCATAATCAACTACGTGACGTGTAAGATGGCGTCATATCGATGGCGTCGTGAATGACGTAGATAGGTACGTCACGAACGGATAATTGGTGACGGACTAAGCGTTGTTGTATGACTAGTATGTCTTTACTATAAATTTAATAAAGATGCTGTTGAATATTTTGAAACTAACTTGAGTTGGCGCTATTGCTTACCTCTATAGTTTTCTGGAAGTTGATAGTCAGGGCGTTCGGGGATCGATCGATCCCAACACGAGCGAGAAGTGGGGGAGCTTCGCTGGAGATGGGTGGGCATAGCTAAAACTGGAGAGGTCCTTTCGACATGAATCTGTTGCTGGATCGGGTTGTTGCCTATGGAAACAGCAGCTCGCAGTCAAACCAGTATATATTCCTTACATCATACCGAATGTGTCTTTTCCCGTCTGTAAGAAATATAGGGGTAATGGAGCCATCCGCTCTCTCACTCAAATATATGACGTTATAATCAAATATATTACTTCTTAGGTGACGTCGCAATCAAAACGACAGAACGAACTCAACAATCTATCACTGAAATGTACGAATTGTATGTCTTTGATGAACTTACAATTTAATAAACGCACTGTTGAATATTTTGAAACTAATTTGATTAGAAGTTGTTGCTGCCATAAGCAATAACACTCACAAGTCAAATAAGTTTCGAAATATTCAACAGCTTCCATGTATAGTTACCTTGAAATTCACGTTCAGCGAATTGAGGTCTCAAAGTTCAAACATGCATAAAAAGTTCAGAGATTAGCTATAAATGGGCGGGGTATAGCTAGAAATGGGTGGGGTATAAGTAGAAATGGGCGGGGTATAAGTGGAAATGGGCGGGGCATAGCTAGAAATGGGTGGGGTATAACTAGAAATGGGCAGGTTATAGCTAATAATGGGCCGGGGTATAGCTAGAAATGGGAGGGTATAGCTAGAAATTGGTGGGGTATAGCTAGAAATGGGTGGGATATAACTAGAAATGGGCGGTGTATAGCTAGAAATGGGCGGGGTATAACTAGAACGTGGTGAGTATAGCTAGAAAGGATCGGGGTATAGCTAGGAATGGGCGGGTATAGCTGGAAATTGGCGGCGTATAGCTAGAAATTCACGAGTTATAGCCAGAGATGGGCGGGTATAGCTATAAATTGGCAGGGTATACCTAGAAATGGGCCGGGTATAGCTATAAATGGGTGGGCATAGTTAGAACTGGCCAAAGTATAGCGAGAAACGGGCGGGTATGGCTAGAAATGGGCGGCGTATAGCTAGTAATGGGCGAGGTATAGCTACACATTGGCAGTGTACAGCTAGAAATGGGTCGGGTACTGTTGGTTTGGGACACAGGTAGGTCGAGTGTCCTGCCCTGGGTGCTGTCAAACTTCCCGTAGAGTATCCGAGTCAGGAGTTATTTTGTACTATGAGATGGCACTCCTTCACCTATGGCGGCCAGTATCTCCTCATCAGACGGAGGTGTGACCTTGGCTCGCTCGTGGATAATGTTGATGTCACGAAGCAGTCCTCAAACCCTATCACAATGGACAGTGCACGCCATGGCTGTCGTGCCGACTTGTCCTGCTGCCTATAGACAATCTGCTGGAGAACTTTACCAAACATGGCAGCCGTTTATCCCTCTATATACCCAGACCTTAAACATGCTGCAGTATGTACAACATCCAGATGGGGCCATTGAACCCGTGACATCGCACTGCACTGATCCTCGGAAGGACTGCCTGATGGTCATTCGACCCAGTATACATGATGAGAACCCATTGTCCGCCGCTGGGAAGTACATTGACTTTGCAATCTCGGCACAGATCCACGAGATCAAGAGCATGACACTCGAGTTCAAGCTTCAGAGCACAATAGAACAGACGGTAGAGCGCCCGCACGTTCTGAACAGGTGGGAGATCATGCAGAGCAACAGCACCATGGACACAACCTATGTGAATGATGAGTACCGAGTCCTAGGTCTGCTGGCTCGTGGACCAACCTTCTATGTGAAGGGAAAGGGGTACTACGCTGTGGGGTGCAATGAGGGGTTCATGGAATTCGAACTACGGGCACGTGTCGAGAAGCCTGTGATAGTTCCACTCTTAACCCTCCTCGAGAACACACACGTGAATCCGGCTGCCATGCAGGATGGGCTGTTCCTCTGGGTGTACACTGAGCAGCTCGCAGATGCGACGATGAATGCTCCAAGACTTCATGTCTGGCATGACGAGAATGACCAGGAACTGAAGGAAACGGGTTCCAAACAGTGGAACGTGCATGTGGAGCGAGAACACCAGCAGGTACAAGCCGCAGCTAACCAACGGGTAGAGCTGACATTGCATCGTTGTGCATCGTACTGTGTTGCTGTTGCGGTCCTGGTTCAGAAGGGAGGAGCCATCCAGCAGGTGGATAAGCTAGACGACTTCAAGCTTGTGGTTGCTGGGACAAATGTTCTTGGTGAGGTACACGAGCTGGCTGACTGCCAACTCTACAGACAGAAAACTAAGTCATATGCAATTCTGTGACTAACCAGTGGAAGCGATGACCTCGAGTCACCACATCGGGGGCAGGAACATCACACCTAAACAGTGCAACCGGCTCAGCTTCAACATCGGAAACCTCATAGCTGGGACTCGCTCATTAGGTGTGACGGTACTTTACTTTGGCTATGCTAAGGTATGCGTGTCGAACACATCAGGTATTCAGCTTGAGCGTGCGTAGAGCATGACTCCTGTCAGCACCGCTACAGCCACCACCTCTACTATAAGCCCTGCTGTCTTTTGATCTGTCGATGCTTCCTAGTCGAGCGTTGGCTCAGATATCTTCACAGCCTCGTTGTACTCATCGAGACTCTCATCTGCCTCTGAGCCTCTGGTTGGCCTGAGCTCGGAGTTGGCGTCGGTGTGCCTCCCTCTGGCGCATATTCTCGAGGGCTTTGCTGTACTCAAACTTCTCCTTAGACAGCTTCTCCATCGCCTGGTTATGATGATCATGCTCGACATCTGCCGCCTTCTTGTCCCCAGTTCACTAAGGCAAACACGCCGGCATTCAAGATTGCGGATGCCATGCTATAGACTACAGTTTAAAGCTACTATATAGCTCCCCCAGCGACGGATATGTATGAACCAGAGGCTTATGAAGATCCAGTCGAGGATATAGATGACGAGGACTATGAGGAGGACTATGATGAGAAGGATTATGATGCAGATGACTATGATGTAGTGGAGACCGCAGGTGAGTATGATGATGTAGCGGAGACCGTGCCTGAATCCTGCAGGCTAGTACACAGAGCAAAAGGAATCGCACTTACATAAAAGGTTCTATCGGTCCGTTGGCAGCAGTTGGGGCTCTGATCGCTCTGCTCACAATGAAGTGTGGCGAGACGGTCCGCAAGATCGCCAACAATGTTCCCCATGGGGTGGAGAAGATTTTTGAAGCCATACCAGCCATCGCCACAGGAGTAGGTACATTCTTCGGAGTCACAGGCCCTTAGCTACTGTACGTTGCCATAGCGCTCGCAGCCATCTGGACTGCCGAACATTTAAGCCATACTATATAAGGATGGCCTCTCTGTACGACCTGGTCAAGTCCCTTAACTTCCGAGGGTTGGGCGTTAAACTACTGTTCAGTGAGGATCCAGCAGAGATTAGATGCCAGTGTATGGAGGTATTTGAGGAGGTCTCCAGTGATGGTCGAATGAATGATGGCCATCTGTTCATCTGTTTAGAGTTCACCCAGGCTGTGCGTGACAGGATGGGAGTGGACGTCAGTGATGAAATCTGGGAGTTTATCAACCGTCTTTCTTGAGGAACTCTACTATCAGCCTGGTGGATATTACCGTGAGCCCGCTCAACTACTCGAGGCTGCACATCGCAAGGGCCACAACTTCACATTGGAGACAGTTAGCCAGTGGCTAGCCACCAGCCGATGTGGCAGATATACAGACCTCGTCCACGGCACATCAGGCATGCCCATTTCGAGGAAACTGTCCCAAACAGAGTTCACCAGGTAGATGTTCTATTCCTTCCACATGACTCGGTTGGTCGTAAGACTTACAAGTATGCCCTCACCAGCGTCGATGTCGCCAGCAGGTACAAGGCTGCAGTACCCCTCACAGACAAGTCAGCTGGCCAGGTGGCCCACGCATTCCAGGGTGTCTATGAGGCTTCGGAAAATCCCCTCCAGTGGCCAGAATTGTTGCAGGTAGATGAGGGTAAGGAGTTCAGAGCGGAGACTGCAGCCCTCAGGCGGAAACATGGTGTGGTAGTTAGGCGAGGCGAGGTAGGGCATCACCATGCCCAGGCTATCGTTAAGCAGTGGAATCGGACACTGGCAGAGAGACTGTTCCCACACCAATACGCCCAGGAAATGGCCACACCGAGTGAACGTTCCAGAGTTTGGGTGAGAGGGCTGCCTGCTGTGGTGGAGAGATCCAATGCCGAGGTGACCAGGCTAATCGGGAAGAAGCCAGTAGAGGCTATCAGACACTCTGCTAGTCACAGCTCTAGAGGAGCAGACAAGGGAGAGGTGTGCCTACCAACTGATGCTCTGGTTCGGCACCTGTATGAGCCTGGTGAGCTGGAAGGCGGTCGACGTCGTGCAACAGATCCTAACTGGTCGATAGATGTTCACAGGCTTGACAGGTATGTGGAGGCGGAGGGGCGGCCTACACTGTTCTACCTGGCACGCCAGCACGGAGTGCCTAGACGACCATTTGTCATAGAAGAGCTTCAGCTAGTCCCTGAAGACACACAGCTACCACCCCCTAGGGTGCTAACATTATACTCGATGGGCTCGGTATCGACCCCATCTGGCAGCACATGGCGCTTATCATAGTAAGCGGAGAGTCCAAGTTTTTTCTGCGCATACATCACCATACACTGATTGCGCATGCGTAGGCCTTGGTTTTTAACTCTGTCCACCCGCCATGTAGGGCACTGTAGAACCTCTGCCAAGAGACCTCATTCTGCCGCTTTGACATTCCCTTAGCCGAGCACTTACTCGCAGCTGCGCTCTGCACGTAGTAGCATTTGGAGCAGAGAGCGATGCCACGAAAGCCTTCAAACGTGAGCTTGAACAGTCCCAGAGTCCGTCCAGACCATTTGTCATGGTCATGGTGTCACGGTAGTGAGCCGCTTGCCTAATCAAGTGCCAGGTGCCCTCTTCGGTTGGTTCATACACGCGAATCCAGATCTTGGCGAAGAACTCTACCTTGTCCAGCTGATCCAGCGAGGTCTTGCGGACATCAGGTACTGTCTTGCCATAGAACTGTGTGGCAAGCTCTCGTGCAGGAGCTGTACTTCTATCAGCTCTCGCTCCTCGGTGGACTGCTAGACATCTCCAGAGACACATGTTGTCCCTGTAGGTGTCGAGGGCAGTCATACTCTTCTTCTGTCGTAGCCAGTCTGTGAGGGGGCCTGTCCCAAGTAGAGGTTGGCGGTCGATGACAGCCCTGACCTCAACGTTGACTGATCGAACAAAAGCCCACTTGGTGTTGGGTCGATCGATATTGTCTGTGTCGAGGCGGGCTTGCTCTCTTGCTGCCACCCAGTCTTGAGCTGCTCCTATCGTGGTCAGCCACGGGCTCCCTGAAGCATTCTTGTGGAAGAGCATCACCCTACCGTCTTCGATGTGATGGATGCGATAGGTATGGGTGTAGCGGAGGTAGAAGGCATTCTGGACAGTCTGCTGGATCTTGTGCATGATCTGACCTGTGAGGTCTCCTTCTAGACCTCGCCTTCTCACCTCATGCTCCGGGCTAAGGGTTCAGACCCCGGCCCCCTCATCACTCGGTTAGTGATCCTGCATAGGAGAGGTAAGCGCTCCAGTGGATGGTCCGCCCTCCGCCTCGCTGTAGTCTTGGCTCGCAAGCTAGCAGTCACCTCCTCGTCCAACTGACGAAGCTCACGTATCTGCTGCGCTTTCTTGTGGGGATTCCAAGGATCATCTTTGGTATGCGCTTGAAACCTTCCCCTCTTCATTGCTCGGGAGAGTTGCTTCTGCACTCCTCGGCACGGACCTGTCCGATCATCTGGAGCAGGTCGGCTTTCTTGGCCGAATTGCTTTGCAACAGCGTGAAGCTGTGCAACAGTAATCATGGTGTATGTCCCTGTGGATGACTGTCTCTAAATGGACGCTCAGACCTATTATGTGTGGTGATCACAAGGCGATCAGTACCTGTGGGGTGGACCATCGTGTCGATGTGATGTGGATTCTTGTCTTTAAATGTGCGTTCAGACCCTATTATGTGTGGTGATCACAAGGCGATCAGTACCTGTGGGGTGGACCATCGTGTCGATGTGATGTGGATTCTTGTCTTTAAATGTGCGTTCAGACCCTATTATGTGTGGGGATCACAAGGCGATCAGTACCTGTGGGTGCCCGTCGTGTCATGTGATGATGACGGAGACTATGTGTGAGAGTGTGTATGATTATATTGTACCGAGAAATCACTTTATTCTCGTCATTCTTGGTACCAATCAGGACCGGAATGAAGCGAGAATTTCAAAACTGTTTACCATTTTAAAATCGGACCAGAAATGGCCGAGTTATCCACAAGTGCTAATAGCGAGATTTGAACCTGTGATTTTAAGTTTGCTAATAAACATAAGGATCCAACGCATTAACTACCTCGGCCATGCATTAATATGTAAAGCTGATAAGTTATGTGTTCTCATTGCTGCGCTACATGTGTGAGATGCAGTCGATGTTCAGGAGCTGATACATGGGAGTAGCACGCATTGAGAGGTTAGTGGGCGAGGATCACTGGATTATTTCTTGTTTCGAAGCGAGAATTACAAAACTGTTTACCATTTTAAAATCCGACCAGAAATGGCCGAGTTATCCACAAATGCTAATAGTGAGATTTGAACCTGTGATTTTTAGTTTGCCAATAAACACAAAAACGTGGCTCTAACGCGTTAACTATCTCGGCCATGTATTAGTATCATTGCTGTGCTACATGTGTGAGATGTGGTCGATGTTCAGGAGCTGATACGTGGGAGTAGTGTGCGCATTGAGAGGTTGGCGAGGGATCATTACATTATTTCTTGTTTCAACTCTTGTTCCAAATCGATAGCAGCATCCACATCAAAACTGCAAACCGTTTCTAAATAATTAATATACTTGAAGAGTTTTCCATTGCTATCACAGTCATCGGATAACGTGTAAGGCATGTTAGTGGAAATGACGAGCAGAATGTTGGGATCCCTGAGCTTCTCCTCCATTTCTCAAGATTTCGATCTGCATAGTTGCCCATATCACGCAATGGCCCGGGTACTTTTTCTCGTAGCGCCGCAGAGCCTACATCATGCATGCATGACCATAGCTCTTCAGACCAGCCCATTGTGTGTAATATTGTTTGTAGATGAGCGTTTACACGTAGTTGAGGGTTTACATGTAATGTTGTGCATGTATGATCACCGGTATACCAATGGATGCTGCATCTAAATAGGTGTTAATGCATAGCAGCTACTATTCTTGACTTTCAATGACTGTGCGAGTTGGTCTTGACGTGATGTCTTACGGGTAAAGAGTAATTGTAGACATGTTTACCTTTTGCTAATAACGAGATTTGAACCTGTGATTTTACAATTTTAAAAGTGAATGATACAATGCACTTACTCTCTCGGCCATGTATGTGTTAGTAAATAACGCTGATAAGTTATGTATTCACAAAGACAAAAATAATTATAAAAATAGCCAAGAGAAATACTTAAATCACAAAGATACAGGAAATTTGATATAATACAATAATTAATAGCTGCAAAGCACTAGTGGCTATAACAGCAAAGCGAGAGAAAACAGAGCGGTCCAAGAGGAAAAAATATGTTCCAGAGAAACAGAAACACTAAACATGGAAATAGAAAAATACAGGCATTAGTTACAAGAAATATGAAGAACAGATGAAAGACGAGTTACCTCCCTTGCATACAGATAGTCATCGAGATAACACGTATCAGTGATTTCACAATATTGCGCAGAACCAGAAAGACTAAATATGAAAATTTATTTACAATTTGATAAATAGACTGTTGAATATTTTGACAGCTATAGCAGTAACATATTCCAGGGTTAGAATTTCGGACAAATCACGCTATAGTTTTGTGAGATATAGCCATGAACAGACTGACAGATTAACTCACAAACAATATGCAAGACCCTCTCCACTAGCGTCGATGTGTATAGGGCAATGAGATAGCGGTCATTGATGTTTGCCATTATTGCACAAGTGTAGTTACCAGTGTGTTACTATTATTGCACCACAATTAGTATCATTATTTGTAATCTAATTATCGGTTCTCCGTTGGCTCAGTTGATAACAGCGCTGAATTCTAAACAAAAAACCATGGTTCAAATCTCAAAAGTAAAAAATAAAAAGATGGTGGTACCAAGTCGATGTTATGGAGCAACGGAGAGCCACCGAAAAAAAACCTGCAGAGAGAGAGAGAGGCCGGCCAGAGAGGGCCAGCGATAATAAGCAGGGATTCTCCCGAAGAGGTGGCGCGGTTTCCGCCATTTAATAGGTCTCCTCTTACTGTGGTCGATGCAATACATTTCTCCCCGTGCCAGATAGTTCGTTGGCTGGCTCATTATATTTGGCAAGATCGCTCGAGTGAGTGGATTTAATTCCTTTGTCATTTGTAAGCGTAAGCCTAGTTCTTTGATTATATAAATCTTTATAGTCAGTTGGCCGTCCCCGGTCAACTCGAACAGACCAATAAATATATGACTGTAATATGTTAGTATACATTAGGAAACCACTTTAATCAGTTAGGTGTTAGTAAACCACTTAATAAGTGGTTCAAACTAACAAATATATGACTGTACTATCTATTCGTATATTTGTTGGTAGACGTCAGGTTTCAAAAGGGAACACTATTTATTTAGTGTTTAGCTCTTTCCCTGACGTCTTGGTATTATATATTTGTATTATCTCCCTTTATATATTGTAGTAGTATGGGTTTTCTCTTTTATTAAAACACCATGGCAACCTCTTATAAGCGTACCCTGAGTCTTAAAGAGACAAAGGCGTGGGATATTTCAGTGATTGAGGTGTATCATGGGCTGAAGGATGTAGTTGGGGCAGGGCCACGGGTCCTTCAAGATCTCATTAACGTTTCCAAATCCGTATGGCATGTCACCGTGGTTAATGAAAGTGTGAAGGAAAAGTTGCTCGATGAGGTCCTTGTCGTGAAGGGCGAGGTGTGTAATGTGGAGGAAAAAGATTCTGATCGTTTACAGATTGCCCTAACAAAAACAAATGTCTAGTTTGTGGGTTATCTGATCATTTTAAGTGGTGATGCCCGCATAACAGATCAGTCAAAGAGGGTGCTGATAAAAGTACAGAGTAAGTTGTTTCTAAAGAAAATGTCATAGAACCGGTAGTTGCTGAGATTGTAGCCGAAATCCATGTTAATGAGAAGCATGTCTCTAAAGAAAATATCATAGAACCGGTAGTTGCTGAGACTGTAACTGAAGTCCATGTTAATGAGAAACATGGTGAAAAAACTAAGAATCCAATCACTGTAGTTGCAGGCGATGAAATAGAGATTCTAGATGAGGGGATAAGTCTTACTCCAGTAACAAGTCAATCCAAGTCTGATGTCAGAGAGGTTAATTCCACACAAGTTGAAGATGATGATCAATACCCTCTGGAAGAAAGTTTTAATTTAGGACAAGTAAAATTCAGGTCGCAAGATACTGAAATTAACCTTGATTTTCCACTGAGTACACTCAATCTAGACGATTTGAATAATATAGAGAAAGTAATTGGTATCTTGGGCCGATTGAGTGGTACAAAGCGACAGAAAGATGGAGACAGTTCTGAATCAGAAATAGAGGAGAGTGATATAGAAGACGATAATATATCAGTGGCTGAATCCGATATATCCATTCAAACATAAAGTTCTAAATCACCCGATGAAATGGTCATGTACAGGTCAGAGGAAGGAGAGGTGTTAGTTCCATATGTGATGGCAAAAGTGGTTAAATATAGGCATCTGCGTCATGATTCAGATATATTAAAATATAAGAATTTGGAAAAAGTTGAACTAAGTAGTACAGAGTTTGAGAGTAAAATAGGTAAATGGTCTAAGAGATGGTCGGAAAAAACCTAAATCTAGTTAGCAGCAATCTAATGGCAGTTGTACACATCATGTTATTACTTTTTATGCTAATTTGTACACTCAATTGTAGAGGCTTAAATAGTGACATAAAACAGCGTCACTTACTAGAGACAATGAGCAGATTGACATTGCTTTGATACAGGAAACAGATTCAGAAGTCAGAATTATACGATAATTTAGAAAGGATTTCTGGATCCAAAATATTGTAATCGTTATCTCAAGATAATAGTGCTGGCGTAGCAATTCTTATACTCCCTCGTTGGTCAGCCTATGTAACTATAATCTCTTCAGTATCAGATGCAAATGGTCGCTGGGTGAGAGTCACAATAGATATACAAAACACACGTTTCACGTTGCTGTGTATATATGCACCTGCATCTCATCAACTACATCGAAATATTTTTAATGAGATGTCTACAACAGCACTAGATAACATCACTGAGAACTTAGTAATGGGTGGTGACTTTAATTGTGTCATAGATAAAGAAAATGACAGGAATGCAACTTCAACTTATACTGATACATCACATAGACTCTTAAAACAAATATGTGATAATGAAAATTTAGTTGACACCTATAAAATATCAAAACTTCACGGTAAAGATCATACATGTTTTTCAGCAGATTGTAAAGTTGGGTCACGGATCGACAGAATTTATGTGAATAGTTTGTTGACAGGGTACTGGAGAGATGTTAATATTAAGCCAGTCGCATTTTCAGATCACAACATGGTTTGTGTAACCGTCGTCAATGCTGACTGGGTAACAAAAGGGGTCAGGTCTTGGAAATTAAACACAACACTGTTGGGAGAAGAATTTTATAAGTAAAATAGAGATTTGTTGGCAGCATTGGATTAATAGGAAAGCATCATATAAGAGCACATTGCAATGGTGGGAGGATGTAAAACTGGATTTAAAGATTGTTTCCCGACAGTATGCTATTAGAAAAGCACGGGAAATACGCAAATGCAAGAAAACACTTCATCGATCACTGATGAAAATTAATGCTAAAGTAAATAATGGTGAAGATAATTATTATGAATTACTGGTTAAAATTAAAAGTAAAATAAGAGATATAGAACAATATGAGTTTGAAGGTGCAAAAATTAGAGCAAGAACCCAGATGCATGGCCAAGGGGAAAAGCCAACCCGATATTTTTGCACATTAGAAAAAGCACGGGCAATAGATAAGGTGATGTGCTCATTAAATAAGCCGGATGGTTCAACCGTCTTTACCCACAATGAAATGAGCACTATTGTACGCAATTACTATGACTTGTACAAGTCAGAGGGAATTGATGAAGATGCAAAATTGAATTTGCTAGCAAATATAGACAAAAAAGTGTCAGACACAGGCAGTGAATTCTGTGATCAACCCTTAGCACTAGAAGATTTAACTAAATCCCTTAGTATGAAACTAGAAAAATCACCTGGGTGTGATGGCCTTCCAGTTGTATTTTACCAAACCTTTTGGCACCTTGTAGGTCTAATAATGGAAGAGTTAGCCACTTAAATTTTTTAGAAAGGCCATTAACCACCAACTATGGCTAGGGAATATGTAAGGCTAATATATAAACGAGATGGCAGACGTCTAATTCAGAATTACAGACAGATTTCTCTACTATGTGTAGACTACAAAATAATATCCAGAGCACTAGCATTGAAACTTAGTAGTGTTTTAGGAGACATTATTGGAACAGAGCAGACATGTGCTGTACCTAGGAGGACAATTTTAACCAATACCATGTTAATAAGAGACCTTATACAATTGGCTAAGAAGGATAGCATCCCTTCAGCTGTGATTGCCTTGGACAACGAAAAGGCATTTGACCATGTGGAATAGGGATTTTCTTTTTAATTTTTTGCAATCGTCTGGGTTAGACACAAACTTTATTAAATGGGTTAAGATTTTATATACGGATATCAAGAGTAGCTGTTTAGTGAACAATTAATTATCCAGAGAGATAGTCTTAGAATGCGGTGTTAGACAGGGGTGTTCCCTATTGCCATTATGATTTGTTATTGTGATGGAATCCATTGGCATAGCATTGAGGCAAAATAATAACTTTCAAGGCATATGTATTCGAGGCATAGAAAGACCACTTAAGCTGTCATAATATGCTGATGACACAACTGTGTTTGCTAGTTCAAACAATGATTTTACAATTTTAAACCAAGTACTTACAAAATTTCCAAAATGCGTCTGGTTTGAAAATCAATAAGGGAAAATCCAAAGGATTATTTTTGGGGCATGGAAAGAGCGAAATGACCATCCATGAAATCAGTTGCTCTAATGATACCATTAAGATTTTAGGCATCTATTTTAGCAGGAAACCGAATGCAACACAAAATTGGGATGAACGAGTATCTAAGCTTAAGAGAATATTAGCAAATTGGAAGCGTCGTCGCCTTTCAATTTTTGGTTGAGTGTTTCTTGTTAACAACTTGATATTATCTGGGCTATGGTATACAGCATCTGTTGTACACATGCCAAAACATGTAGAAAAGAAGGCTAACGAGTTGATATTGTCATTCATATGGGAAGAAAAGAGTCATTTAGTTTCCCATCGTGTTCTCAATAATGCTAAGTTAGAAGGAGGACTTAATTTAATTGATATTAAAGTGAAATGTGTTGCTTTAAGGCTAAATTTTTTAATGATTTTATTACATCAGATGAGACGTGGGCATGTGTTTCACGAGCTCCCGTGGAGAGAATTTAGAACCATTTCTGACGGAATGTGGTTTTACCTCAAATAAGTCACCTCCGAATAGCCAAATGATACCAGATGTGTTGAAGGATCAAGTTAAGGAGTTAGAATATTTGACAGATACATGCATCCACCTACGTGCTGGAAGGAAGTACTAGAACAGCAATTGTGGGGCAATAGTAATATATGTTATAACAACGCAGTACTTTATCTACTGTCCTTTGCAAAAAATGGCATTCAACGTTTGTCTGATATGATACACTCCCAAACACATAGATGGATTTCAGTGCAAGAAGTAGCTAGAAAAACACAAATGAGGCATATAGATGTCCAGCAGTTACTAAATAAAATAAAACATGCTGTACCAATTGAATGGTTTCATCTGTCAAATGTAAAGCATAATAGTTTGACTCCACAACCTGCACTAGTTCTTGATGATGGGATGTTAAAATACGAAATGAGATCCAAGAATTGGTACCACATTATGAGACGACAAGAAGTAACACCTCCCATAGCAATTAAGAGATGGGATGGCTCAACCTATAAACAATCCAGTTGAAAAAATGTATGGAAAATCTGACATTTTCCATACATACCAAATATGGCTCACGATTTATTGTGGCGATTAATACATCGACGGCTATGGGTGGGACACTTGACATACAAGTGCAATATAACGACTTCTGATAGGTGTTACTTGTATCAAACAGATGAGGAAACAATCGAGCATTTATTTGCAGAATGTCCAATATCGTCACAATTTTGGGAGTATATCAGCCAAAGCTTTGCACAATTTGGAGCTAAGCCCATTATTTTAGAAACTCATGTAGTCTTATTCAGAGAATTTGGATCAAGCGGTGTTAATACCACAAAGTCTGATAAGACTATTTTAATAATAATGCTAACCATAGGTGTTTGAGCCATCTGGAAACATCGATGTGCGCAGAAGAAAAATCCATCGATGGACAATCACAATAGAGCAATAAAGGCAATATTTCGTTCATTGCTGCTGAATCATATTCCTTGCGAATATTTTAGATTAAAACAGCATGGTAAAGAAAAGTATTCAAAGACATATGGGTGCAAAACAAACAGAGTTTCAATAAAGTTGGGAACTGTAAAAAATAAACGAGCCTGCACTAGCGTAAATCATTCAATTACTACAACTGTTTTATCTGTGTCTTTTAATTAATCTGTGTCTTGTAATTCATTTTAGTCTGCATTTTGATATTGTTATGTTTAATAAGTCATGTTAACAAATAAAGAGACTGGGGTAATTTAATAATCAATCGATAAAATAAGTTGCCATTGAATTATAAAATAGTCCCGGATAACTTTCGAAACTTGCACAGGGTTTTATAGGGTTATTTGTTCCCGGGTAATTTACAAAACCTTACAATAAAGTAAATCGAAAATGTAAATAAGAGCACCATCTATGTTTCTATAATTTTCTTGCTGACTATGCCCGCTGATCTTTAAACAATCAGCCCACTGGCGTCAATGATTGACTTCTTTGTCATTGATTGGCGAGTGACTTTTCAATTGTTGGACAGTTGCACTCGCCACATGGGCCTACTACCACACCTGGATTGAAGAGTAATGCCTTTGCTAAGTTTTGTTTTGCTATCAGATCTTTATCAGCTTATTGTTTTGTATCTATACCGTTTAAGCGGTATGTGTTTATAGATTGTATTAATGTTCGTTAGTTAGATATGTTATTTATTTTTTGTTTTGGTGTAGTATTAATCAGGCTTACTAGTTCACCAGGTTTTTTCTGGGGGTTTGCAAGCCTTTTTAAAGGAGTTCCTCCATGAAGTTTGTCCAACTGCGTCAGCATGGGATTTTCGAAAAAAAAAGAAAAAAAGTAGAAATAGTTTTCAAAGCGAACAGACATATTTTTTTTATCTCTACGCTATCTACTCATATTACTAGTTTCTAGTAAGCTTATGTATATATATTTTGTTCAGTTGGTTTTCTAATTGCAAATAGTTTCCTTATTTCTTGTCAGTTTGTATATTTTTGATTGTAGGAAGTTGCAATCGTGACATGAGTTTTCAGATTGAAAGCTGAAATCGCCTCTGTGGTTAGCCATTTTTGCTGATCACTGAGCTTACTCGTTTCTCTTTTTCTCTTGGCTAGATTCGGCCCATCCCCGTTGTTCATTTTGACTATTCCTATTAGTAACAATGCTTTACCATGGGGAACATTTCTAGTTGGCATTTCGGCAGGCAAATCTTTTGTTAGTTAATCAATTTGTTAGTTCAGAGCGTTGATGATTGTAAGCTACATCAGTTTGCTGAAGACCATCAACAAGAGTAGACTGATGATTATATGGCTGTTAATATCGCCGGATATTTGTCAGTAGATCACACATTCTAAAGGAGACACTAATTTATTAGTGTTTAGCTCTTTGCGTGTTGGTAATTTTATTTGAATCTAAGCTTAGTGGCCTCTATAGATAGTCATTATGGCAGTTTAGTATTTATTTATACTGACCAGGCGTCTTAAAGTGGCGTTATTTTAACGTTTTACCTGATACGCCATATTGCTTTAATGATTGGCATTGCGCTGTAATATCAAATGGCAACCAAATACAAACGTACCCTAAGCCTTACAATAATAACTAAGGGTGGGATGTCACTGCGATTGATGTGTATCATGGGTTAAAGGATGTGGTTGGTGCAGGACCTGCTATTTTGCAGGGTCTCATTAATGTTGCGAAAACTGTATGGAACGTAACAGTGTCAAATGAAGGTGTCTAGGAGAAGCTGCTAGAACATGTTCTTATTGTGAAAGGTGAAGTTTGTATTGTAGAGAAAATCGAGTCAGATAGGTGGTTAGTGAAGATGAAAGTTCCAATAGAAATTCCAGATGACAGAATCATGAATGAACTGAAAAAGTACGGCAACGTGCAAAATATTGAATGAGAAACATATCCCTTTGACAGAATGCTAGAAAATGTTGTAAGACGCATCTGGTTTGAAAAGGTTGATAGCCCTTTACCAACCAGATTGACGGTTGATGGCAGTTTCGTCATGCCCTTGTGGTATAGAGGGCAAATTAAAGCATGTTGGATCTGGCAGCAGATTGTCACAATCGAAACAAATGTTTGCTCTGTGGTTCAGTTGACCATTTTAAATGACGCTGTCCAAAAAAACAGAACAAGGTCACCTTACCAGAAGCCAATCCACCATTAAAGGATGCAACTGACTCAAACGTTTCTGTACCAATCACTGAGAATGACACAAATAAATCATCAAATCCTGTTAAAGTAACTGGAGTTGATGAAATTCAAGTAATAGAGGAGGGTATAATTTTAACCTCAGAAAATAATCAAAATGCAGTGGATCCAAACGTGGATGTAGAAGAAACAGAAAAATTACGATCTTACAGAAGAGCCAGATTATAATTCGTTAGAAGATGAATTAAAATTAGGACAGGATAAATTTAGGTCTCAGAAGACGTAAAGTTCAGTCGATTTTCCGCTAAGCCCATTTGATTTAAGTCAGCTTGAAGATATGGTAAATGATGCTCCTGCCAAATGTAACTTAAGTGGCAATAAGCACCATAAAGAAGACAATAGCTTAGAATCTGAGATTGAAGAAAATGATATGGATGATGATACGATGTCAGTTGCAGAATCGGACGTGTCCATTCAAACACAGAGTTCACAGATGAAAGATGAAATGGTAATGTAGCGATCAGAAGGTGATGAAGTGGTAGTGCCATATGTAACATCGAGAGGCGTGAAATATCTTCTACTGCGCCCTGATTCTGATATTTCCAAATATGAATGTTTGTCTGTGATAGAACTAGGAAACACTGAATTCGAAAGAAAATTAGGTAAATGGTCTAAGAGACAAGCTAAAAAAACAAAATCAAGTTAATCTAATGATGGTGGTTGTAAACATCATTTTACAAAATTATGATTATCTGCACCATCAATTGCAGAGGATTAAACACCGAATTAAAGCAGAGCCAATTGCTTGAAGAATTAGCAAATGAGAGGGGTTTCTACAAAGACCAAACTTCAAAAACCTGAAGTATATGAATCTCTCAAAGATATTTCAAAATGACAGATTTTTATTCTTTATCACAAGATAATATGGCGTGAGTGGCCATTCTTATACTGCCCCACTGACTCGACTATGTGGACGTTATACCGTCATCATCAGATACAAACGGACAATGGATTTGTGTATCAATTGATGTACTGAACATAGGTTTATATTTGGTGTACCTTTATGCACCAACCTCTCATCAATTGCGCCGTGAATTTCTAAATGATGTTTCCACAATAATTCAAGACAAAACGCCTGAAAAACTAATTGTGGGTGGTGAGTTTAACTGCATATTAGGTGAGGCTAAAGACAGAAACTCTCAGTCTAATTTTAATGACACGTCACATAATATTTTGAAACACATTTGTGAAAATAAAAGCTTGGTAGACACTTATCGGATTGAAAATCCAGGTCTGGAATTTACTTGGCTTTCAACCGATGGTAAGTTAGCTTCAAGGTTAGATAGGATCTATGTAGAACGTTCATTGAAAGGTTACATCTGTAAAACTAACATAAAACCAGTAACTTTCTCTGATCATAATATGCTTTCCATCACATTAGACAATGTTGACTGGGTCAAACGAGGAGATAGATTTTGTAGCATTGTTATGAGATAGTTGCTATCGCAAATGTGTGGAAAGTTGTTGGAGGCATTGGGATGAAAAAAGAGGTTTGTATGAATGTATAACAGGCTTGTGGGAAGATGCTAAATCAGACCAGAAATATTTCAAGACAGTATTCCATCAGGAAAGCACGAGAAATGCGAAAGCGTAAAAAGGCGCCTCAGAGGTCGCTGTGTAACATTAATAAGAAAATTAATGATGGGGAATATAATTATTACGAATTATTAGTTAAATTAAAATGTAGACTAAATGAAATAGAGCAATATCAGTTTGCTGGCGCCAAAATAAGTTCAAGAGCACAAATGCACACTGTGGGCGAAAAGCCTACATGTTACTTTTAGCAATTTGAAAAAAGCAAGCAGTATAGAGAAATTACTGCGCTCGCTGAAGACTAATGATGGTGTATCAGTGTGCTCATATGCAGAGATGATGGAAACAGTATCTGAATTTTACAAATCATTGTATAAATCTGAGGGAAGTGATGAAACTGCAGCTAGAGATGTTTTAGCTAATATAAAGCAAAGACTTCCAGATTCATGTTGCGAAAGCTGTGACCAATCAATAGCAATTGATGATTTAACAAAATCCCTCAAAGGTATGAAGTTAGAAAACTCTCCTGGCTGCGACGGACTTTCAGTCGAATCTTATCAAACGTTCTGGCACATATTTTGGTCCAGTATTAGAAGAAATAGCAACCAGCATTTTTAAGCAAGGGCATCACCCTCTATCGATGGCCCAAGCATATGTTCGGCTTATATACAAAGAGGAAAGAGAGAAAGTAGACAGAAATAAAATACGGAGTTATAGACCAATCTCTCTACTCTGTGTAGACTATAAGATTATTACTTGTGCACTAATACTAAAACTTGGCGCAGTTCTAGGCGAAATCATTGATGATGATCAAACCTGCTCTGTGCCGGGAAGATCAATATTAAACAACACTTTGCTTATACGGCACCTTATTCAATTAGTTGAAAAGTATTGTATCCCAGCAGTAATAATAGAACTTGATAATGAGAATGCGTTTGACAGACTTGACTGGGATTACTTGTTTAAGTCTTTTGACCATATTGGCTTTGGTTCCAGATTTATTAAATGGGTAAATATCTTATATACTGATATAAAAAGTTGCTATTTAGTAAACAATCAGCTATCCGAACTTGTAGTGTTGGAACGATGTGTCAGACAGGGTTGCTCATTGTCCCCGCTTCTATTCATCATAGCTATGGAATCGTTGGGGGGGGGGCACATTAAGGCAATGCAATGACTTTCAGGGAATATGTATACATGGCGTAGAAAGGCCACTAAAAGTTTCTCAATATGCAGATGATACGACTGTATTTGCGAGTAAAAATACGGATTTTAGAATTTTAAATGGAGTATTAGCAGATTTTCAAACGGCATCAGGGCTTAAAGTCAATAGAGACAAATCTACGGGTTTATTTTTGGGCGATTGGAAGGACAGAAATGACAATGTTATGGATATTAACTGGTCAAATGGTGTCATAAATATTTTGGGTATTTACTTTAGTAGAGAACAAAATGTATTAATAAACTGGGAAGAAAGGCTATCCAAGCTAAAGTGTGCATTAGTAAATTGGAAACGACGTCACTTAGCTGTCTTTGGCAGGACATTTGTCCTTAATAATTTAATTTTATGTGGGCTGTGGTATACCGCTTCTGTAGTTCATATGCCCAAACCAGTAGAGTCAAAGATCAACAGGTTACTTTTGTCCTTCGTATGGGAGGACAAAGCCCATTTAGTATCAATCCTCATCAATGGAAAGCACGACAGAGGCCTGGATTTGGTTACAGTTTCAGCTAAGTGTGCTTCTTTAAAACTTAAATTCTTGAATAAGTTACTCACTTCAAACTCATCTTGGTCAAGTGTTTTAAGGGCACTTCTACAAAGGTACGTAGACCCATTTCCAGTAGAATGTTTATTTATGTGCAATAAACTACCACCTAACGATCAAAAGATACCAAATGTATATAAAGAACAGCTCGAAACCTTAAAAATATTTACCCGATCAATGCCACAACCCAATTGTTTGGAAGATGCATTAGAGCAACGTCTTTGGGGCAACGATGTGATTCGTGATAAAGATGCTGTATTATATTTGCCCTCTATGGCCAAAAATGTCATTCAATATTTACGTGATTTGGTAAATCCGAAATCTTATAAATGGATTACGATGCAGGATGTAGCAAGAACAACATTAATGAGCCATATTGATGCTCAACGCTTATTTGTTAGAATAAAGAATGCCATACCTGATGAATGGTTCAAATTGCCGAAAGCACGTGGCAACAGAGATATGTTGCAACCAACATTAGTATTTAAGTCAGAACATATAAAATACAACATGGCATCTAGAGACTGGTATAGAATTCTAATGCAAAATTGGAGACAGGCTCCTATTGCGGTTAGGCATTGGAACAATTTAGAATGCATGCCAAAGAAGTGGAAAAATGCCTGGGAAAATGCCTGGAAAACAATACATCTACCTTGCCTACCAGGAACGCACAGGACTTGGCATGGTGATTCACCCTGTTATCTGTAGGAGCGTGGGCTATCTGGAAGCATCGGTATTCACAGGCCAGAGATAAAACAGGCAACAACCACCAAAGAGAAATATAAGCTATATTTCGATCATTGTTGATAAACTGCATTCATTGTGAGTTGTACAAGTTAGTGGAACATCTATGGGGCAAAATCCCCCCCCCCACAGAGCCCCTTGTGGGTTGGTCTGTTGTTTTATTAACCACTATAAAAACATACTTACCGTTCAATCACTACTTGCTAAATCAACTAAACTGCATTTAGCTACCAGAATATGATTTTTATGCTTGCTTACATTCCTCCCCATGCCTAGTCCATATTAATATATACCCTCAACCAGGCTACTGGTAGGGTACACCCCCAATATATAACCTGATATAAACTCACTCCCTGGTGACGCCTGTCACTAAGCATGCCCGCGCATGCGCATTGGAGCCCAAATAGGAAACAGATTAACTTTTCTAAATTTAAGTGCCAAATATTACGAACAGATTCTCAAATCATTCCCACGCGGGGTGGTTGAGGCCAGGTCGTAGTAATTGAATGGTAAGTATGTTTTTATAGTGGTTAATAAAACAACAGACCAACCCGCAAGGGTGTGGGGGGGATGTCTGTGGGGGTTGTTATTACACCACAAAAACATCCATTACCGTTCAGTCACTACTTGCTAAACCCGTAGATTTGGTCAGTGCCCCACTTAAACCATTGGTGGGTGGAGATTTGAGAATCTATAAACAAGGATAAAAATTAAACAAATTATATCCAAATGATAATAAATTAACATAATAGAGCATCAATAACAAATCACACAGTGATTATCAAACAATGAAAATTGTCAACTCAATGAAATAAACAAAACAACAAAATATTCTCATCATATCTGATAGACATACAGACTAACGAAATTGGTGAGATGAGCTTGATAAATGGTCCTTGTCTTGTTTTGTTAAAAACGTTATAATTCTATTTTTTTAAAAGGAGACCACTGGGCTTGGATCCTTTAAATAGAAAGAGGTAAAAGTCGATTCAAACCTGCAACTTGCATGATGTCATCCAATGATGAGCCAGCGAAAAGAGTGAAGGAGGAAGCCATGCCACGAAGGTCGAAAGCCTTAACATGGGCTAAATTGATCTCACCTGGGGATGCAATCTCATAGCATAACTTTATGGTCTCACGGATACATCTGACAACTGTGGCCTTAGAAACTGGTCTTGCCACCTCTGTGTATGGAACCCATAAGTGTGAAGAATCGGATCTTTTTAAAATTGGTACGACGTTTATAGACTTTTAAGGGCCTGACAGGACACCAGAATCTGTCCGATGGTGAAAAACACAATACAGATTTAAGAATAATAGGTTTGGCTGAGTAACGGATAGCTTGGTCTTCGATAAAAAATCCCTTCTGGGATATAAAATTAGACCATCCCCAGAATCGATAAATCTGTCTTTTTATGCGGTAAGAGAATGAGTTACGGATCTTCTCCTAGCTGAAGTGGCAGCAACAAGGAAAACAGCTTTAAGAGTAAATAGTTTGAGACTGATTGATCCAATTGGCTCAAAATGGTGACCTACCAAAACTTGAAGAATCATGGCCAAATTTCAGGAAGACAAAGGCTTAGCCACTGGAGGACGAATATTGCCCACTCTTCTAATAAAACCATTGAGAATCCTTGATAACAGCATTCAGAAGACAAGGAAGAGAAGAAGCCAAAGAAATCTATAACACCTAATGTTAGGGTGATCACTGTCAACAAGATTGCCTCTACCCTTGTCTCTGAACGAAAAAACTTGACCCTGAAAACAGCTCGAGAGAGAGAGAGAGAGAGAGAGAGAGAGAGAGAGAGAGAGAGAGAGAGAGAGAGAGAGAGAGAGAGAGAGATGCCTAGATGGGAGAAACTTGAGAAGGAACTAGGCATGACTTATTGAAAAATAAAATTCAACCTAGACTGCAAGGTGAACTGCAAACATTTGGAATAAATCTTGAAAGAATTGAGAAAGACCTAGCTTTAATTAACCGAATGTCTATAAAGACTGAAGAATAAAATGATGGCGCAAGACACCTGTCATGGCTGAGACCAAACGTGTGAAAAGAAAAGCACGAAGGTCAGATCGAAGGGCATGGCTAAAACTGCCATACCCTATCCTTGAAAGCAAAACTCATATACCTTCGGAAGGAAAGGTAAAAAATGGCACATGAAATAGGCAACCTAACGATCGACAGAAGAAGATCACATGCCTGAAAAATAGACTTGCGATAGGGGAGGACTCCATCTTGAATTTACGAGATAAAGAAAGAAGATATAACTTCTTCAGGAAGATAAAAGGACTCCAGCCGTATAAGAATTGAAAACTATGTAGATCATTGAACAAAAGCCTGGGTCTACTTTTCTTCGATAGACTCCTTGACAATCATAGAAAACCAACAACCCCTCTAATGCTAAAAGCTTCTGATTGGATGGAACAGAAGAGCATTGGGAGAAGAGACTGCAGTGAAGGGTACTAGATCCAAGAACATCTGACCCTTTTGATAAGGGTCACCCTTAAAGATGGGGCAAACTTACTATATGCTAAAGAGGACTGCCCATAGAAGCACATAGTTGACATATGACATGATGCTCCAACCATAAAACCATGGGTTATATCCTTATGCTTAGCCCTCACGAAAAGTGGTAACTCGTGTTTATTTTGGTTATTTTAATTTTACCGCTTACTTTGAATGGAGAAAATAATCACAAAACGCCGAAAGTTAAGAAAACTCAGGATAAGTGCACACACCTTACAAATTGATGAAGATAGGCGCAAAACACTGCTAATACCTGCTCATCTACGATTCTGTAAGCTTTGCAACCAGAACCTAATCGAGGATGAAAAAACATTTTATAATGGAATGTCTACATTACAATTATGAGAGACAAATGCTCTTCAAAAAACTTAATGAGTTTACTAATTTTGTCTGGCTTGATAGGTAAAGCCAATTAAAATTTTTTTTAATGTCCTATAATAATGGATAAGGAGATCTAATAAAAATTGTTATTGATTGATTACATCAACGTTTGCCTAGCCACTCGGGCTTGTACTTTAAATCCTATGCAAAGACACAATACGTCAGATCGACATCCTGTACATGAGGCAGGTTCATATAATGATTGCATAACTGTGTCCTATATTTAAATCAACGTCCATAACAATTTCATTGGGAAACTAGTCAGCTTCATGAGTCCTAGTATTTGATATATTGTTTAATTAGATATCCCAAACAATCCGATATATATATATATATATATATATATATATATATATATATATATATATATATATATATATATATATGCCGAGTGGCAGTAAACTTAAAACATATTCCTACACATTAAACCGGTAAAAATTATTTATTTATTTATTTATTTTTATGGTCTTAGAACCTATATTTTCATCTTTGTAATGGCGTATGTCATTTTGATTGATTGATAATGAATCTCCGGGATCAGCTCGAATGTTAAATACACAAAACACTGATTTTTTTATTTAAAAACAAATGAAGACGTCATAAATACGCATTTATGATGAAATAAAACGAAAAACACACTACTGGTTGAATCATGCGCAGAGACGTCAAACGTAATCATGCCCATAGAATGAAATTCAACTGCCAGATTAAAATAAAAACTGAGATTTACAGTAAAAAATTACGCTAGAAAAAAGGGAAAACAACAAAATTTACTAGCCAAGAGAACTGACGCCGAGATGTAAGGAAGGCACAAGCTTGTAAGTAAAATGATAAAAATAGAGGCGATATGAAAGCAGGGCGAAATGTACATGAGGCAGGTTCATATAATGATTGCATAACTGTGTCCTATATTTAAATCAACGTCCATAACAATTTCATTGGGAAACTAGTCAGCTTCATGAGTCCTGGTATTTGATTTATTGTTTAATTAGATATCCCAAACAATCCGATATATATATATATCCGAGTGGCAGTAAACTTAAAACATATTCCTACACATTAAACCGGTAAAAATCATTTATTTATTTATTTATTTTTATGGTCTTAGAACCTATATTTTCATCTTTGTAATGGCGTATGTCATTTTGATTGATTGATAATGAATCTCCGGGATCAGCTCGAATGTTAAATACACAAAACACTGATTTTTGATTGAAAACAAATGAAATCGTCAATAATACGCATTTATGATGAAATAAAACGAAAAACACACTACTGGTTGAATCATGCGCAGAGACGTCAAACCTAATCATGCCCATAGAATGAAATTCAACTGCCAGATTAAAATAAAAACTGAGATTTACAGTAAAAAATTACGCTAGAAAAAAGGGAAAACAACAAAATTTTAAAAATTTACTAGCCAAGAGAACTGACGCCGAGATGTAAGGAAGGCACAAGCTTATAAGTAAAATGATAAAAATAGAGCCGATATGAAAGCAGGGCGAAATGACTCGCAGAAACCATGACAACACAGAAGAAAACTTGGCTTTTATTCCTTCTTCCTTTTCCGTTTTTGGGTTATTTGGGCATTATTCTTGGGGCCATTCTCTTCCCTATGTATCCTCCACTGATTCTAATTCCTTTCAGTGACTGCCAGATTTAGACTAAGAATTACGCTAGAATCAGGGCAACAAATTAACTACCATTGGTTTAAATAAATATGTCAACCTGCCGACATAAGAGGGAAAAAAGAACACGAAAAAATGCTTAAACGACCCGAAAACAACTGGCCATCTAAAGTTGGATGAAAGGGAAAATTACGTATCTGGAGATAATGAGTAGAATACAGACTGACTAATCGGCTGAGTGAAACCATTCAAAATTAATTGATGATATGTGCAAATGAAATAAGCTGCAACAAAAAAACCTCCTACGGCAACCAGTCTGAAGATTCTTCAATTACGTTGAAAATTGTCACGGATAAAAGAATAAATGCTGAATATCTACAAATTCAAGAGAGTCTTCAACACTGGCAATGTCTCGGTATGAATATTTTCAGCCAATAAACATTCCAATTCTTTAAAAGCAATTACGGAAATAAGACTAACTCTTAGGCAAGATGATGGCTAGATCCTAGGAAAGCGAGCATTTAAACCGGACCTGAAGAACAAACCGGGAACCCCCAGGAAGTTCTCTATCACCAGAAATCCAAAAGAGGAAAACAGAACCGGAAGTTAATCCTGGAACACCAGAAATATCCATGAAAACCGGAAATGACCCTATCCCCGGAAGAACGAAATCCGGAAGTGGGAAAAAAGGAAACGGAAATGCGCAAACCTGAAGTAGACAACCGGAAACTGAACACGATCCTACATACCCGGATGTACAGTAAAAAAACAGAAGTAGCATAGGAACCGGAAATACGCAAAACGGAAGAAAACCGGAAGTGGAAGAGGAAGGAACGGAAACGTAAACCGGAAGTAGCCCCGGGTCTTGGAGACCTGAATCTACTAAGCACAAACCGAAAGTGCTTGATAAACTGGAAGTTACCAAATTTCCTGACTGCAATAAGAAAGAAACAGGCGATCTTTTAACATTCCTGGCTACTGGTATGACCAAAAACTTGACGTTGGCAGAGGCGATATGGTCGGGGACTTCAGTCGCCGCCACCACTGATTGAGGGTAATGCCCCTCCTCAAGACTCATGTTGATTTACCTGGTAACCTACTCGAGTTCACCTTCGAGAGCCTCTTCCTAGAGGCTCTAAATTTCTGTTTTGTTGACCGAATCTCCTGTCTGGACGAGAGGGCTTTACCTGAGGACTGGGATGTCCTGAAAAACTGGAAGTCAAACCGAAAGTGGAAGAAACAGAAGTCAGAAGTAGTCCCGGGTCCTGGAGACCCAAATCTACTAAGCACAAACCGGAGGTGCTTGCAAAACCCCCAACAGAGGCCCCCCCCCCTTTAGTGGGTTGGTCTGTAGTTTTATTAACCACTGTAAAAACATACTTACCGTTCAATCACTACTTGCTAAATCAAATATCTGCATTTAGCCATCAGAATAAAATTTATATGCTCGCTTACATACTCCCTAATGCCAATACCATCACCATGTAGACCCTCAATCAGGCTTCTGGTAGAGGGACCTCCTGCATTAGCCTTACAATAGACTGGCACCAGTCTGTACACACTCATTGGTGACGCCTGTCACTAAGCACGCTCGCGCATGCGCAGTAAGTCCCAAATGTGAAAACTGATTCACTTTTCTAAATTTAAGTGCCACATATCCAGAATAGATTCTCAAATCAATACCCAGCGGGGTGGCTGAGGCCGGGTCATAGTGATTGAATGGTAAGTATGTTTTTATATAAAACTACAGACCAACCCACTAAAGGGGGGTCTGTTGGGTGTTGTTATTACACCACAAAAAAATCCATTACCGTTCAATCACTACTTGCTAAACGCGTAGATTTGGTCAGTGTCCCACTACGAAACTTTGGTGGGAGGAGATTTGAGAATCCATAAGCAAGGATAAAAATCAAACAAAACATAACCAAATGTTAATAACATAACATAATGGTGCATCTTAATCAATCACACAGTGATTATCAAACAAGGATTTCTTTAAACTTAATGAAATAAATAAAAACCAAAGAACAACTCACACCATTACACGCAGACGCACGGTCCTAACGAAAATGGTGGGATGTGCTTGGTAAATGGTCTTCAGCCTTTATAGATAAAATCATAGTTCCTAAAAAAGTGCTCTGGTCTTTTAAATAAAAAGTAGTAAAAGTAGACTCGGATTTCCATCCTGTAACTTGCATAACTTCGTCTACAGAAGAGCCAGCAAAAAGGGCAAAAGAGGTAGCCATCCCTCTAATGACATGAGCTTTAATGTGAATGGTCTCACAAATCCATCTGGTAATAGATGCCCTAGAGACTGGACTGGCTACCCCCTCCTCATACGGAACCCAGAAAAGGGACAGATCGGATCTCTTAAAATCAGAACGACGCTTATAAACTTTTAGCGCTCTGACAGGACACCAAAATCTGTCAGCCGGAGAAAAGGAGGTTAAAGATTGTAAAATAATCGGCGTAGCTGGATAACGGATTGATTGAGTCTTTGATAAAAAAATCCCTTCAAGGATATATGACCAGACTGTCCCCAGATTCGATAAACCTATCCTTTTCAGTGGAGAAAACATGGATTTCGGATCGTCTTCTAGCAGAAGCAGATGCAATTAGAAAAACGGTCTTAAAAGTTAAAAGTTTCAAGCTTATCGTAGAGATAGGTTCGAAATGATGACCTGCCCAAAAACCTGAAGAACCAGAGCCAAGTTCCAGGAAGGCAAAGGTTTAACACCTGGAGGACGAATATTACCTAAACCTCTGATCAAAAGATTAAGAGCGTTAGAATCTTCAACTTCAGCGTTCAACAAACAAGGAAGAGAAGATGCAAAGGAAAATCTATTTCCTCTTACAGTGTTAGCAGACAAATGTAAAGAGTCGAACAGATAAGATAAAGCGTCTAACACCTGGGAAATAGAAATAGAATCAGGCACGAGACCTTGATCTGAACACCATTCTCCAAAAATCTTAAGTCGACCCTTGTAAACTCTTCGAGTCGACTCCCTCCTGGCAGAAACGATGATTTCCTGAGATCTTGTAGAAACTTTATTCTCAAGGATCGAGCACTCGATATACTCCAAACGCACAGACTTAAGATTCCTGGGTTTGGATGATGGTAATTACTAGAAGATCGAGAAGGTCTACAAACCAGATCTTTATTGGCAAAAAGGGAACTATTAACAAGATCTCGCAGATCTGGTCCCTGACTTTCTTCAGAACCACCAGAAATCAGGATTGTGGGAGGGAACGCATAAGCGAAGATTCCTGACCAGGACTGAGAGAGGGCATCCACAGCCCACGCCCGAGACAATTGGTCCTCAAGAAATCTCAGACAGCCTGGGACATGAGTGGACACTAGGAAAATTTGATTCATGCGACACCACATGATGAAGTTCCACACTTCCAAGCACAGGAGAGACGACTTTGTGCCCCCCTGCCAGTTGATATAAGAGACTACTGTCGAATTTTCCGATCGAATCGAGAACTAGAGACCCTTAACCTGACTGTCCGAAAATGGAGCCATGAAAGATAAAATCTGGGCAATCAGACATGTCGCAAAAAGATTGGATCTAGTGACATCCCAAGAAAACCTCGATCCTCCTTCTAAAAATGAAAGAAAACCCCATGGCAATGACTGAACGAATCGAGATTTAGATGCCTATCAGACAATCCAACCAATGAACAGAAGCCTGGATTTACTTTCCAAAGAAGAGCCTCTTCTATAGACTCCTTGACAAGCATAGAAGACAACAACCCCTCTAAACTAATAGCTTCTGATTAGAAGGAACAGGAGAGCATTTGGGAGGAGACTACAGAGAAGGGTTCTAGATCTAAGAATATCTGGCCCTTTTGATAAGGGCCGCCCTTAAAGATGTGGCAAACTTACTATATGCTAAAGAGGACTGCTCATAGAAAACACATAGATTACATATGCCATGATGCTCCAACCAAAATCCTGGGCTATATCCCTATGCTTAGACCTCACTAAAGAGGTAACTCACGTTTATTATGGATATTTTAATAATACCGCTTACTCTGAATGGAGAAAAGTCTCATATCAGTATAGCCTAACTTATTAAAATGCTAAAGACTCCGCAAAAATTATAGGTAATTTTATTTATAGAGATTTAACCAGATATCGTGGCAAACCAAAAACCCATAGTAAGCCTATGGGAGTGCTTAGAGTCAAGATATAGCCAAATCCTGTAACTGAGATCTGCAATAATCCCGACTGGAATTCGAAAACCTCAAATCGTGACAGAATTTAGCAAGATAGAATGAATAAAAGAAATTACGGTTTCCCAAACCACCACTCAAAAAGATGAATTAAGGGAAACTTACTTGTGATGACATCATCAAAATTCTACGAATAGAACGCATGACAAGGTCCTGTTAAGAGAACTATGGCAAACATTTTACTATCTAATTCAAAAATCGTATAATAATGGAGCAGATTTAATAGAAAATTGTTATTGAATACATCAACGGATGCCTAGCCGCTCGGGCTTGACAGATCATCTTGTGAACTTGTCAAATAATACTTGATCTATGCAACAACTTCTTACAAATAGTGTTAATGTATGGAATTCTTTATCAACAGAAGCAATTAACGCTCCAACATAAAACACATTCAAAAACAAACTAGACTCATTCTTCAAGAAACAGGGTTTTATATAGACCTAAGGTCGACTAACTCCCAAGATTGCACTCACTTCTTCTACACTGAAGTATTAGACTGCAATCACTGGTAACTCATCAGCCTGAACGTGACACAGGATCCTATAATGATTGCAAAACTGTGTCCCATATTTAAATCACCGACATAGGAAAACAAGCCAGCTTCAAGACTTGGCTTAGGTATACTGATCAATTAGACATCCTAAACCATTCGATATTTGTGCCAAGAGGCAGATATAATTATTGATTCTTATATACACCTGTGCAAAAGTTAAGCACCACCCTATTTTTACGCACATGCGAGGGTATATTCATGTGCTATGAAGAAAGCAATAGCATAAACATTTATGTACCCATCCATCTTAGTGCAAGAGGTAATAATGCAACTAGAGGAATGCTGATTATGATGGTGGGGAAACACTGTATGTTTTTGTTTGAACTTGAAAACGAGGCCTGAATATGGTTACGTTGACACAACTGACAACTATTGCCCTACAGTTCACACACGTGGCTAGATTGTCATTAATGGTGTCTGAAAACGAAGTTTAACATCTGTGCACGAGTTTGAGACTGTCATTATTAATACCGGGTATATCCACCTTGTGCCTGGATGACGGCCTGGACACGACGTCTCATGCTGGTCACCAACCGACTGATATGCCATTGTGGTATTCGTTGCCATTCAAGATGGAGTGCGTCTGTGAATTCCTGTAGGTTCTGCACAGGAGGATCCCTCCTTCTCACCATGTTTCCCAGAATGTCCCAGATATGCTCAATAGGGTTCATGTCAGGGCTCCTTGCTGGCCATGGTAGGGTTTCGATGGCATTCTGGCGGAGGTATTCATGCACAGCTCTAGCACGATGTGGTCGGGCGTTGTCATCCATGAATATAGGGTGGGTTCCAGGCGCATGATTTACAAAATGAGGGACCACAACTCTATCCAGTATGGAATCTTGATATCTTTGTCCATTTAGTGTTCCAGGTACAGTCAACAGATCCAGCTTACAATCAAATGAGATGCACCCCCATATCATAACGGAACCTCCACCAAATGGAACTTCTTCCATGATGTTACGTTGGTCATACGCCGTGCGTCTGGACCTCCATACACGAGTTCGACCATCTGTGGCATGAAGCAGGAACCGACTTTCATCGGACCAGTGTACCCGTCTCCAGGATCTCATGTTCCAGTGTCTTCTTTCGTTGCACCACCTCAGACGCTCCTCTTTGTGGTGTGCAGTGAGGAGAGGACGTCTGACAGGTCTCCTAGCTTTCATGCCAGCAGCATACAGTCTCCTTTTGACGGTATACATTGACACTCTATTGCGCGTTTCCCATTGCTGGCTGAGCACTCTGCTGTTGGTGAATGGAGATCTCCTAACAAGGCGTACTAGGGCTCGATCATCACGGGCAGTAGTCTTCTTCGGTCTTCCAGATCTAGGCCTGTCCTTCACCTCGTTAGTTTGCCCATGTTTTGCAGTCAAATGACTGATTACAGTATGGTTAATGTTCAGCTGTCTGCCAATCTCTCTGCATGACATACCAGTGGTATGCATGCCTATGATTTGCCATTTCACACGATCACTTAACCTTCGTCTTGCCATAGCGGTTCACAATCAAGAGCTAATTCTCTCTGTACAAATAAACCACGGTCATGAACACAAAATTCCTAATCTTGTCGCCTTAATCTGTATGTAATGTTCTACACCTCAAACTGGACTTTTACATAACTGAACACGTGTGCTGTTTCCCGCCACGCACGGACATCAAGCGGCGTGAAGTCATGCATGCATGTGCATTTCGTACTTGGAATTATGTCAGCTAACGCGGGGACAAAAAGTATGGCAGCCTAGTTGTACCATCATGTTTCTACGTTCTATTGTTTTTGCTGGTGCTTAACTTTTGCACAGGTGTATATCTATAGTCTTAGAATCAATAATTTCATCTTTGTAATAATAAATGACATTGTGTTAGAAATCCCAATAAAGGAAAGATTGAACACTGATACTTGATATTAACTGTCTGGATACTGAATTCTGCAGACGACATATTACAACTGTAATATCTCTGGACCTGCAAAATTTTTTGAAAACATTTTGACTGCAAATTGTTGGTGGCTGCTTAAATCCAAAGATTCTCGACCGTTCTCCCCCCCCCCCACCCCCTCCAGCGCAACCCCCCCACCCCACTCCAACCGGCCCGCAGCCAGTCCCCAGACAACAACTTCAATGAGCAAAAACCCAAGACCCACCGAACAGTCTGGGAGCAAACCGACCGAAAGTTTCCAGTGGCTTCACCGGTATCCAGTCAACTCGGCCCAAATACACCCCGGCCCACCCCCAACTCGGCCTAGTTCCAACTCGGCCCAGGTCAATTCGTCCTATGTTTATGCCTTTCATGTGCGACTATACCCTTGGGTCGAGCTGACCCTACAGTATCACCCACAGCCACATACGAATGCACATATGCGCGCACATGTATATACCCATAGGTGCACTATTAGGCCGAACCGCCAAGGCGCATTTAACTGTACATATGAACATAGCTATAGCAATATTATTGGGCTAACCAGCGCGCTTAAATAGGATAAAGATCGTCGAGTGTAGCAGGCCTACCTAGACTTCTATGGTAGCTACTACACACGATAATCTGTATACCATGACACGCACGGAAATCTCGGTAATATGTTAAGATCGTCATCGTCTTAAAAAGATAGTGCTTTTAGGATAAAGATTGTCTATGTCTATGTATAATAGTTGCGCGTTAGTGAAAATAATAAACACTAATAATTCCGACTGTCTTTTAATAAAGAGACGTAAACACCAGTAAATATTATTAGTTCCACCAACAGACGACTAATGCTGGTATAATACGATTGGTATAAGAGGGATCTCATCTTTCCATATCATCAATTTTTGAAGAAAAGTTCCGAAATCAAGGATATAGAATGATGAGATTTCCAAATAGTCCATGCTTTCAGCCAGGTGAAAAAGATTTCATCTTGAGAACGGCTCTTCAAGTGTGATACCAGCGATCGAAAAGAGGAAGAAAGAAGCCAGGTGAATGCATTCCTAGGCCTATTTGACTTTTATTAAATCGGGCCGACATGACTTTTTATACTAGGCCGAGCTGACTAATTTAAGTAGGCCGGGTTGGCAATAGGGCCGACTCGACTGGAAGTCACTTCACCAACAACCCCCAGCCAAACCGCCCCCAAAATACCCAGCAAATCCCGAGTCCCCGCCCACCGAAACCACCGTCCGGTGGCCTGCAGCAACCCAGTCAAAATAGAGAAAAAATTACGCTAGCAAAGGGAAAACAACCAAAAATCTGGAAGAAAAAAATGAAAACAAAGCGAACTCACCGAAACTATGTCAACGCAGAAGAAGAAGAATTTGGCTTATATTCCTTCTTCCTGCCCCCCTTATCCGCTTGATTATCTTTTCTAAGTGACTATTGTTCTTGTAGACATTAATCTTGTAGTCATACTGATCCCTATGAAACCTTTACTGAATCTAATTCTTTTCAGCGACTGACAAAATTAGACTACGATTTACGCAAGAATCAGGGTTTTTCCCTCCACAAATTCACTCCCTTTGGTTAAAATTAATATATCAACCTGCCAACATAAGAGGTAAAAGGAGCGCAAAAAAAGGCTGAATGGCCCGAAGACAACTGGCCATCTAAAGTTGGATGAAAGAAAAAATCGTATCTCGAGATAATGCGTAGAATACAGACTGACTTATCGGCTGATGATATGCGCATATAAAATAATCTGCAACAAAAAACCTATACGGCAACCAGTCAGAAGAGTCTTTAATTACGTTGAAAATTGTCACTGATAAACAAATAAATGTCTGAATAGACTACAATTCCAAGAGAGACTACAAGACTGGCAATGACTCGGTATGAATATTTTCAACCATTAAACATTTCCAATATTAAACAAATACGGAAATAAGACTAAATCTTAGGCAAGAAGATGACAAGATTCTAGGAAAGCGAACATGTAAACCAGACTTGAAGAACGAAACTGGAACCCCAGGAAGTTCTCTATCACCTGAAATCCCAAACAGGAAGACAGACCCGGAAGATAATCCTAGAACACCAGAAAGATCCATGAAAAACGGAAATGACCTTATTTGACTTTAATGGCTGTACGAAATCCGGATGTGGAAAAATCGGAAACGGAAATGCGTAAACCGGAAGTAGACTACCGGAAACTGATCAAGATCCTACAACCCGGATGTACAGAATTACCGGAAGAGGAAGCTGAAAAAACCGGAAACGGATATAGATGAATGATGCAATCCCAGGTCCAACAGACCCAGATAAGCATTCTTCCTACCGGAAGTAGCAACACTACCACTGGAAGAGGAAGCTGAAAAACCGGAAACGGAAATAGATGAATGATGCAATGCTAGGTCCAACAGACCCAGATAAGCATTCTTCCTACCGGAAGTAGCAACACTACTACCGGAAGAGGAAGCTGAAAAACCGGAAACGGAAATAGATGAGTGATGCAATGCCAGGTCCAACAGACCCGGATATGCATTCTTCCTACCGAAATCAGCAACACTACTGCCGGAAACGGAAAAACCGGAAGTTGACGGAAAAGCCAGAAAATCATGAGACACCGGATGTTCAGCCAAGCCAGACAATCACAGTGCTCATATCCGGATGCCCAGTCAAACCAGAAGACAAACCGGAGTCCAAACCCACTTGCCCAGACAAGCCAGGAGCAGAGATCGGAGATCTTAAAACATTTCTGGCAATAAGAATTACGGGAAAGATGAACTTATGCATGGGATGAAGGATCGGAAGCTTCCGCCACCGATGCCATCGCATGAGGTTTATGCAGACGCTCAAGACTTATATGGTCTTTTGTCTGGCTCCTACCTGAGGATATTAACCATACTTATTCTTTAAATCACCAGACTTTTACTTCAGAGATTTTATCTCTTGTCTGGAAGTGAGCGAAATCGGTTTGCCCCACTTACGAGAACGACCGCAAAAAACGGGGGCTATGCTCGGAGTTTGACAACTCCTCTTAGGCAGCTTAGATCGCTGAAGATATTCGTTCATCTAGCAACTTGGATAGCACACTTGCCAAGAATTCGAAACTAGCGAAAACGCCATAACAGAATCCAAATTTGTATTAGATGAGGAAACCCCCTCTGATGTTGAGACGTCAAACGCGAACTTAATAATTCTGACTGAAGACTGGAATCACACTGATTCCGGAATAAAATGTTTGAAAGCATTATAAAGGGTCTACGTAATAAGAGTGGTACTTGGCTATTTTATAACATGGTAATTTGATGGTATTTAATAGGCATGGTTTCTCAAACCTCGAAAACGGGAGTACTGACACGAAAACTGGTAACTCAAAACTAGAGTTATAAAAACCCTCTAAAACCCCCCACAGACCCCCCCCCCCCTTGCGGGTTGGTCTGTTGTTTTATTAACCACTATAAAAACATACTTACCGTTCAATCACTACTTGCTAAATCAATTATTTGCATTTTGCTATCAGAATAAGATTTTTATGCCTGCATACACACCTCCCCATACCTAATCCTATTCCTATGGACCCTCAACCAGGCTACTGGTTGAGTCCCACCTCCAGCCTACCTTCAGGTATAGACTGGCACCAGTCTATACTCACCTCATAGTGACGCGTGTCACTAAGCGCGCTCGCGCATGCGCATTAGAGCCCTAATAGTAAACAGATTCACTTTTCTAAATTTAAGTGCCACATATCCAGAATAGATTCTCAAATCAATACCCAGCGGGGTGGCTGAGGCCGGCTCATAGTGATTGAATGGTAAGTATGTTTTTATATAAAACTACAGACCAACCCACTAAAGGGGGGTCTGTTGGGTGTTGTTATTACACCACAAAAAAAATCCATTACCGTTCAATCACTACTTGCTAAACGCGTAGATTTGGTCAGTGTCCCACTACGAAACTTTGGTGGGAGGAGATTTGAGAATCCATAAGCAAGGATAAAAATCAAACAAAACATAACCAAATGTTAATAACATAACATAATGGTGCATCTTAATCAATCACACAGTGATTATCAAACAAGGATTTCTTTAAACTTAATGAAGTAAATAAAAACCAAAGAACAACTCACACCATTACACGCAGACGCACGGTCCTAACGAAAATGGTGGGATGTGCTTGGTAAATGGTCTTCAGCCTTTATAGATAAAATCATAAAGTTCCTAAAAAAGTGCTCTGGTCTTTTAAATAAAAAGTAGTAAAAGTAGACTCGGATTTCCATCCTGTAACTTGCATAACTTCGTCTACAGAAGAGCCAGCAAAAAGGGCAAAAGAGGTAGCCATCCCTCTAATGACATGAGCTTTAATGTGAATGGTCTCCCAAATCCATCTGGTAATAGATGCCCTAGAGACTGGACTGGCTACCCCCTCCTCATACGGAACCCAGAAAAGGGACAGATCGGATCTCTTAAAATCAGAACGACGCTTATAAACTTTTAGCGCTCTGACAGGACACCAAAATCTGTCGGCCGGAGAAAAGGAGGTTAAAGATTGTAAAATAATCGGCGTAGCTGGATAACGGATTGATTGAGTCTTTGATAAAAAAATCCCTTCAAGGATATAAGACCAGACTGTCCCCAGATTCGATAAACCTATCCTTTTCAGTGGAGAAAACATGGATTTCGGATCGTCTTCTAGCAGAAGCAGATGCAATTAGAAAAATGGTCTTAAAAGTTAAAAGTTTCAAGCTTATCGTAGAGATAGGTTCGAAATGATGACCTGCCCAAAAACCTGAAGAACCAGAGCCAAGTTCCAGGAAGGCAAAGGTTTAACACCTGGAGGACGAATATTACCTAAACCTCTGATCAAAAGATTAAGAACGTTAGAATCTTCAACTTCAGCGTTCAACAAACAAGGAAGAGAAGATGCAAAGGAAAATCTATTTCCTCTTACAGTGTTAGCAGACAAATGTAAAGAGTCGAACAGATAAGATAAAGCGTCTAACACCTGGGAAATAGAAACAGAATCAGGCACGAGACCTTGATCTGAACACCATTCTCCAAAAATCTTAAGTCGACCCTTGTAAACTCTTCGAGTCGACTCCCTCCTGGCAGAAACGATGATTTCCTGAGATCTTGTAGAAACTTTATTCTCAAGGATCGAGCACTCGATATACTCCAAACGCACAGACTTAAGATTCCTGGGTTTGGATGATGGTAATTACTAGAAGATCGAGAAGGTCTACAAACCAGATCTTTATTGGCAAAAAGGGAACTATTAACAAGATCTCGCAGATCTGGTCCCTGACTTTCTTCAGAACCACCAGAAATCAGGATTGTGGGAGGGAACGCATAAGCGAAGATTCCTGACCAGGACTGAGAGAGGGCATCCACAGCCCACGCCCGAGACAATTGGTCCTCAAGAAATCTCAGACATCCTGGGACATGAGTGGACACTAGGAAAATTTGATTCATGCGACACCACATGAGGAAGTTCCACACTTCCAAGCACAGGAGGGACGACTTTGTGCCCCCCTGCCAGTTGATATAAGAGACTACTGTCGAATTTTCCGATCGAATCGAGAACTAGAGACCCTTAACCTGACTGTCCGAAAATGGAGCCATGAAAGATAAAATCTGGGCAATCAGACATGTCGCAAAATGATTGGATCTAGTGACATCCCAAGAAAACCTCGATCCTCCTTCTAAAAATGAAAGAAAACCCCATGGCAATGACTGAACGAATCGAGATTTAGATGCCTATCAGACAATCCAACCAATGAACAGAAGCCTGGATTTACTTTCCAAAGAAGAGCCTCTTCTATAGACTCCTTGACAAGCATAGAAGACAACAACCCCTCTAAGCTAATAGCTTCTGATTAGAAGGAACAGGAGAGCATTTGGGAGGAGACTACAGAGAAGGGTTCTAGATCTAAGAATATCTGGCCCTTTTGATAAGGGCCGCCCTTAAAGATGTGGCAAACTTACTATATGCTAAAGAGGACTGCTCATAGAAAACACATAGATTACATATGCCATGATGCTCCAACCAAATTCCTGGGCTATATCCCTATGCTTAGACCTCACTAAAGAGGTAACTCACGTTTATTATGGATATTTTAATAATACCGCTTACTCTGAATGGAGAAAAGTCTCATATCAGTATAGCCTAACTTATTAAAATGCTAAAGACTCCGCAAAAATTATAGATAATTTTATTTATAGAGATTTAACCAGATATCGTGGCAAACCAAAAACCCATAGTAAGCCTATGGGAGTGCTTAGAGTCAAGATATAGCCAAATCCTGTAATTGAGATCTGCAATAATCCCGACTGGAATTCGAAAACCTCAAATCGTGACAGAATTTAGCAAGATAGAATGAATAAAAGAAATTACGGTTTCCCAAACCACCACTCAAAAAGATGAATTAAGGGAAACTTACTTGTGATGACATCATCAAAATTCTACGAATAGAACGCATGACAAGGTCCTGTTAAGAGAACTATGGCAAACATTTTACTATCTAATTCAAAAATCGTATAATAATGGAGCAGATTTAATAGAAAATTGTTATTGAATACATCAACGGATGCCTAGCCACTTGGGCTTGACAGATCATCTTGTCAACTTGTCAAATAATACTTGATCTATGCAAGAACTTCTTACAAATAGTGTTAATGTATGGAATTCTTTACCAACAGAAGCAATTAACGTTCCAACATAAAACACATTCAAAAACAAACTAGACTCATTCTTCAAGAAACAGGGTTTTATATAGACCTAAGGTCGACTAACTCCCAAGATTGCACTCACTTCTTCTACACTGAAGTATTAGACTGCAATCACTGGTAACTCATCAGCCTGAACGTGACACAGGATCCTATAATGATTGCAAAACTGTGTCCCATATTTAAATCACCGACATAGGAAAACAAGCCAGCTTCAAGACTTGGCTTAGGTATACTGATCAATTAGACATCCTAAACCATTCGATATTTGTGCCAAGAGGCAGATATAATTATTGATTCTTATATACACCTGTGCAAAAGTTAAGCACCACCCTATTTTTACGCACATGCGAGGGTATATTCATGTGCTATGAAGAAAGCAATAGCATAAACATTTATGTACCCATCCATCTTAGTGCAAGAGGTAATAATGCAACTAGAGGAATGCTGATTATGATGGTGGGGAAACACTGTATGTTTTTGTTTGAACTTAAAAATGAGGCCTGAATATGGTTACGTTGACACAACTGACAACTATTGCCCTACAGTTGACACACGTGGCTAGATTGTCATTAATGGTGTCTGAAAACGAAGTTTAACATCTGTGCACGAGTTTGAGACTGTCATTATTAATACCGGGTATATCCACCTTGTGCCTGGATGACGGCCTGGACACGACATCTCATGCTGGTCACCAACCGACTGATATGCCATTGTGGTATTCGTTGCCATTCAAGATGGAGTGCGTCTGTGAATTCCTGTAGGTTCTGCACAGGAGGATCCCTCCTTCTCACCATGTTTCCCAGAATGTCCCAGATATGCTCAATAGGGTTCATGTCAGGGCTCCTTGCTGGCCATGGTAGGGTTTCGATGGCATTCTGGCGGAGGTATTCATGCACAGCTCTAGCACGATGTGGTCGGGCGTTGTCATCCATGACTATAGGGTGGGTTCCAGGCGCATGATTTACAAAATGAGGGACCACAACTCTATCCAGTATGGAATCTTGATATCTTTGTCCATTTAGTGTTCCAGGTACAGTCAACAGATCCAGCTTACAATCAAATGAGATGCACCCCCATATCATAACGGAACCTCCACCAAATGGAACTTCTTCCATGATGTTACGTTGGTCATACGCCGTGCGTCTGGACCTCCATACACGAGTTCGACCATCTGTGGCATGAAGCAGGAACCGACTTTCATCGGACCAGTGTACCCGTCTCCAGGATCTCATGTTCCAGTGTCTTCTTTCGTTGCACCACCTCAGACGCTCCTCTTTGTGGTGTGCAGTGAGGAGAGGACGTCTGACAGGTCTCCTAGCGTTCATGCCAGCAGCATACAGTCTCCTTTTGACGGTATACATTGACACTCTATTGCGCGTTTCCCATTGCTGGCTGAGCACTCTGCTGTTGGTGAATGGAGATCTCCTAACAAGGCGTACTAGGGCTCGATCATCACGGGCAGTAGTCTTCTTCGGTCTTCCAGATCTAGGCCTGTCCTTCACCTCGTTAGTTTGCCCATGTTTTGCAATCAAATGACTGATTACAGTATGGTTAATGTTCAGCTGTCTGCCAATCTCTCTGCATGACATACCAGTGGTATGCATGCCTATGATTTGCCATTTCACACGATCACTTAACCTTCGTCTTGCCCTAGCAGTTCACAATCAAGAGCTAATTCTCTCTGTACAAATAAACCACGGTCATGAACACAAAATTCCTAATCTTGTCGCCTTAATCTGTATGTAATGTTCTACACCTCAAACTGGACTTTTACATAACTGAACACGTGTGCTGTTTCCCGCCACGCACGGACATCAAGCGGTGTGAAGTCATGCATGCATGTGCATTTCGTACTTGGAATTATGTCAGCTAACGCGGGGACAAAAGGTATGGCAGCCTAGTTGTACCATCATGTTTCTACGTTCTATTGTTTTTGCTGGTGCTTAACTTTTGCACAGGTGTATATTTATAGTCTTAGAATCAATAATTTCATCTTTGTAATAATAAATGACATTGTGTTAGAAATCCCAATAAAGGAAAGATTGAACACTGATACTTGATATTAACTGTCTGGATACTGAATTCTGCAGACGACATATTACAACTGTAATATCTCTGGACCTGCAAAATATTTTGAAAACATTTTGACTGCAAATTGTTGGTGGCTGCTTAAATCCAAAGATTCTCGACCGTTTTCACACACCCACCCCCCCCCCCACCCCACCCCCTCCAGCGCAACCCCCCACCCCACTCCAACCGGCCCGCAGCCAGTCCCCAGACAACAACTTCAATGAGCAAAAACCCAAGACCCACCGAACAGTCTGGGAGCAAACCGACCGAAAGTTTCCAGTGGCTTCACCGGTATCCAGTCAACTCGGCCCAAATACACCCCGGCCCACCCCCAACTCGGCCTAGTTCCAACTCGGCCCAGGTCAACTCGTCCTATGTTTATGCCTTTCATGTGCGACTATACCCTTGGGTCGAGCTGACCCTACAGTATCACCCACAGCCACATACGAATGCACATATGCGCGCACATGTATATACCCATAGGTGCACTATTAGGCCGAACCGCCAAGGCGCATTTAACTGTACATATGAACATAGCTATAGCAATATTATTGGGCTAACCAGCGCGCTTGAATAGGATAAAGATCGTCGAGTGTAGCAGGCCTACCTAGACTTCTATGGTAGCTACTACACACGATAATCTGTATACCATGACACGCACGGAAATCTCGGTAATATGTTAAGATCGTCATCGTCTTAAAAAGATAGTGCTTTTAGGATAAAGATTGTCTATGTCTATGTATAATAGTTGCGCGTTAGTGAAAATAATAAACACTAATAATTCCGACTGTCTTTTAATAAAGAGACGTAAACACCAGTAAATATTATTAGTTCCACCAACAGACGACTAATGCTGGTATAATACGATTGGTATAAGAGGGATCTCATCTTTCCATATCATCAATTTTTGAAGAAAAGTTCCGAAATCAAGGATATAGAATGATGAGATTTCCAAATAGTCCATGCTTTCAGCCAGGTGAAAAAGATTTCATCTTGAGAACGGCTCTTCAAGTGTGATACCAGCGATCGAAAAGAGGAAGAAAGAAGCCAGGTGAATGCATTCCTAGGCCTATTTGACTTTTATTAAATCGGGCCGACATGACTTTTTATACTAGGCCGAGCTGACTAATTTAAGTAGGCCGGGTCAATAGGGCCGACTCGACTGGAAGTCACTTCACCAACAACCCCCAGCCAAACCGCCCCCAAAATACCCAGCAAATCCCGAGTCCCCGCCCACCGAAACCACCGTCCGGTGGCCTGCAGCAACCCAGTCAAAATAGAGAAAAAATTACGCTAGCAAAGGGAAAACAACCAAAAATCTGGAAGAAAAAAATGAAAACAAAGCGAACTCACCGAAACTATGTCAACGCAGAAGAAGAAGAATTTGGCTTATATTCCTTCTTCCTGCCCCCCTTATCCGCTTGATTATCTTTTCTAAGCGACTATTGTTCTTGTAGACATTAATCTTGTAGTCATACTGATCCCTATGAAACCTTTACTGAATCTAATTCTTTTCAGCGACTGACAAAATTAGACTACGATTTACGCAAGAATCAGGGTTTTTCCCTCCACAAATTCACTCCCTTTGGTTAAAATTAATATATCAACCTGCCAACATAAGAGGTAAAAGGAGCGCAAAAAAAGGCTGAATGGCCCGAAGACAACTGGCCATCTAAAGTTGGATGAAAGAAAAAATCGTATCTCGAGATAATGCGTAGAATACAGACTGACTTATCGGCTGATGATATGCGCATATAAAATAATCTGCAACAAAAAACCTATACGGCAACCAGTCAGAAGAGTCTTTAATTACGTTGAAAATTGTCACTGATAAACAAATAAATGTCTGAATAGACTACAATTCCAAGAGAGACTACAAGACTGGCAATGACTCGGTATGAATATTTTCAACCATTAAACATTTCCAATATTAAACAAATACGGAAATAAGACTAAATCTTAGGCAAGAAGATGACAAGATTCTAGGAAAGCGAACATGTAAACCAGACTTGAAGAACGAAACTGGAACCCCAGGAAGTTCTCTATCACCTGAAATCCCAAACAGGAAGACAGACCCGGAAGATAATCCTAGAACACCAGAAAGATCCATGAAAAACGGAAATGACCTTATTTGACTTTAATGGCTGTACGAAATCCGGATGTGGAAAAATCGGAAACGGAAATGCGTAAACCGGAAGTAGACTACCGGAAACTGATCAAGATCCTACAACCCGGATGTACAGAATTACCGGAAGAGGAAGCTGAAAAAACCGGAAACGGATATAGATGAATGATGCAATGCCAGGTCCAACAGACCCAGATAAGCATTCTTCCTACCGGAAGTAGCAACACTACCACCGGAAGAGGAAGCTGAAAAACCGGAAACGGAAATAGATGAATGATGCAATGCTAGGTCCAACAGACCCAGATAAGCATTCTTCCTACCGGAAGTAGCAACACTACTACCGGAAGAGGAAGCTGAAAAACCGGAAACGGAAATAGATGAGTGATGCAATGCCAGGTCCAACAGACCCGGATATGCATTCTTCCTACCGAAATCAGCAACACTACTGCCGGAAACGGAAAAACCGGAAGTTGACGGAAAAGCCAGAAAATCATGAGACACCGGATGTTCAGCCAAGCCAGACAATCACAGTGCTCATATCCGGATGCCCAGTCAAACCAGAAGACAAACCGGAGTCCAAACCCACTTGCCCAGACAAGCCAGGAGCAGAGATCGGAGATCTTAAAACATTTCTGGCAATAAGAATTACGGGAAAGATGAACTTATGCATGGGATGAAGGATCGGAAGCTTCTGCCACCGATGCCATCGCATGAGGTGTATGCAGACGCTCAAGACTTATATGGTCTTTTGTCTGGCTCCTACCTGAGGATATTAACCATACTTATTCTTTAAATCACCAGACTTTTACTTCAGAGATTTTATCTCTTGTCTGGAAGTGAGCGAAATCGGTTTGCCCCACTTACGAGAACGACCGCAAAAAACGGGAGCTATGCTCGGAGTTTGACAACTCCTCTTAGGCAGCTTAGATCGCTGAGGATATTCGTTCATCTAGCAACTTGGATAGCACACTTACCAAGAATTCGAAACTAGCGAAAACGCCATAACAGAATCCAAATTTGTATTAGATGAGGAAACCCCCTCTGATGTTGAGACGTCAAACGCGAACTTAATAATTCTGACTGAAGACTGGAATCACACTGATTCCGGAATAAAATGTTTGAAAGCATTATAAAGGGTCTACGTAATAAGAGTGGTACTTGGCTATTTTATAACATGGTAATTTGATGGTATTTAATAGGCATGGTTTCTCAAACCTCGAAAACGGGAGTACTGACACGAAAACTGGTAACTCAAAACTAGAGTTATAAAAACCCTCTAAAAAAAACCCACAGAGCCCCCCCCCCCCCCCTTGCGGGTTGGTCTGTTGTTTTATTAACCACTATAAAAACATACTTACCGTTCAATCACTACTTGCTAAATCAATTATTTGCATTTTGCTATCAGAATAAGATTTTTATGCCTGCATACACACCTCCCCATGCCTAATCCTATTCCTATGGACCCTCAACCAGGCTACTGGTTGAGTCCCACCTCCAGCCTACCTTCAGGTATAGACTGGCACCAGTCTATACTCACCTCATAGTGACGCGTGTCACTAAGCGCGCTCGCGCATGCACATTAGAGCCCAAATAGGAAACAGATTCACTTTTCTAAATTTAAGTGCAAAATATTTAAAGTCTGATTCTCAAATCTTACCACGCGGGGTGGTTGAGGCCGGGTCGTAGTGATTGAACGGTAAGTATGTTTTTATAGTGGTTAATAAAACAACAGACCAACCCGCAAAAGAAATGAAAACAAAACGAACTCACTGAAACTATGTCAACGCAGAAGAATCCGACTCATATTCCTCCTTCCTGCCCCTTTATCCGATTGATTATCTTTTCTAAGCGAATAATGCACTTGTAGACATTAATCCTGTACTCATAATGATCCTATGAAACCTTTACTGAATCTAATTCTTTTCAGCGACTGACGAAATTATACTACGATTTACTTAAGAATCAGGGTTATCCCCTCCACAAATAAACTCCCTTTGGTTAAATAAATATGTCAACCTGCCGACATAAGAGGTAAAAGGAGCGAGAAAAAAGGCTGAATGGCCCGAAGACAACTGGCCATCTAAAGTTGGATGAAAGCAAAAATCGTATCTCGAAATAATGCGTAGAATACTACCTGACTTATCGGCTTATGAAATGCGCAGATAAAATAATCTGCAACAAAATCCCATACGGTTAACCAGTCAGGAGATTCTTTAATTACGCTGAAAATTGTCACTGATAAACGAATAAATGTCTGCATAGACTACAATTCCAAGAGAGACTACAAGACTGGCAATGACTTGGAATGACTATTTTCAGCCATTAAACATTACCAATATTAAACAAATACGGAAATAAGACTAATCTTAGGCAAGAAGATGACTAGATTCTAGGAAAGTGGATGTGGAAAAAGGGAAACGGAAATGCATAAACCAGAAGTATACTACCGGAAACTGATCAAAATCCTACAACCCGGATGTACAGAATTACTGGAAGAGGAAGCTGAAAACACGGAAATGGATGAACAATGTAATGCCGGGTAAAACCGGAAATGACCCTATCCCCGGCTGTACGAAATCCGGATGTGGAAAAAAGGAAAAAGAAATGGATAAAACCGGAAGTAGACTACCGGAACTGATCAAGATCCTACAATCCGGATGCACAGACTAACCGGAAGAGGAAACTGAAAAAACGGAACAGGAAATTGATGAACAATGCAATGCCGGGTCCAACAGACCCGGATATGCATTCTTCCGGAAGCTCTCATGAAACCGGAAATGGAAAACGGAAGTCTATCCAGGTCTGGACGACCCGGAAGTACAACCCTAAGACCGGAAGCGGAAGTGTACTGACTAGCGTCCAAACCGGAAACGGAAAACGCCTCTACCGGAATTCGAAAATAAAAGGAGTCCTCAGACTCCGGATATCCGGAATGGCCGGAAGCTCTAATAGAACCGGAAACGGAAGTAGGTACCAGATCTCTAGGACACGGATGTCCTACATAAATGGAAGACAGACCGGAAGTGACCGGAACGGAAGTGGTAACCGGATCTTGCCGACCTGGATTACCCACTAAACCGGAAGTCCTACCGGAAACGGAAACCACCGAAGACGGAACCGGATCTTGAAGACCCAGATGTCTTGCTAGACCAGAAGTTCGGACGGAAAAAGATTGAGATGCGGAAAACGGAAGTAAACCCGAGTCCACCACAACGGAACCGGAACTAGCAAGACTAGGTATCGACCTCTTAGAAACGGGCGCTCTAGAGACAACTGTAACTACCAGAACCACCGTAAAATTGGCATTATCATAAGGACTGGCCTCATGGACGCCGGTTTCAGCCAACGCCACCACTGCTTGAGGATTATGCCCGTCACCCTCAAGTCTTAAGTGGATTTTATCTGATGCACTCTCTGAGCACACCTTCAAGAGCCTGGATGCTCTTGTCTTCTGCTTTGGTGATACCAACACCTGCCTAGAGGTCAGAGGGACCGGCTTCCCCCATTTGCGGGAACGCCCGCTAGCCTTCGGGCTATCCTCCGAACTTGACGAGCCTTCCTGCTTTTTGGCCTCTTTTATCGCAGAAGAAATTCGTTCATCGAGCGATTTTGTCTACACTGTGGCAAACGACTCAAATCTCGCAAAAAGCGCCATCACGGCGTCCGAATTTCCCGATGAGTTTCCCCCCTCCGTTGCTACCGATAACGGAACAGAGGATTAAGCAAAGGACACCGCCTTTGCCTTGCTAGCAACGGAGGAAGGGGAAGGACGACCAGAGGGCAGCGATTGTTATGACCGACAAATCTTTAAAGAACGCTTTCGCTACCGAAAACCGGCCACCCGTTACAAATCCCACACATAGCATTAGTAGTACAGGACACTTCGCACAAACATGCCCAGCGAACTCGATCGAGTGATGATGATCACATTTTGCCGACGAACATTTAGTCTTATCTGACCCTTTCGCTGACTCCTACAAACGAAAAAACGTAACAATGAAGCATACCGCCCAAACTCTCAAACAAGAGACACCCTCAACTCAGTTCTAACAGCGGGAAAATTCAAATTTCCTTACCAGAAACTTTCAAGGGATTTTAAGATAATCCTTATAATGCACTAGAAATAACTTCGTTACAGGCTCTATATACATGGACTGGACATTATCAATGATGATGATGATTTAGGATAGGCATAACAATCAAGATACCATGAAGCAAAACGATCTTCGCGAAAACCGGTAATATATAAATTCGTCTATAAGATACCATATAAACACAATTATACTTCCTAGACGTAACTTAGAGAGGATTGACTTCATATTGGGCATATTCTTCCGAGATATAAAGTCAAACGGTATCACTGACACAAAACACAAAAACTTATATAAATATTTTTAGACAACTATTCTGCTGCAGAATAATTGAAAAGTGAATCTGTTTCCTATTCGGGCTCTAATGCGCATGTGCATGCGCGAACGCGCTTAGCGACAAGCGTCACTATGAGGTGAGTATAGACTGGTGCCAGTCTATACCTGAAGGTAGGCTGGAGGTGGGACTCAACCAGTAGCCTGGTTGAGGGTCCATAGGAATAGGATTAGGCATGGGGAGGTGTGTATGCAGGCATAAAAATCTTATTCTGATAGCAAAATGCAAATAATTGATTTAGCAAGTAGTGATTGAACGGTAATGGATGTTTTTGTGGTGTAATAACAACACCATGTCATGAAAGTTAAACATAACATAGGCAAGATAAATTTCATGGTAGGCATGTTTTCTTGAGTCTGAGAATTAAATGTAGCTGAACTTTTCAGTGCAAAGCTATAAACTTTTATCCATATGATAGCAGGCGAACTGATCTGCTAGCAGAATATTTGAAAAGTGAATCAGTTTTCACATTGGGACCTACTGCGCATGCGCGAGCGTGCTTAGTGACAGGCGTCACCAAGGAGTGTGTACAGACTGGTGCCAGTCTATTGTAAGGCTAATGCAGGGGGTCCCTCTACCAGAAGCCTGGTTGAGGGTCTACGTGGTGATGGTATTGGCATTAGGGAGTATGTAAGCGAGTATAAAAAATTTATTCTGATGGCTAAATGCAGATATTTGATTTAGCAAGTAGTGATTGAACGGTAATGGATGTTTTTGTGGTGTAATAACAACCAGAAGTTACCAAATTTCCTGACTGCATTAAGCTAGACACCGGAGATCTTTTAACGTTCCTGGCTACTGGTATGACCGAAACTTGACGTTGGCATAGGCGTTATGGTCGGGGACTTCAGTTGCCGCCACCACTGCTTGAAGGTAATGCTCCTCCTCAAGACTCATGTGGCTTTACCTGGTGACCTGCTCGAGTTCACCTTCGAGAGCTCCTTTCTAGTCTCTAAATTTTTGTTTTCATCAAGACGGTCGCAAAAGACTCAAATCTAGCAAAAAGAGCTAACACGGCATTGGAATAAGTGAATAAAAGGCTCTTAGAGTAATGGAGGGTTTGAAAAGATGATGATGACATAGGCATTAGTAAGGATAACCACGAAAACGCGATACATCATGAAAATCGGTAACATTTTTATACAGAGTGTAAAAATCAAATAAAACCACGAAATACTCCATCACCATAAATTAGGGAGGATTGAGACATTCCTAGGATTGAAGAACTCTCAAAACAGTAAGCTGACACAGCTCAAAGCTATAAAAACTTAGCTGGAATATTTTGCAGACTGTTCTGCTTGCAGAATAATTGAAAAGTAAATCTATTTCCTATTTGGGCTCCAATGCGCATGCACGGGCTTGCTTAGTGACAGGCGTCACCAGGGAGTGAGTACAGACTGGTGCCAGTCTATATCAGCTTATATTCTGCAGGTGTACCCTACCAGTAGCCTGGTTGAGGGTATATAATATAATATGGAATAGGCATGGGGAGGAATGTCAGCAAGCATAAAAATCTTATGCTATTAGCTAAATGCAGTTTAGTTGATTTGGCAAGTAGTGATTGAACGGTAATGGATGATTTTGACTTTTTGTGATGTAATAACAACTGGCCTAGTATCAATTGAATATGGATATCTAAAAATATCAGAAGCAGAACTTGTATAAGCTAGCACACACGCTGCTTGTTGTATATTGATAAATGTTATTTTAATTTAATTTAATTGCCGTTATATTAAGATTTGAATACCTTAGGAGACGCTAATCCTGACGAATATCCTAACCTTGGGAATCAGTATATCAAATGAGCATTGCAGAGTATAGCTTTCTTAAAATAAATAATAATAATAAAAATAAATAAAAATGCCTGATTTTCTATAAAAAGAATAACAGAATACGCAATTTCGTAAAATTGGTTCCTAGTTAGGTTTAAATTACCCCAACTAAGTAGGCCTATGAAAAGACCGCAAGACGCTCAATCGGACAAGATATATCAATCGGTCCTCTGGTTGGCTGCACACGAGGAACAATTGCGCCCAGTATAATGAAGTCAATTTGGAATCCATTGTTCACTCGTTCCCATTGGATAATGGTTTTAAGAAACCGGCGCGTATACCCAGATTTCCAAGCCAATAAAAAGGCGCCACATAAATTCGCTCGCCGGTAGTGCTTATCTACGATGTTTCCCTATTTTCCAGCATTGGAGAAGCTGGACATTTTGAAAATCATTTGATGGCGGGTGGAGCAACAGCTTTAAGTCAAATTAGGTACAAAACAATCGGCAGAATTTATGAAAATTTGGATAAAAAATTTGTGAATTTACTACGAGCAATAGAGGTAGCAGTGTCGGGTTGGGCCGCGGAACCGGCGGTGGCGGTGTGATGGTGGTGATGGTCGTGGAGGTGGTGATGGTCGTGGTGGTCGTGGTGTCAGCAGCGGTAGCGCTGGTGGTTTGGGTGGTGGCACTGTCGGTGTTGTTGGTGGTGGTGGTGATGCTGAGGGTGGTGGTAGTGGTGTTGTTGTTGGTGGTGGTGGTAATTCACTCATTAGGCCTACTACTACTACTACTACTACTACTACTACTACTACTACTACTACTACTACTACTACTACTACTACTACTACACGTAAAGCGACTTTTGCAAAGATAGTTTTGCAGTTTTTCTGGAAAGCCTATTTCATCGAACTCGTTTTTAGTTAGTCCTGTATAGCAGCTAGCCTGGGCTGTGATTAACAATAATGTGACTGAAGAGCATAAATTTGAAATACTAGGAATTAGAAGTTATTTCTTAGGTGACAGTACTACAAGAAATCAGCCGATTCTGTCGGTTTCGTTATCTCATCAAGGCCAGCCGGTAATACTCTGTAGCGATCCGGCCGGAAATTTTTTTCAGCTGACTTCCGGTTGAATTGGTCAAAATCGGGCCGGCAATTCCTGCTCACCTACCGATGCTACCTATCTTTCCGACGGCAGTGGACCCAGCCAACAAAATCGGTAGATGGGCAACTGGCTTTAAAGTATACAGTTTTCATTAATGACTAAATTTGATCAAAAATACAAATATTTGCTTATTGAATGTCCATTTGTAGGCCAAGAGAAGACTATTTTTTAAGATTTACCATGGCTCGATTATCGATCCAGTCATTTCAATGGTAAATTTTCAAAAATAATCTCCTCTTGGCCTGCAAATGGACATTCCCACAGGCCACTGCAGATGCCTGGTTTGGCCTCCGTTGTCATGAAAGGATTAATAATTTGCACTGTATTTCAGGTGCAGGGCACAGCGAAAAAGAAGAAGAAGGTATCCTGCCAAGGATTATCCGTTTTCAATCATAAAGAGAAAGACTACAAGGTATTTAGTCCATGAGCCCGCATTCCAAATTTTGGCCACTAGTGGAATCGGGGTGGGTGTGTTGGTGATGGTGGTCGTGGGAGGGTGGGTGTTTGTGTAAAGTGGGGTGGGTGAGTGGAGGTGGTGGGTAGTGTGGTAGGTGTTCTGGGGCGTTCGGGTGGTGGGCGAATGCCCATGGTGATTTTTGGTAATGTCTACACCCCTAGAGATGGAAGATATGTGATAGCACCCGCAGCTTTCCGTGTATTATCACATTTTAAAACATTCCCAGATTCATCCTTGGGTAAATTGCAATCACATTTGCGACGAAAGTAAATGATTAAATTATCTCAGGACGTTAAAACATCATAGCATAATTTTATTCACGAGCAACCATCGATTCCCATTAGAAGAGGGGCGATGGGAAAGAATGGCTAGAGACGAAAGAATGTGTCCCCTTTGCAACTATACACCTGTGCAAAAGTTAAGCACCAGCAAAAACAATAGAACGTAGAAACATGATGGTACAACTAGGCTGCCATACTTTTTGTCCCCGCGTTAGCTGACATAATTCCAAGTACGAAATGCACATGCATGCATGACTTCACGCCGCTTGATGTCCGTGCGTGGCGGGAAACAGCACACGTGTTCAGTTATGTAAAAGTCCAGTTTGAGGTGTAGAACATTACATACAGATTTAGGCGACAAGATTAGGAATTTTGTGTTCATGACCGTGGTTTATTTGTATAGAGAGAATTAGCTCTTGATTGTGAACCGCTATGGCAAGACGCAGGTTAAGTGATCGTGTGAAATGGCAAATCATAGGCATGCATACCACTGGTATGTCATGCAGAGAGATTGGCAGACAGCTGAACATTAACCATACTGTAATCAGTCGTTTGATTGCAAAACATGGGCAAACTAACGAGGTGAAGGACAGGCCTAGATCTGGAAGACCGAAGAAGACTACTGCCCGTGATGATCGAGCCCTAGTACGCCTTGTTAGGAGATCTCCATTCACCAACAGCAGAGTGCTCAGCCAGCAATGGGAAACGCGCAATAGAGTGTCAATGTCTACTGTCAAAAGGAGACTGTATGCTGCTGGCATGAAAGCTAGGAGACCTGTCAGACGTCCTCTCCTCACTGCACACCACAAAGAGGAGCGTCTGAGGTGGTGCAACGAAAGAAGACACTGGAACATGAGATCCTGGAGACGGGTACACTGGTCCGATGAAAGTCGGTTCCTGCTTCATGCCACAGATGGTCGAACTCGTGTATGGAGGTCCAGACGCACGGCGTATGACCAACGTAACATCATGGAAGAAGTTCCATTTGGTGGAGGTTCCGTTATGATATGGGGGTGCATCTCATTTGATTGTAAGCTGGATCTGTTGACTGTACCTGGAACACTAAATGGACAAAGATATCAAGATTCCATACTGGATAGAGTTGTGGTCCCTCATTTTGTAAATCATGCGCCTGGAACCCACCCTATAGTCATGGATGACAACGCCCGACCACATCGTGCTAGAGCTGTGCATGAATACCTCCGCCAGAATGCCATCGAAACCCTACCATGGCCAGCAAGGAGCCCTGACATGAACCCAATTGAGCATATCTGGGACATTCTGGGAAACATGGTGAGAAGGAGGGATCCTCCTGTGCAGAACCTACAGGAATTAACAGACGCACTCCATCTTGAATGGCAACGAATACCACAATGGCGTATCACTCGGTTGGTGACCAGCATGAGACGTCGTGTCCAGGCCGTCATCCAGGCACAAGGTGGATATACCAGGTATTAATAATGACAGTCTCAAACTCGTGCACAGATGTTAAACTTCGTTGTCAGACACCATTAATGACAATCTAGCCACGTGTGTCAACTGTAGGGCAATAGTTGTCAGTTGTGTCAACGTAACCATATTCAGGCCTCGTTTTCAAGTTCAAACAAAAACATACAGTGTTTCCCCACCATCATAATCAGCATTCCTCTAGTTGCATTATTACCTCTTGCACTAAGATGGATGGGTACATAAATGTTTATGCTATTGCTTTCTTCATAGCACATGAATATACCCTCGCATGTGCGTAAAAATAGGGTGGTGCTTAACTTTTGCACAGGTGTATAGAACGAAATATGAGACGAATTCCATTACATAATTATTTGCGAATTCTTTTAGAGATAACCCACTAGTAATCTTAGCAAATTATTATTGAAGCAGACCTAATTTATTTAAATTCTTTAAATTGTTCCCGGCCAAAAACAAAAATTTACTAATAAAACTATGCCACATGATTGAAATAATTAATAAACACGTCGAACATTAACGAATGCTACGTAATACAGACATCCCATCTCAACTCGCATTCACGGAAGGACATTGTGTAATACTCTCTTAATGTAAAGGCACTTGTGTTTAAGTTTGGGTCCTGTATGATTAACAAAACATGAGATATGAACTAGTAAATTGAGCTAAACGCATAATAGTAATGCTGAACAACCCCAGTCTCTTACCAATATCACAATGCGCTTTTAGCCCTACGGACATTTGCGAACCACAATTGTTAATGTTAACAATATCGCAATGGCCTAGACCTCTGACCTCTTGGCCCAAAGATTATTGTGCGATGCTCACTAATAATAAGAAAGCATGTTCCGAGTTGTGTCCAGTATGCTTAACCAAAGATGGCATATGCACTGCTAAGTAGAGCTAAATGCAAAATGTTAATATTAAAAAAAACAAGTCTTTACCAATCTAATTGTAATCTTGGCCAATGTCTTTTTGAGACTAATTTAATTGTGCCAAGCCACCTCATTATATGGAACAATGCCTCCAAGTGTGGGATGCGTATGTTTGACCAAAGATGAGATATGAACTGCTAAGGTGAGCTAAATGCAAAATGTTAACATTAAAAAGCGAAATTTTTACTAACGTCATTGTGATCTTAACCTTTGACTTCTTCGGTCATTGTGTCATGACCTCTCATTATGCGGTAGAATGTGGCCAAGTTTGGGTTCCGTGTGATTAATCAAAGTTGAGATATGCACCGATAAGTTGGGTTAAACATAAAATTTTAATGTTGAACAAGCAAAACGTTACAACTGTCACAATGAGCTTGACTTTGAATTTTTTACTCCTACATTATTGTGTGGTCCCCTGTCAGTAGTTGGGTTCGAGTATGATTAAAGGAATATGAGATATGAACTGATAATTTGAGCTAATCACACATTGGACATCGACGACGACGACGACGGCGGCGGACTGTGCACAGTCTATGATAATAGCACATTTTGCTTCGGAAAATTGAGCTGCAAAAGTTTGCTGATGGAATCAATGCTGCAAGTGCTCAAAGAGGTGACAAAATGGAGTTCAATCAGATTGTCATAAAGTGTACACCATCTCAAATGCCATTAGAAATACTTAAATTGGAGTAAAGGTGAAACGTCCACATTAGATTAATTAAGAGAAGTGCGTCCGTGTATACATATGCCATTTTGATAGCAAAGCTAGCTGCCTCTTCTCTGGGACTAAGGTTATTTTTCAATAGTTCAGACTATAGCTATTGTTAAGACCGATTTCTTCCCCATGACAATCTTGGTGCACTGTAATGATCGTTCTGGTAATTGGTCCTCTCCTGTAAATGCTTGGATCGAGTGATAGTGTCATAATTTACATGTGTTACTGCATTACCAGTGTATGATGGTAAAATATATATATATATATATATATATATATATATATATATATATATATATATATATATATATATATATATATATATATATATATATATATATATATATATAAAACAAATAATATCGATCACAGGATGCTACCCTGGGGTATTTCGCCAGTTACTGGATGACTTTACATCATGGTTGTACGTTAACAACGACACACTGACTCCTGTTTGAGAGGAGTATTCCACCCAAGTGACGATCTGATTGCTTATGCTGTATCACCTTAGTTTTAACATCAGGCGCTGATGAGGTGCCATGTTAAACGCCTTCATGAAGTCCATATAGACTTCATAAATACTTCCTCCATTGTCTGATATGGCCATCCAATAATATAGAAATTGGATTGTTGTGGACCGCCCATTCATTCAATAAAGGGAGGGAAAACAGAGCCTGGAGAGAAAGAAGGTAGGGGGAAATGAAATGCTTTTATATAAATGCTGATAGTTTTCCTAACAAAATGGAAGAGTTGAGGAGAAGAGTGCAGAGTTATGACCCACCTCTGCCCATTGTGGGAATAACAGAAGTATACCTGAAAAAGTACAGATTTGCCCCCAATACAGGCAGAACTACAACTTAAAGCATACGACCTCTTTCTAAACAAGGTAGAGGTGAACAAACCAGAGAGGCGTAGCTTTGTATATAAAAGAGGAGCTAAAAGCAGTCAAAATTAAAATGGAAAGCAACTTTGAGGAGAGTATATGGGTGAAAACAAAACAAAGCAGTTCTGAAAGTTTACTGGTTGACTGTATGTACAAAAGCCCAAATATAACCCCGGAAATTTTGTCATGAGCTGAGACAGATTATAAAAGAGGCTTGCGGTCTAGAACATAAATTGAGTCATCTGTTGATAATGGGAGATTTCAATTTCCCCAGTATAGACTGGAAAACCTGGATGTCATATGATGCAGAAGGGGACAAATTCATTGAAAGCATAAGAGATGGGTATTTATGCCAAGCAGTAACGAAACCAATATGCATAAGGCTTAACAATGAACCAAATATTTCAGATGTTATTCTTACAAATGAAGAATTAATTACAGACCTAGAATACATAAGCCCGATTGGGCTAAGTGACCACTTTGTACTAGTCTACACCTACCACCAGTATATGGAGGGAAATCATAACAATCAAAGGAGGTGGAACTATTTTAAAGGTGATTATATCCCAGTGAGAAAAAAAACTGAGCATAGATTGGGAAGCAAAATTAAAAGGTCTAAATGTTACATACACACTAGAGACATTTATGGAGGCATACAATAGTGCCCAGGAAAAGCATATCCCAAAAACATGAAAGAGAATTGGGACGGTAATGGAACAAACCACCAACTGTATGGATGAAAAGCTCCTAAAAAGATATAAAAGACACAGGTGCTGGCAGAGGTTTATGGAAACACGAAGCAGTTAAAAGCTTAAAGAGTACACTAAAATAAGAAACCATGTAAAGAACTCAGTGAGGAAGGCAAAAGGAGAAAATGAGAAGGAAATAGCTATGGATGTAAAGAGAAATCCAAAGAAATTCTGGAAGTATGTAAACTCAAAACGGAAGGTAAAAACAGGAATTGCTGAGCTGAACACTATTGAGAATGGAGTGCTGAAGATAGCTAGTAGCAATAAAAGACAAAGCAGATGTGTTGGCAATCTTCTCCACTAGTGTGTTCACGAATGAGCAATTAGGGACTATACAATGGAAATAAAGGAGGAATTCCAAGACACACTAACTACAGAAGAAGAAGTACTTAAGTTATTAAAAAGGAATTCAGAAGAGTAAAGCTCCCGGCCAGATGGAATCCACCCTAATGTTCTTAAAGACCTGCTAGATGTGTTTTATACGCCCATGCAACTGATATTCAACAAATCTATATTAGAGGGACAAGTACCAACTACCTGGAAAACTGCAAATGTGACAACAATCTTCAAAAAGGGCAACAAGTCAGACCCAGAAAACTATAGACCAGGGAGTCTGACAAGCGTCCTGTGCAAGCTAATGGAGAAGTTGGTTAGAGCCAAAATTGTGGATCATATGATTATGAATGAGCTTTTAAGCAAACAACATTTTGGATATTTATCCGGAAGGTCAACTACCATACAACTGATTAAAGTAATGGATGAATGGACCCAGATCCTCGACGAAGAAGCAAAAATCGACACCATATATATGGATGTTATGAAAGCCTTCGATACGGTGCCATGCCAATGACTACTAAGCAAGTTAAATAGCTATGGTCTGAGCAGTCAAGTGATTAAATGGACTGGAAACTTCCTGTTACAAAGAACACAAAAAGTTGTAGTAAATGGAGTAAATTCTGGAACCAAAGATGTGACAAGTGAAATTCCACAAGGTAGTGTCCTAGGACCAATATTGCTTGTAATATACATAAATGACCTGCTGGAAACTGTACACAGTGGCATACCTATTCGAAGACGACACAAAGCTGTACAGTGAGGTTAAAGGACCAAAAGATGAAACAAAACTACAAAATGACTTGAACCCACCACAAAAATTTACAGACACTTGGCTACTAAGATTTCATCTGGACAAGTGAAAGATAATGACGGTGCCGAGTGGAATGTCGACAGTTGAGAAAGATAGAGCATACAACTTATACAAGTGGAAGGGAGAAACGGTTATTCTTGATAATGTGGACAAAGAAAAGGACATAGGAGTGGTTGTCGCCAAAAACGTAACCTTTAAAGCCCATATGCAAGCACAAGTGAACAAGGCAACGGGCATCATGGTCCTGATTAGAAGATCTTTTAAATACCTCGATGAAGAGATGTTCAGTTCATCTGGAATATGCGGTGAGTGTATGGGGTCCACATACAAAAGGGTTTCTTAGTGCTGGAAAATGTGCAGAGGAGAGTAACAAAATTAGTCCCCTCACTCAAAGAGCTAGACTACGCTGAAAGACTAAGAAGACTGGCACTCCAAACACTCGGATACAGACGCATGAGAGGAGATATGATAGAGACCTTTAAGATCTTGAGTGGTATATATGACCCGGAAGTAACCATAAATATAATGAAAACTGTCAAAGAAAGCATCACGAGAGGGCACAATTGGAGACTTCTTAAGAAGGGATGCAGACTGGATATCAGGAAGTACTCTTTCACCAGCAGAGTAGTGGACCTATGGAATAGCCTATCAGAAGCTGTAGTAAACTCCAAAACAGTTTTTCTGTTTGAAGTAGGACTAGACAGATTTTGGGAAATGCTGGAAATAAAGTATGACTTTACAGCAGAAGTCACATCGCAAGGAAGTCACGTGTGTGAGTCGTACCCAGCAGTGACAAAAGAAGAGGCAGACATAAAGGCTATACAAGCCTGAGTCCATAGATCCATCCGAAGTAATCATAAGTAATGAAACCAAACTTCCTCTTGCTAAAAAATTGTTTGTTTGCATATGCTCAATTATTATTTTTCGATCAGTTTGCGCAGTATGCTTGCTGGTCAGATTCACTCGTCTATAATTACCTGGTTCAGATTTCTTTCCCTTCTTGTAAATTGCTGTAATATGAGCTCATTTCCACTGATATGGTGTCCCTGTTGCCTTGATTTATTGAAGATAAGGCTGCGAGGTTTAGCAAGTGTATATGTAAATTAAGGATACACTTGCTAAACCCATCGCAGATAACACTAATGCTTTTTGCCACCATAATGATATAGACATGTTGTACAAAAATGTAAATGAAGAAATGGTAAAAGTAATCGATTGGTTTAAAATTAACAAATTATCATTAAATGTTTCTAGAACTAACTATATGCTTTTTAAAAAATCTAAGATCAAGTATTTTACCAAAACTACAATAATAACCAAGAAATAAAAGAGGCTAAATTTGTTAAATTTTTAGGGGTTTACTTGGACAAAGATCTGACTTGGCAGAAGCACATAGAAATAGTGACCTCTAAGGTGGCAAGGAACGTTGGCATCATTTGAAGGCTTAAACATTACTTACCACCAACCATACTAAAAACATTATACTACACCTAATACTCCAACAAATCACATATTTCATCACTGTTTGGACTAATACACACAGCAATAAATTAGCAAGACTAAAGTCACTTCATAAGAAAACTATTAAACTCATCTCCATAATGGGACGGGGCCAAGATATATATAAAGTAGAAAAATTACTAATACTTGTAGACATTGGAAAACTGCAGTTATATAAAATTTTAAGGGTGTTTTTAATGGTAATTTACCAAGCTCACTAGCAGGGCTCTTTAACAAAAATACAGAAATTCACTCATATAACATGAGAACATGTCACAATCTACATATACCATATAACAGAATGGAATGGTCCAAATATAATCCCTCTATACAAGCCATAAAACTATGGAACAATACAGACATAAACATACACAAACAAATCATTACACAAAATTCCTTTAAGAAGACCATCAAGCAGAAAATTATAAATAATTATTAATACTATATGTACATGTCCGAATCCATTTTTTTCACAGACAAATACACAGCAATGTATCTCAATTTCAACACGACCACACAGAAAAACCCTAATCTTTTGGCATTTTTGGTCCTGTGTTTGTATTAAAGAGTTCTGTTAGGAAAATCCCCCATGGCTCTGTCATTAACCTTGAGCATATCTAGTCGCCGTTGCAAGTACAGTGCAGCTCTTGGGTGAGTGGATATGCCTCCAATACAAAAATAAAACATGTTAGTTAACCCATACCGCTCTGGTAAATAAAATTATATCTTTTGAAATTAAATTAAGAGATGAACTGGTGTTAATTTTTGGCAGATTTGGTGGAAGATGGTGCTGTCGTAGATAGCAGCATCATCCACCAAAGTTGTTGAAAAATGTACACCAGTTTCTTTGCTATTGACAGTAAAATACAGAATGTTGGTATCGGAGTAGTACGGGTTAAAACGATTTGAACACCATGTAAGAACAGTTCTTTTTTTACGTTGTTGGAGTGGAAGATATTGCTGCCTTTAAGGCAACTCTACCTTCCAGTCCAATTGTGTCGGGAATACTCAACAACACAGTCAAATATAGCTTATCTCTGAGTTGCACTGTATTGATGTCCATTTAAAAAAAAAAGTAATAGCAACAATATACATTTTATCCTAATACATGTAGTCATGAAAGTATGAGAAAAAGTAATAAGAGTAATATTAACTATAATGTTGATGAGAGTAATGATGATAATATTAATATTGGTATTGACATCTGTTGTAGATGTTGGTGTTGTTATTATTTATTGTTGTTGAGAATAATGATGTTAGTAGTAACGGTGGTAATGGTACATACAACGATAGTGAGGATGATGATGATGATGATGATGATGATGATGATGATGATGATGATGATGATGATACTAGTGTTAATGTTGATGACTAGGACTATTTTGGTATGTTTTGTGGAGTCCAGACATAAACTTTGATATATATGTCATATATACATGTATTTAATATATATGTCTTCCATTAAGCGGTGGGTGGGTAGGGCTGTCCCTTCTTTGATGCTTACATAGATATATGCCACTATGTGCACAAACATAAAACACACGACATTCAAACACATATTTATGGCATTAATATTTACATACACACATACATATTTACTGACTTAAATAAACATATATTATACATATACTCCCTAATTACATCATTATCTGATTTTATTTAAATTTAGTTTGGAGTGGTTTATTATTATATAGGACTTTTGTATGCTACTGATGGTGGGGTGGGGTGGGGTGGGGGGCAGGGAAGAGCTCATCACTGTAATATAAAGTTGAGATAGTTGGAGTTGTTAAGAATCGATAGATGCGTTGATTGTATGTGAGCTATTTAGGTGTAGTAGTAGTGAAAGTAAACTGTGAAGTATGTTTGTGTTTAGACTTATTACTTCAATTATTAGGTTAGGTTAGTTTATCTATAGTGGTGGTGGTGGTGGTGGTGGTGGTGGAATGTCTTAGCTTGTATTATTATTAATTATTAATGGCAGACCGTCACCCAAACGATGATTGGTCCAAAGTGATGCGCATGTGTAATCCGTGATTATCCAAGTTTGAACAAATTCATCTAGACACCATGATAGCTGGGCGATCATGGAAACTGGTGCATTTACCTCATACTACCGCGTGATGACTCTATCCAATTAAAATTTCTTTATTTGAATTATGTGGAATTAAATTGAATTTCATTTTTTCCTAAGTCGCATAGTTGCGCTATTACGTATGCGCGTCATAGAGTATTTGACCAATCAGCGTTTGGGTGACGGTCTGTCATTAATGGCTAGTGGCCTGTCGCAGCCATGTTCTCGGCCATATTTAACCTTTCCGTCGTTTCCGGCGTTCCGCGTTTTAGGGATGCTCGTTGTTAAGCGCGTAAGACCGTAACAACGAAAACAACATGGCGGCAAATAATCAGAAATTTTAATCTTATTACTCAGGTATGTTTATTTAGAACCATATTTATGATCACAAATATGATTACTATAGTAGTATCATCATCATCATCACGTATATTTTTCTTCATGTGTATGTATGTGTATGTTTGTATGTATGTATGTATGTATTGTACATTATAAGTCTGAGGCGAGACTCCTTTCTAACCGAAAATATGTATGCCGTATGGCTAATAGTAATAAAATCGTCAAATAGGTTAATTTACTGGCTAATAATCCCAGAAAGGTAGTCAAGTCCCTGTATAAGTTTTCATATCAAGGTAGCTTTTCAGCATTCTGTCACTGTGCCACTGTCTTGTGTGTCATATATATGTTAATGTATAAATGTTTTGTAATGTGTGTAAGGAGTCCATCACTCAATAGGCCATGCCTTTGATGGACTGCCTGTTTAGATTATATTTACATGTATAGAAAAACCATGAAATAAAGCAACTTTGAACTTGAACTTGATCATCATCATCATCATCATTTTACGAGGCATAAGCCATTGGCTTGTTATTGCCTCAGTGTTTTTTATTATCGTATGGCTAGCTCAGTTCAATTCAAAAGATTGTTCTTTGAAATAGATCTATCTAGTTTGTATTTGAATGATTTGACCATTGTCGCTCAATTAAGTCTCCTCGAAACCGTGAGTATATCAGTGACATTAGATTTCAAACTTTAGCTATGTTTTGGGAAATGCTATGATGCAGATGGGTGTTCCCCGCATCAGCTGTGGTGTGCCGCCTACACTCATGGTCACACCCTGCTGTGCCTAGCATTTGTTTGCATGTTCACTTGTGGAGGCCATGGTTGGTCTAATTACTGTTGTTTTCATTCTCTGTGCTCATCGCCATCCGATTCCCCTCCTCTACGCAAGTGTCTCCATGCAACCACCAAGTGCGGACGTGGAAGCAGAGATTATCTACCGGTAATTGGAATCACTACCGAGCATGTTCTTGTCTATGCAGAGGCTACTCCAAAATCAGTCCACTGTATTGACAGAATTGCAGTATGACTTTGTGATGATCATGAAGCATTTCTTTTAAATGCTTGTCTAGTTTACTTTTGAAGGATTCAACCATTAGTGCCTCTATAACTGTTGCTGGCAGTGAATTCCAATAGGGTACCACTCTGTTAGAGAAAAGTGCTTGCGAATATCCTTAGTGCTGCGTTTCATGTTGAGCTTGAACTTATGTCCTCTAGTGTGCGTATTAGTGGAGAGTTCGAAGAAGCTGCTTTTGTCAATGTTGTACATATCATTAAGGATTTTGTATGTTTCGATTAAGTCTCCTCGAAATCTTCTGTATTTCAATGACATTAGATTTAGGGTTCTGAGTATTTCTGTGTAGCTGTAGTCTCTAATTTGTGGTAGTAACTTTGTTGCCCGATGTTGTACTCTTTCTAATAGCTGGGATTGTCGTTTAAATCTTGGTGACCATGCCGAGTTACAGTATTCAAGAATAGGTCTTACTAAAGATTTGTAGAGTAAAGTAAGTGTAGATGGCTCTATACAGGAAAAGGTTCTTTTGATTATTCCTACTCTACTATTCGCTTTAGATACGATGTTATTTATGTGTGTATCAAAAGAGATCTCTGTGTCGATATGCACTCCCAAATCCTTTTGTAGCTGTGATGTAGTTATTGGCTGTATGTGGGAGGTACCAGTTTCATAGAGTATTGGATTCGGGAACTGTTACTGCCAAAATGTAACACATGCGTTTTACTTGTATTGAAACCTAGTTGCCTTATCCGGGACCACTCGCATACTTTGTCTATGTTATCTTGGATGTCATTGGTGGATGGGTCTCTATATATTTTCATGTCATCTGCAAATATTTTGCAGTGGCACTTTAGTGATTCTGGTAGATCATTTATGTAAATTAGAAAAAGAACAGGCCCATGAACACTTCCTTGTGGTATGCCACTGGTTACATCTGCCCAATCTGATGTTGTATCATTAATTCTTACTCTTTGTTTTCTATTGGTTAAATAGTTTTCTATCCACTTGGTTACTTTATTTCCTATAGCGTAGCTTTGCAATTTTGATTGGAGTCTTTTATGTGGTACTGTGTCGAAAGCCTTGGAGAAATCCAGATATACAGCATCAACAGATTCATTTGCATCAAGCTTAGTCGTTATGTATTCAAGATACTCTAGCAGTTGAATTTTGCATGATCTGTTATGTCTGAAACCGTGCTGGCATGTAGAGAATATGTTGGCTTCTTCCAAATGGTTTACGATACTGTCCCTAACAAATGACTCAAGGACCTTGCACAGGGTGCAGGTACAGCTAATTGGTCTGTAGTTATTTGGATCAGTTTTTTAACCTTTCTTGTATATGCAGCACACATTTGCCAATTTCCAGATGTTTGGTAGTACACCTTCTTCGAGAGATTTGTTAAAGATGAGGCATAAAGGTACACTAATTTCCTTGGCTACTTCAATTAGTATTCTCACTGGAATTTCGTCTGGGCCATTGCTTTTATTTGGATTGATGGCTTTCAATTTTTTCTCAATAGCCATAGGTGTTATTAATATACTGTCTAAAATAGTGCTGGTGGCCCTATTGCTGATACTTGGTATATTATGCAAGTCCTCAGAAGTGAAGATACTTGAGAAGAAGTTGTTGATGATATTTGCTTTTTCTTTGTCATCTGTGCTAATGTTGCCAGTATCTGGGTTACGGAGATGACTAATCAATTCATGTAGAGTTGTTTTGCTTTTTACATAGTTCCAAAATGCTTTAGGGTTATTTTTGCTTTCCGGCGCGACTTTCATTTGTTGGACTGTTTGGCTCTTCGGATGGTTGATGTAGCTGTGTTTCTGGTAGTCTTGTAAAGCTCATAATTTGTAGTTTTCTTAGTTTTATTAAACTTTTGTAGGCTCGGTTCTTTAGTGTAAGTGACTGATGCAGTGTGGTCAATCCAGAGATGTTTCTTTATGCCCTGTTGCTTAGAGGTTGGAATATATTGCTCTTTCATAGCGGTTAATTTTCTGTGTAATAGGTTCCATGCTTCATTTGTATCGAGTTCGTTCAGATCCTGCCAGTCCATCACTCCTAACTCTGTTCGCATTTCAGCATGCCTACCTTTATTCAATAGTAGTTTGGATTTAGTTGTCTGTTTAGCATGGCTTAAAATGTTCGGGTGCAGTGAAATTTGGAGAATGTCATTATCGCTTTTACCTAGAGGCGGTAGGTGGGTTATTTCATGGACAATGTTCCTGTTGTTTACTAAGATGAGATCTAGTAGATTAGATTTCTAATTTATTCAATGCCTTGTTGGTTTAGTAACTAGTTGTTGTAGAAAAATATTATTAGTAGAATCCAGAAATGCATCTTCCTCTCCGTTAGTTGAAAGTCCAGTTCTCCGGTTAATTCTACTGAAATTGAAGTCCCCTACTATAAGAATGTGGTCAGTGCCAAACTCACCTGCCATGTTTAGCAGATTTAGCAGATTTTTTGTTGTCCGAGTTTGGACTTCTATAAATGCATCCAACAAGGGTTGTTTCTTTTTGTTGTGAGATCCATGATGTCCACACTGACTCGTTAAAGCAATGAGTATTAAGTGTATCACAGTCATTGGCATTTATTGATTCATGAGTATACATCAGAACACCTCTTGACAGGTTACTATTCAATGGGAGTTTATATTCGGCAATTTGTAGTTCGCTAATGTTTATGTTTGTATGTTTAGGTAGCACTTCTGTAATTAATATGATGGCAGGATGAGTCTCGTGTACCAGCGTTTCCAGTTCAGCTTTTTTGTTGATCAGACTATCCGCGTTTGTGTATATACATGTATTTGTTATTTCTTTAGAGTTTGTTTTATTAATCCGTTGGCTGTATTTTGGTATAGCTTGTTTTTGGATATGGCTAGATTGGGAGGGTAGTTCAGTATTCATATTTGTTGTGTTATTTAAACTGTCTTCGTATGCTTGATCATTTGTTGGTGTGGCTATTGGAGGCTTGTGTAATAAGTCGAAGTGGTTGGATAGCTGTATTGGTGTTGATACCGTTTTGGAGCTGTTTGTTGCCGGTTCTAACTCCTCCATGGTGGTGTCTGTGGATAGTAAAAATCCTCCGTGTCCCTGGTGATATCCATTGATGAATGCAGATAATTTTTAATGTTGTCGGATAATAAGCAGGTCCCTTGATGGTGTGGATGGACATTGTCCTGGAACAGTTCCTCATATGCTTCTGCTGGGCTGCTAAACAGTTGTGTATTATCAATGAAGTTGGCTTTGAGCCAGTTGGTTAGGGATCAGAGCATTCCATTAAAAACTTCTGTTAGGTTGTTATGATATCTGCTGGTGGGACGTGGCAAAAGTGACGAAATGAAGATTTCTGTGCTAGGCGAGATGGATTTGATCATTTGAATAAGCTCTCTATAATCTGTAATCATGCCTTCTAGTTTACGCCTTCCTATATTGTTTGTGCCAACATGGACCACTACTGCATCATAACAGTCAGCTGTTAGCAATGTTTCTAGCCTGTCATGGATTTCATTTATCCTAGCTCCACTGAAAGAACTAACCATGATACTGATTTTGTCTGTTGACATCAAGTGTCCGCTAAGCTTTCAGAGGGTGGAACTACCAATTAGTAAGGTCTTTTTTGTGTGGCAAGTCGCTTGTTGTCTACTGCTATCATGGTACTGTCTTGTTGGTGGGTTATTCGTAGTTCTGTTTGGTGATATTCTTTCTGGATGTTTTGAGATTTGGGCATTGGATGTGTATGATGTGCTGAATTGTTCTATGTATTGTATTTTCATACAGAGTTTTAAGTAATAGTTTAATAAAAACTAGTCATCCGCTCGAAAACTGGTAACCAAACATTTTCTTCAATAAATCAAGATTCAAGAGTATTTATTTCATGCTGAATATATAATACAGACACATCACAATTGGCCAGTCCGTCAAGTGCAGGGCCTTTAAATCAATGGAACCCCTACACACAAAACTAAACATTCCAATATGCAGCCCTGTTCTGTTTTCAAGTCTAGTGATCGTATGTTTGGAATGTATCTTTAGCATGGAGTATTCAGTTTCGGGGAGTCTAAGCAGAAATTGCTAATAATCTAATAAATACCATAGATATTTAAAAATAAATTGGCTTAATTTGTTGGCATATTTAAATGTGCTCATGTACTCCACATTGATATGGGTAAATTACATACCAAATTTGGTTGAATTCCATCAAAAAGTTTCAGAGGAGTTGCATTACAATTAATTTCTTGGCCTTTTGATCCCCATCCCCACCCAAAGGAGTTGGGGCCTAATATAAATGTGCTCATCACTCCACATTGATATGGGTATTCACATGCCAAATTTGTTTGAATTCCGCCTCATGGTTTTGGAGGTGTTGCATTACAATCAATTTCTTGGCCTTTTGATACCAATCTCCCACTCACCCTGGGGACGGGGTCAAATGTAAATGTGCTCATGTACTCCACATTGAGTAGGGGTAACTCACATACCAAATTTGGTTGAATTCTGCTCAACGGTTTCGGAGGAGATGTGTACAATCAATTTCCGCAAGAGCAAGGGATGTTCAAAATGTGTCGTGTCAGATAAAGATTTATCGGGGAAATCACCTTCGAAGCTTTTTTCAGTGAGTACCCGACAAAGTCGACGGACTGTATTTTGGACTCGGAACTGCGAAATTACTATTTATTAAAATCATTATGGTGGCCGAGTACGCTACTGTAGGTGCAGAGTTTTGATAGGACTCGTTTATTTTACATTTTTTATTGCGTTCTCATGTAAACACTTCCATGAAAAATCATTATTTATTTGACAGATTTTGTGACACTCTGATCAATTGTCATGAGACCGTGATAATCCGGCACTGATCCAGACACCAAAAATGTTTACAGACCACCGGATCAATGGTTAAATTGGAGCCCTGGTGTCAGTGGGTTTGGTGTAGAGGTCAAAGATGATGTTTCTCTGTTTGTCTGTATTGTTAAGTTGTCCAGAAATGGAACTTGTGTCTCCATTGTGAATTTGATGCTCTGATGGGCAGAGTTCATGTACATGTATGTAACAAATTTATTTATGGCAGTTTGTCCATGCTCCCATATCATAAAGATGTCATCTATGTTTCTTACATAGAGGGCGGGCTAGTGTGGAGCATCCTGTAAGAGTTTGGTCTCTAGTTATGCCATGAAGATGCATGCGAATGTGCATGCAGCTTTGCTCACCATGGCAGTGTGCTCAATTTGTAGGTAGTGTTCGCCATTGAATTCGAAGTTGTTGCATTTTAGCACTAGTTTAAGAAGGTTCAGAATACCTCTACATAGTGCCTGGTAGGCTGTTGCGTTGGCAGAATTTTGCTACTGCTCTTAGGCCTTCTTTGTTTGGGATGTTTGTGTAAAGCGATGTTACATCCATGGTGACTAGCAGAGAGTTTTCTTTCAGTGTGCCAGATTGCTTGACTTTGTTAATGAAATCTTGGTGTATGATTTGATTTGTGTTATGTGGACTTTGATGTGTTCATCTACAAAGTTGCTGATTTGTTCAGTTGGGCATCCTATTCCACTGATTATTGGTTTGGCTGGTGCTAGGGCATCTTTTTTGTCTTTGGTCTCTTGGTAAAAGATAGAACTGGGCTGTTGTCGGTGGGTCTGGTAACAGCTTTTTGGCAGTCTCCTGAATGATTTCACTGTCTCTGACTAGTTGGTCCAGGAGTTTTTCCACCATTCTAGTGTGTTTCTCTGTGAGATTTTCATTGGTTTTTTCATAGAAACGTTTGTCTAATAGTTGGTGGTTTGCCTCTGCTATGTAGTCAGTCCTGTCTTTGATGACTGTTGCTTGGCCTTTGTAGGCCCTTTTCATAAGTTCTATCGAGTGATTGCTTTTGAGATTGTCCAGCGCTGTTTGTTCCGCACTGTTAAGTTTGCTTATTCTGAACCTATGGTGGATATATCTACTGTATTCGTATCGAATAGCTTTGAAAAAAGCCTCAAATGGTGCATCCATTGTTGGTGCAGGAACTGAGGGTTTTTTCAGTGCAAATTTCCTGTTTAAGATATCTTGGAAATTTGGTGGTTGTGTCTGAATTGTATGATCATTCTGGGAGCTGGTGGGTCTCTTTGTGAGAAGCGTATATGGTGGATGCGGGTTTGGTGTGAAGAAACATATCCAGCGCATTCTTCTGAAGAGTGACTGTAGATCTGTGTATAAGCTTACCAGTCTCCAATGGTAGGATAATTAAAGTCACCTACAATGAGCAGATGTGTATGCTTCTCTTTTACTGCTTCTCTGATTAGGTGACGTAGCCACACTTCATCTTCTTTCTCAAAACTTGGGCTTCTATACACGCACATGCACGCAGGCATGCACACGCACGCACGCAAGCACACACATGCACGCATGCATGCACGCACGCACACACACACACATACACACACTATTATAACCTCCTCTTGTCCTTTAAGTTTAATTGAGATCCATATAACGGGGCATAATTTATCTTGTATTGCATCTTAATTTGCGACACATATTTAGGCATTTGCTATACATTCTGCAACATGCATAGTTATATTTGCTATGCAAAATTTGTACGGTGTAGGCAATTAATTCGTGATTTTTTCCAGTTCTATTATTAACCATTTCAACGACATATCCCTGCAAAAGTAAATTCTTTACTATGTACATGTATAGCATATTCTGTTGAATATTTTGAAATTAATATGACTGGAAGGCATTGGTGCCTTAGGCAGCAATGGCTTCCAGTCATATAAATTTCAAAATATTCAAAAGTTTTCCTGTTTGTTCACTCTGAGATTGATATACTGTTATAGAGGGGATTTATTAGTGGTCTTGAGAAATGTCCATTTGCAGACCAAGAGAAGAAAATTTTTGAAAACTTGCGATTGGAATCACTGGCTCATTAACCAAGCCAGTCATCATTCCAGTGGTAAATTTTCAAAAATAGGCTACAATGTACTCTTGGTCTGCAAATAGACATTTTCTATGAGAAAGTTTAAATTTTCTTGAACAAATTCAAGAGTTAATTTTTTGTCAAATGTTTTTAATGCCATTTGTATGCAATGTGAATCCATTTAGCTAATTGGGTCATGAATAATATGACATTTAGCTAATTGGGTCATGAATAATATGACATTTAGCTAATTGGGTCATGAATAATATGACATTTAGCAATTACAACCACATTTAATGGACATCTAGTCATAGATATATATGACCTTTTTAAAATAAATTATTAATTGAAAAAAAATAATTTCCTCCCTCCCTACTGAAGTCTTTTTCCCCCACCCGGTTTACAGGAAACAGAATTTTTTTTAGGGATGGCCTGATGTAAATTACATGTATCTGCATTACTGCACCAACATCTTATTGTGGACCTCTCCTGTCTCAGATGCGGTCTACTTAGTATATGTAATAACATTACTTATTAAAATATTGCAGACATTGAGAACATATTTAGTTGGGGTGTGTGCAATATATTGAAAACCTGGTATATTGCAATATTTTTGTCGCAATATATTGTATCGCAATACGGAAATGGTGAACAGGTATATTGCAATATTTTTTGTTAGTCATTTACAGCATTTATCCAGACTAGACCTGATTCCTTTCTTGAGACAATTACCACAGATCTAAAAATAAGGGTCTACTAATAATACAGGGTAAGAAAAGGGTTCACAATTATTACCATCTACTAGCATTCAAGAGTTTTTGGATGATCCGAAGGAATCAGAAAATCCCTCACATGCACGCATGCATGCACGCATGCACACACACACACACACACACACAATTAGGGAAATTTGGAAAATATGAAAACTTCAATATGGGAGCGTGAGGTCTGCAATCTCGGATTGCTGTAGTTTTGTTATGAAGTTATGGATCTATGTATTGAATAAGCTAATTAATGTAGTTTGGTTCCCACATTTCCAAAAAAAAACACACATATATGACTGTAGACATGATACATACATTGTAAAAGAATTCATTCCTGGTCAACACCATCTATATAGATCATACAGCGAACATCTACAAATTTTGAAACTGCCAACTTTGGCATAAATTTAGATGATTACGTGGCGATATGATAAAGATTTATAAATATCTCAAGAATAATGTATATGACCAGTGAACATCAAACTTCATAGCAAAACTACAGCAATCCGAGATCCTAACCTAATCCCAACCCTAGCTCCCATATTGAAGTTTTCATATTTTCCAAATTTTCTATGGTTTCGATAAGTAGGATAGATGGATAGAATGGTACAAAGCTTTTCCATTTAACCCTTTAACACTCATATCTGGCAAAAAACATCTTCTTCAGTGGTCTTGGGAAATGTCCATTTGCTAACCAAGAGAAGGCTATTTTTGAAAATTTATCACTGGAATGACTGGCTTCTCAGTTTGTATTTCAGCATTGCAGTTGACCCTATTGGAACTAAATATGTACATATCTAGGATACATTAATAGCTATGCTACTAGAAAGAAGCATGATGAGGTCACAAGGTCAAAGGTTAAGTTCCCTGACCTCTAAATGCTTATGGACAATGATGAGGACAGGTGAGACATTTAACCCTTACATAGACAAATCCCTGAAAAAGTAAATTCTAAGTGATATAAAACTTATTCTGTTGAATATTTTGAAATTAAGTTCACTGGAAACCATTGCTGTCTATGGCAGCAATGACTTCCAGTCAAAATAATTTTAAACTATTCACCAGTTTTCCTATATGCCTGCGTTAGATATGCGATCTGGGTAATTCATCGTTAAACGCATTAATTCCGTACAATTGATGTTTGTTTTAATTCTAGGCTTTTAAAAAACACAGATCAATTCATCCCATCCCGTCAAAATGCCTCCTAAGAAGAAGAAAAGTGGTAAGAAGAAGAAGAGTGGGAAGGCGTCGGCTCCATCTTCTCCGATGAAAGATCCGGCATCGGAAAATTTGAATGAACTTAGTAAAGAATTCTATCTGGTACAGATTCATGATTTGGAAAGCAGAATTGGCAGGTACAGTGCATGTTAAGATGCTTCTGGTGATATTCGCATCTTAACACATTAACCATTTAATGGTAAAATTTGGTAAGAAATATTTAAATATTTTCTTATTGAATGCCCATTTACAGGACAAGAGAATACAATTTTTGAAAATTTTATACGGGAATGACTGGCTCAGTTCTCGAGCCAGTCATTCCAGTGGTAAATTTTCAAAAATTTTATTTTCTTGACCTGTAAATGGACATTCCACAAGACCATAATTGAGGACAGTTTTGGGTGGCATGACCATTAAAGTGTTAACACTCATATCAGCCCAAAATGGCTTCTGTAGTGTATGTATGTATGATTACTGTATTCTGCGGCTGTAGTAGTAGAAACATCCTACAGCTGCAATCAGTCCTTCGCTTTTGCCCACTGTGTCTTGTCCTCAGCCAAAATCCTTAGCTTTTTGAGGTCCATTCTTGACTTGAGTGTACCTAATCCTGCTTTGTTGAGGTCACCTCGTAGCACGCTTATCAAATTTATGCAATGATGTCCTCTACTGGCTCTGTATTTGCTGGCTCCTAGTAGAGCGAATTCCAAGGCTCTCTGTGCTGGTGTGTCTTCTGGCATCCTTAGCACATGGCCAAACATGGACCATCTGTGCTGGGCGACTTACAGACAGCAGTGGCATATTACACATCTTGTATAGTGCATCGTTGGAAATTATGCTCTCTGGCCATCGGTGTCGAGTGATGGTGCATAGGCATTTGCAGTGGCAGGCTTCAAGTTTGTCTAGAGCTGCCTTTGGAGCTGCCCAGCTGTTACAGTTATACATCATCAAGGATACGCAGGTTGCATTGTATAAACGTAGTCTTTTTACCAAGGGCATCTTTGATCTACGAATCCATAGCTTCCAGAAGGACTGGAAAGCTATGTTCCCCATGATGCAGCAATGTCAGCAGTACTGCAAAGCAGTGAGCCCAGGATTTTACTTTTCCTCCATGGTTAGCCGCCACAGAGTGGATTGTCATTTTCTTTAGTTTCATGCTTTGTAGATAGGTATATGTGGGTGAACTCTGTTTTGGATTCATTCATAAAGAGATTCTAAATTTTTAGTTTGCTTGCAGGTATTGGGAGAAGTTTGTCAAGGGGTTTCTTTTCCTCATCTATAAAGTCCACATCGTCGGCATATTCCATCTCTAGCGGCATGCCCAGTATTGACACTGGGTGGTTTGGTCTTGGTGGAGCTTTCCCGCACGGATTTCAATGCAGCAGCCAGGTAACAGGTGAAGAGCACAGGGGATAGACTCTACAGACTTCACTGACTTGACTCATACTCTCATCTTGGTGTCTGCAAGCAGTAGTCTCACTAGTCATAGCTCATCTTCATTGCAACTGGCCTGGCGTAGTACATCTAGGATCTTTGAGCGTTTCATTGTGTCGAAGGCTCTTGACATGTCAATGGCCATTTTGTGGAAGTCCCAGTGTTTGGACATGTCTACTGACACAAGCATGCGTTGAGCCCATACAATCTCTGCGCAGCTGCATCCACGTTTGAAGCCACTTTGACATGCTCCAGTGAAGTCGTCGAACTTGTCTCAGATGCGGCATAGAGTAACATTGGATAGGATTTTCTGTATGCTGTTAAGGATCAGAATGGGCTGCATATTGGCTGGGGGGACCAGGTGGCTTCTTGGGCTTGGGTAGCGTGATAAGGATGCATTGGCCTACTGCATCAATGAGAAGGTGGTGCATGAAAGCTGAATTGATTATGTGTGTGATCGGTTTTGAGATAATGTCACTTGCATATTTGAATAGTTCATTGCTCATGCCATCAGGTCCAGATGCATATCCATTTTTCAGGGATTTAAGTGCCTTCTCAACCTCTGCTGTATTAATTGGTGTTAGTAATGGCATGGGGTCTCTTGAGAATGTGTGCAAGGGCTCATCATCGTGGTCAGTGAACTGTTCCTTGAAACATTCTCGAATTGCCTCGCCTTTGCCCTGGTCAGTCCCGATAAAGTGTCCTTAAGAGTTGTGTATAGTTAGTGGTGGTGTGTAGTCAGCAACTCTCAGGGCTCGTGCTGCCTGAAACATTTTGTGGCAGTCATCCGTGACAGTGATTTCATCTGCTAGGGCATCAGCTTGTTGGATAGCAATATCTTTCAAGTGTTCGCTAATGTGGCGCAGAATGTTATTGCGTTCCTGGCGTAGTTTGGTGTGATCTTCACTTTGGCCACTTTGATAAATGCGCAGATGTAACGCTTTCAGTTCTGCTGACAGTTTTACTACGAGAGGGTCGTCACTATACCTAGGTCTGTTGTTTTTTAGAACACCTATGGTGCTACTAGCTGATGATTCCATAGATATCAGTATTTTGGTTAGGGCTTCGTTTGGATCAGAGCTGATGTCGATGTTAGCTATCTGCTCCCCAAGGGCCTTTTTTGTATGACATTTGAGTCAGTGTCGTTGATGAGCTTGGGTAAGTTGTAGGTGACTACTGTCTTGCCTGGTATGGCGTTTGTACATTAGGTAGAGCTGTTTCATATGGAGGCGTTTAATGACTGGCTTATGGTCAGATTTGAGGTCTGTGCCTCCATAGGAACGAGCATCCGGAAGTAGGGGTTTTGCTGCTATCTTGCATAGTATGAAATCTATCTGGTTGAAGACAGCTTTTGTAGCCTTAGAACCTTTTGGGGCTTTGCGATCAGCAATGTGTCCAGTCCATGTTGTCCGGTGGCGGCATGGGTGTTTGAAAGCCGTATTTGTGGCAAATAGGCCATTGGGACTAAGGAATGCCACCAGTGCATCTCCATTGCTGTTGCGTGTGCCCTCTCCATACGATCCCATGCGTGAGCCAAGTCCTGAACTTTTATCCGCAATGCCGAGTTTACCCAGCTTGGAGTTGAAATCGCCACACACGAACAGTTGCCATCTATCTGGGATAGTAATGGCGGAGTTCAGTTTTGCATAGAAGGAATCTAATATAGCTGGATTCTCTTTGTCCCTTTTGGTAGCTGGCCTTCTGTTGTGGTCTTGAGAAATGTACATTTGCAGACCAAGAGATTATTTTTGAAAATTTACCAGTTAGATGACTGGCTCGATAACTATCTATGGAAGTAACAATGGCGACTCAAATTAGATTCAAAACATTTAACAGCATGTTTATTAAATAGTAAAGCCATACAATTCGTACAAGCTGACGCCTCTGATAGACTATTAAGCGTTTAAGACAGATTAAATCGAGTCATTCATAACGTAATTGATTATGAAGTCATATGCTTGACTGACAGATCAAATTCATCCATTGCCTTGATATTGAGGTACTGAAATTTTAAGGGTTAATCCTTGTAAAACTCATATCAGCCAAAAATGTCTTGTGCGGTGCATGGTCATGACAAATGTCCATTTGCAGACCAAGAGAAAAGAATTTTTGAAAATTGACCACTGGAATGACTGGATCAATGAGGAATATCCATTTGTAGGCTACTTAACCCTTTAACGCTTGAATTTTTTCAAGAAAATTTCAATTTTCTGATAGAAAATGCCCATTTGCAGACCAAGAGAAGACTATTTTTGAAAATTTACCACATGAATGACTGGCTCGGTTATCGTACAACTTAACGGACTATAAGTATTAAACGTTTCTGATGGACTAAATCTCATCATTCATGATATAGTTATGACATCAGCCTACATGTGATGTAGTAGATTATGATGTCATATGGTTGATTGATAAACTGGATGCCTCCATTGTTTGTCTACTTGTGAGCATATTAAAGATGTCGTGTTCCATTAAATATACACCATTTTGCACGAGATATGAGATGCCTGATCAATTTACCCAGCATTCAATGCTACCCGGCGTGCAACGTTACCCAGCATGCAATGGCCTGACTCCATACTCGTTGTAACTATTAGAGGCCATATTCTTTGAGTCTATTGTCTGCACAAGTCAGGATTTCTCAAACAAAACCAACCTTCTTGCACGTGCAAATAGTCATTTGTCCTCCAGCTCTGGAAGCGTAAGCATGCACGTATGGCGTATTCACGGAGGTACATTCGACAGTCTGTATTTCAATATTGTTCAGAGAAAGTGTGTCACTGTCCAGGAGAAAATAGGAGAAAGCTTTTATATACATTGACAGTAATTTGCGTGAAAGGTTTTGCTATCAATGTCAGCACCAACATTCAGTCAAATTGTTGTCAAAATAATTAGCACGTAATGCAATTACTACCTGCTATATATTTAATAACAAAATTTTTGAAAAGTGTTGCTACAGCAGTTTTCAGTCTATGTATTCTAAAATAATCATCAACACTTGCTATGGATTTGAAGAGCAGTTTGGCTGTATGGTAAGTTGATGCTGACTAAGGCCCGATTTATAAGCCGAACTTCTCTTGTGCCGTGCCAGCTAAATTTGCCTGAAAATGACAGAGTCCACTATAAAAATCGACCAGTCGTCATTAGCGTGGCGCGACAGAAATTTTGACTTATAAAATGGGCCTTAGACACCAACAATGTTATCAACTTGTTGTCCATACAATCACACGGCGATCAGTATTACTGTCTAAGTAGAGTGAGTTATATGGTCAAAATACGCTTTACCTGCACGAAGGAAATATTTCGCCTAGCTACCCGTGTGTACATTTCTGTTCGATCAATGCATTTCAAAAAAATGCACAAATCTGTCAACGAAACATACACAACGTTTGCTAAGCATTCATTCTTGGCAAGAACGAGCATATAGGCCTATGCTCACTTTACCTAAATAGTAACGTATTGATTACACGTGTGTGGATAATAATTCGACAATGTTGTTGGTGCCTTAGAAATCAGCAACTTAGTCAAATTGCTATTCAAATCCGTAGCGAGAGTCGACTAAAACTATGAAGATTATTTTAGAATATAGAGACTGAAAGCTGTTGTAGCAACAGTTTTCATACAAATTAGTATCGCATCTGCACCAGGTAGTAATCGCATTAGATAATAATTATTTTGACAATAATTTTACTGAATGTTGTTGCTGTCATTAACACTGAACAGTATTGAAATGCAGGCTGTCGAATATACTGCCGCGAATACGTCCTACGTGCATGCTTACGCTTCCAGAGCTGGAGGACAAATGACCATTTGCACATGCAGGTGGGTTGGTTTTGTTTGAGAAATCCTGGCCTATACAGACATTAGACTAAACGAATATGATGCCCAATAGTTACAATGATTATGGAGTCAAGAAATTGCATGCTGGGTAGCATAGCATGCTGGGTAAATTGAACAGAAATCAGCAGGCATCTTATATCTCGTGCAAAAGGGTCTATATTTAATGGAATATTAACCGCTACACAGTATAGCAAAGTTATCAGTTTCCATGAATTTAATATTTAACTCCAACACTAGTGTTCCGGCTTCGCTGTTTGATTTTGGTTCTTCACTGTGCACATGTTGGATTCTGACAAGACAAGCTTATGGTTGTGAATTGAACTGGCTCTACAATGTATGTATGTGGATTCTTCACCCCATCTAAGATGGCCACGAAAATTACACATTCCTGCAGTCCAGGGCAACCACTTTTTACTGCAGGGCAACCATATTTGATCACACCAGTTGTCCTGGGGGGGGCCAACTTAGAAAATGTGTTATTTTCAGGGCCCGCATAAGTACTTATGGTGAGTATTTATTTAGTCTGTTAACCCTTTAACACTCAAATTTGTTCAAGAAAATTTAAATTTTCTCAGACAATGTCTATTTGCAGACCAAGAGAAGATTATTTTATTTAATTTACTACTGGAATGACTGGCTCGGTTATCGAGCCAGTCATTCCAGTCATAAATTAAAAAAATAGTCTTCTTTTGGTCTGCAAATGGACATTTCTCACGACCACTGCAGAAGCCATTTTTGGGTTGATATTATTGTTAAATGGTCAAATGGTAGTGTTGGTATTCACAAGGATTCTGTGGTCTGTATAGCTTTCAACAATACCTATTTTCAACAGAATTAAATGTACAGAGATTGGGCAACCTGGAAATACAGTCGGGCAACCTAATTTAAATGACATACTTGACCCTGGGGGCAACACAATATTTTTCTAATGTTTTACCCTTGCTTATCTTTACCAGGAGGGTTCTAATAAAGGGCCTGGTGTGTCACAATATTGTGTCGTACTGTCCATAGAGTATATCCACTCCATCCCCACTTGACGTTACAGGTTTATTTGAAATACTTTTTGCCAGGACTGTATAAATCTGTGAATAAATACTTATTTGGAATATTTTTTTTAATAACTTGACTGGGAAATGTAGCTTTTACTGGAAGCCACTCTTTGAAGTGGCAATTATACCGGTGAGTAGAAGGATAATAGTTCATCTTTCTTTTCTAACATTTTCTTTCTTTTTACGCAGATATCAGGCTAAGTGTGATAAGTTGGAAGTGGCTAATGGCGAGTTTCATCATAAGTTTGACCAGATGGCCACTGATCAGAAGGAGATCGTGGCATTCTGGCAGCGCCTCGTGGAACAGAGGAGTAAGTCGTCAGCTTTGTGAACCTTATTATCTTCACATGCTTTGAAAAAGTGGTGGGGATATTGTAATCACCTCTGCCTGTCATTTCATCTGTCCTTAAATCTGTCCAGTTACCTCCTTCGAAAACATTTGGTTGACTGTTATGTGAGTTACCAATATGATTGGACTGCAAGGCGACATGTAGATTAGGTTCTGCCCCCCCCCAGGGTGGATGTGGGGACAGGGTGGAGATTGGGTGGGGGCAAAGTTCGTTACCCATATGATTACGGATTGTGAGAAAGTGGTTACATTATGATCCACCCCGGGGTGGGGTGGTGGCAGAACGTAGGTGTTGGTGAAAACGTGGGCATTTGCCATGGTGTGCCATTGTCTGCAGATTCTAGTTGCTTGTTCATTTGAGAAATGCCAGATTCATATGATTAATCAATGGATCTGATCTGTCACTCAACTATGTCACATCATAATCAATTACATCACATGTAGACTGACGTCACAATCAAAAGGTGTAAAGAATGATGTATATCTAGCTCGGTCATGAACATTGAATAGTCCATCAAGTGTACGAATTGTATGTATGTATGTATGATTACTGTATTCTGCGGCTGTAGTAGTAGAAACATCCTACAGCTGTAATCAGTCCTTCTTCGCTTTTGCCCACTGTGTCTTGTCCTCAGCCAAATTCCTTAGCTTCCTTAGGTCCATTCTTGACTTGAGTGTACCTAATCCTGCTTTCTTGAGGTCAACTCGTAGCACGCTTAGCAGATTTATGCAATGACGTCCTCTCTTGGCTCTGTATTTGCTGGCTCCGAGTAGGGCGAAATCCAAGGCTCTCTGTGCTGGTGTATCTTCCTGCATCCTTAGCACATGGCTTTACTATTTAATCAACATTCTGTAGAATATTTTGGAATGAATTTGACTGGGCAGTGTTGTAACAGCACTCACTCAAATTAGTTTCAAAATATTCACCAGCTTACCTGAATAGTTACCTTGAAAATAGGATTCTGGGAAGTCGGGGTTCAACGTATATAATTCGATCCCAACACGTGCAAAGTGCAGGCGGAGCTTAGCTAGAAATGGGCTTGTCATAGCTAGGAATGGATCCTTCTATTGTACAAAGAAGCAATCAATACATTTCTCCAATCATCCAAACATAACCATATATTTGTCATGTTAGCCTTGCCAGAACTCATTATGCATGTATTGATCACAATATAAAAAGTCCATATCATCACAGGCACTTAATGTACATGTAGCCTCAAATGCCAACATAAGGACCTCACGAGCAGTTGAATAGGTGTTCTTTGAATTTAATTTGATTTGAAGTTCTGCCCAGCAGCTTTTTCCAGTCAAATTTGTTTGCATATTTAAAACAAAGTATCTTTTGCCTCATAAAGAATTTGCTGTATCTGGTCTGTACAGACTATAGGCTGAAACATGTTAACTATTTAACACTCAAATTTGGGCAAGAAAATTTCAATTCGTTCATGGAGAATGTCCATTTGCAGACCAAGAGAGGACAATTTTTGAAAATTTTCCACTTGAATGGCTGGTTCAGTTATCGAGCCAGTCATTCCAGTTGTAAATTTTCGAAAGTAGGCTTCTCGTGGTCTGCAAATGGACATTGCTCAAGACCACTGCAGAGGTTGTTTTTGCCAGATATGAGTGTTAAATGGTTAATAATGGCCAGATCACTTATTAATATATCACTGTATTTTTTTACCTGACTTACAGAGGATGAGATTGATGATTTACAAGACCGTCTTCTTGGTCTTCAACAAGCGCGTGATAATGAGAAGGAGTCCTACGAGGCACAGCTACACCAGCTGCGGACTGAATTTCATGAAACTAAAGACCAACTTATGTCGGAAAACATGATTCTTGGTAAGTAGGCGTGCTGTAACTTAGCATTTTGAGGTGAAAGCCATCGGGGAATGCTAAAAATCTTAAAACAGTGCCTTCATTGAGGTTAGGTTACCCGCATTCTAACGTCATATAATAAATCGGTACACAGGACTCCAGATGCATTATTATAAACCTCCCTATTACCTCCCTAACACTATGATATTTCCTAAATATCTACCTTCACTCAATAACCCCAGATTAAAAAAGATAGGTGCCCTTATTGGACCGGTAGACAGGGGACAGTCAGCCTGATGCCGGCCCCAACCCCGCTCTTTCTTGATTATTGGCCTGAATCACATGCCTGTGTTTTTTTGCTCAATTTCCATATCTAAAGTTGTTTTAGAGCGCTAGAGATAATGTCTGATCAGTTTAATTCGTCTGCATGCCAGGATCAAGTTACCAGGTGAACTCTAGTACAATTATGTTTTAAGTACGTCTTAATTACATGGTGTCACCTAGTTCCGTGACGTGGTATAGACGTTATAGGCACTCAGAAAACTGGTAACTTTATTATCTGGCACCATAAAATGCTAATATCTCTTTACGATTGTGTCCACAGGTTTGTACACCTCTAAAGAGGTTTGTCGCCACTATTTCCCTATAAATTTTTAGGATAAAAGACTGGCCAGAGTGATATAGGTTCCCATAAGAGAGAGCTTGTCATTCTGCCCTCTGGTCCCACCCTTCCCTTTAAATAAGTAAGTCAGTGGTGATGAAGAGTGGTTGTCTGGTGGAGCTTCCAAGAGCTGGACGTGGTGGTATGCCTTTGCTAAAGACTCAGGTACTTTAGTTATGCTTTATGGCACTGTACAATATTTGAAAATATTTGTGATTATTTGCTGCCAATATTTTTTCAGTCATACTGTTTATCTGTATCATTAGCATGAGCTATTACTGTGTTCACATTACTGTTTAGTGCGCTCTTGTATTCATACAATTCGTCTTACACCTGGATGCTGTTCGTCTGTTTCTTTTATGGAAATTATGACATCATAATCAACCTTATTATTATTTTTAATATCCTCTTTGAGGCTGGTTGTTCATCTTTTTTCACCATCCGTTGTATACCTATAGGTGATTTTCTTTCTTCTTTATGAGTTATTTAATTTATTTATTATAAAAGAAACTTTAACTCATTGTCGTCGTCTTGTATCTTTTTTCAGAAGCCTTCTTGTGTCGGTTGAACCGCTCAATCAAGTCAAAGTTTGCTCCTCACCTCTGTGTAAAATGTTCTTGCGGTCCATTATTAAAATGTGATGTCTGTAAACAATGGGGGTTGGGGGACTTATTCTCTGAATTCTTGTTGTTACAGGCAAAGGAGGAGAAGTGTGCGAAGAAGAGTGTAAGTGGCAGGGGTAAGAGAAAGGCCTCTGTTTCTTTGGAAATGGAGACTTTCAGGTTGGAAATGATGGGGGAGATGAAAAACACAATAACAGATTTGGTACCAGAGCTGCTTCGCAGCATGCTCCCTGGGCCGAGTACTTTATTGTCTTCTTCATTTGCCCCCGAGCAGAAAATGCCCACCGCTGATTCTGGTGTCCGTCGTGTTCTGTGGTCCGAAAATGTTTCAGAATCATGGGTGGCTTCAGTAGATGTTGGAAGGTTCGCCGCCTTGCCAATGGATCTTGGAGCAGGTCTGAATGATACCGGCTGGAGGCTTGCCTTGTCGGTTGATCTTGGGCCGGGGCCGCTGGACACAGGCTTGCGCCTAGAGTGTCTGTGCCCGAAAGGTACCGCCACCTCTTACGGTACCTTCCCTGGCCAGCCCGGGTTAGCGAGTATGCTAGCCCAGAGGCAGTGTATGATGGCCAGGAGGAAGAGGATTTTCTGCTGGGTTCACACATTGAAGCCATGGAAATCGACGATCGTGCACCCCTAGCGGTGGGGGGGGGGGGGAGCACGGCCAATTTTTTTCCATGGAACTACTCCTGCAGGGGTAGCCTTCACGGCCCAAAGGGTGGCCTGGTTTGGAGCGGATGACCACCATTTCCGTATACCTCGGCTTGCCGAGGGTATGACAGCGGCTGGTGTGGTGGATTACACCCAGCACGCTTCCATGGCGCGGGCTCCTGGCTTTTCAGCCGTGTCACAAGACATGCCTACTCTCTCGGACCCGCATGTTTTCCACGGCCTGGCAGCAGTATCCATGGCTCCAGCCACGTTTACACCTACGAGTGCAGTAGAGGATGACGAAGGCCCATGCATTGTCGAGCACTCACAGGTGGCCACAGAGGAGGACATGTCTGATGCGTGCCAATGGCTAGTAAGCATTAGGCCAGAGCTTTGTGTAGAATAGTCGACAAGCCAGCGGGACCAGCACCCATGGTTTGCTGGAAATCCGGCAGTTACCGCCATACCATCTCTGCCATTAGCAGAACATGTAGTTGATATGTTAACGGCAGCAGAGACGTCCATTAAGCCTAATGGATGGCTTGCGAGGTGGCGAGGTGGTGCCGTGTTGTTGCTGGCCAATACCAGAAATACGGTACAGTGCCAAAGCCGAGCGCTGATGATCGTGCAACACTTGGCGAGGACACGCGGCCAGGCTCCTGTTTTGACATGGGAGCGCTGTGCTCGAACGCCCTACACTCACCAAACACTGCATTGCGTGATGCAGGATAGCTTGAGAGCATCCTTAGCGGCGCTCTTGCATGTCTCACAGCTGTTACAGGGTGTAGTAACAGCGTCTGTATCATGCCAAGCGCACCCAGCCAGGCAGCCTCCCGTGCACTGAGGTACCATAAGAACCAACCAAACCAATGCTAGAACCAGAGACAGTCCCACTCTTGCACTGCTTATGTCCACCTCTCCATAGGTGGACCCATGGGAGGTCGATTGACCTTCCACAAGCAGGAGTGGGAGCGGTTAACCCAGGACCACTTAGTCTTGCGATGGCTTTCAGCCGGGTACCAGCCTGACTGAGCAATAGGCCCACCATCACACCTGTCTCTGGTTCCGATCTGGACTCAAATTCCAAGAGATCCAGATCAGCGGTTGTGTATAGAGGAAGAAATAAATTCCCTCATACAAAAAGGAGCAATTCAACCGGCACAAAATTGCCCTGGTTTCTATTCAACCATGTTTCTAGTGACAGAGCACTGGAGGGTGGAGACCAATTCTCAGCCTCAAGCCATTGAACAAGTTCATAGACACACCGAGTTTCAAAATGGAAACAGTCAAAATGGTGTTGGAGATGGGAATGTGGACGGTGTCAATAGATCTGAAGGATGCTTATTTCCACATTCCAATTGCGATGAGTTTTCGTCGGTTCCTGAGATTCGCATTCCAGGGCCGACAGTGGGAATTCAAAGTTTTACCATTTGAAATTTCCATGGCTCCTCAGGTCCTCACCAGGGTGGTTCTTGCAATTACAGCATACCTCCGCAGGAGAAGCATAGCAGTCCATACTTACATAGACAATTGGCTGTTAAAAGCACACAGTCGGGAAAGTCTTGCAGCAAATCTGGAGATAGTTTTGAAGTCTCACAGACTTAGCCTAGACAATAAACATTCATAAATCAGACCTGACTCCACCCCAGAAGTTTGATTACCTGGGAATGTTCTCCAGTCTAGAGATGGGTATGTTTATCCTACTCATCAGAGAGTAGAAATACTCATCTCAGTAATACAGTCAGTGTGCAACAGTCGTCATGTACTGGCACAGGTTTACTTGAGAATGCTGGGGTTGATGGTTTCGCTGGAACCAGTCTTCCACAGGCGGCCTTGCGCAGGTGGCCTATCCAGTCATTTCTCATGACACAGAGGATAATTTTCCTGGACTCAGAGGTGTCAGTGTTGGAACCTCTTATTCACCATCTTCAATGGTGGATGAAGAGCGAGAATGATGCTCACCCCACCCCACCCTCAAATAACGATGTACGCAGATGCATCAATGGAGGGATGGGGATGGGGGGGGGGGGGAGCTTGCCTGGAAGAAGCCACAGTATCAGAGCTTTGGAATCTGAATTAGTCACAGGAACATATAAATCTACTGGAATTACGAGCAGTAGTTCTGGGCCTGGAACATTTCTTAAAGAAAGTTCAGGGCAAGATTGTTCTGGTTTGATCAGACAACTCAACAGTAGTGACTTACATAAACCACCAGGGTGGAACGAAGTCGCCCAGTCTCTGTATGATGACTTGAAAACTGCTTTGCTGGTGTCTAGATCATATGATTACCTTGAAGGCAGTTTACATTCCAGGAAGGCTAAATCTGTTAGCAGACTCTTTGAGCCAAAGGATGAGTGTTTTGCCTATGGAATGGCAGCTAAATCAATGTGTGGAGGATCATCTGTTCAACCACTGGGGGAAACCCAACATAGATTTGTTCGCAATGGACAAGAATGCGAAGGTGACGACGTACATCTCTCCGATTCCAGATCCAAGCGCTTATGCAACAGATGCATTAGCTATCAGCTGGGAGGGAATGTATGCATATGCATTCCAACCAGCAATCCTGATTCCAAAAGTTCTTCAGAAAATCAGGCAGGAGGAGTGCCAAGTGCTTCTGATCGCCCCAAATTGGCCAAGCCGATCATGGTATATGGATCTGCTGGACCTTCTGGTCTGCAATCCGATTCCTCTGCCTCTGATGGGCAATATTATTTTCCAGGGCAAATCCCTTCACAACAACCCATCAATGTTCCAATTGACTGCGTGGATGTTGTCAAGGAATCTAAAGTTACGGAGGGCTTTTCTGAGCAAGCAGCCATGTTTATGGCAAAAGCCAGAAGGGGGGGGGGGGGGGGTCAACCTCCAGAGCATATAGCTATGAAATCAATAGATTTGCAGAATGGTGCTCAGAGATGTTAATCCAATGGATGCATCTATTCAGGTACTAGCCGATTTCCTCTGTCACCTGTAGCCTCAAGCCTAACACTATTGCTGGCTACAAGTCAGCTTTGATGTCAGTTATCCCTTGCTTGGCTGATAGGGGAAGTGACAAAGTCTTTTCATTGAACACTTTAATAAAAAGGCATGGGTAATCTAAGACCAAGAAATCCACCAGCGATTCCATCTTGGCGTTTATCTCTAGTACTTCAAGTGCTAGCAGGTATGTCCTTTGAACCACTAAGTGCCATTTCTATGAAAATGTTGACACTTAAAGCCGTATTTCTAATTGATGCGGCCTCTGGAAGACGGCGAAGCGAGATTCATGCTTTATCCGCTGAGGCAGACCGTTATGTGGTTACAGGGGGAGGCCTTAGGCTTCTCCCTAGGATAAATTTCATGGCTAAGAACCAGTCTTTGAAATATCCAGGTCAACCAATTATTTTGCCAGCTTTGACTAGATTTGATCCTCATTCAAAAGCATGGTGTCCAGTCCGCGCATTAAACAGGTACAAACAACATACACAGGAATGGTGGATGGACTCATCCTCATTATGGTTGTCTTATATTGAACCCCATGGCAGGGCGTCAAAAGACACTATATCTAGGTGGATTCTGGAATGTATTCAATTTTGCCACAAATCCGCCACTAGTAAACAAGTTGACTTAGCCAAGGCTCACAGTGTCGTTGGCGTAGTGGCGTCCACCGCCCTGTTTAATGGGATGCCGGAGGATGACATTATGTCGGTAGCTCAGTGGCACTGTGAGTCAAGTTTTACCGACCATTACCTCCATGACACCACTAATCCTCTTGCCTTATCGATATTCAAAAGATTATCAGGTGTATATATTGTAGATAAGTTGCACATATTGTAGATAAGTTGCACTTGCAGACTTCAGACAGCACATTTTAATTGTGTAAACAACCACATATTCGCGTATCATATTTCCTTCACTGATGTGGACTGGATGGATACAGCTTTCATGCATAAGGTCAGTACTGCCTTTTGTTGTTACATAATTTATTGTCACGATATATTACCCTTGTTTAACAAGAATGTAATGGTGCCTGTGTATTATGTGGTTCATTTGTTGAGAGTATACGAAATGAAGTCTTTCGTCTCATGTCCTGTGGTACTTAGCACCAGTATTTAGAGAGCGTATGGGACATTAAGGTCATAGCCTCTCCGTTCCCAAAAGGAGGGAGGGAGCGCATTTGACATACGGTCATTACTCTCACCATCGGTTGTGTTATCCGATGTTCAAATCATTGCCTGATTGTGTGTGTCACACAATTTCAGATGTTAGTGCTTCATGTGCAAAACGCGCAAGGGATGAGCTGGTCTTTTGACCTCGCCTCCCTCCCGCATAATTCTCTTACGAATTCTGGCAATATCATAAAGTGTTAGGGAGATAAGTATATCTCTTGAAGTGAAATAAACGAAATCACGGATTTTTTTTTTCACAAGATAGTAGTTATACTTACCTCCCTAACACGGACCCGGCCTCTCCACCCGACAAAGGCTCGGTCTTCCGCCTTGTAAGTTGCATGTGTCGGGCAATAGTCAAGCTGAGGCAGTGACAGTCTGCACATGCGTGATGTTGGGGTCGGCATCTGGCTGACTGTCACCTGTCTACCTGCCCAATAATGGCACCTATCTTTTTTAATCTGGGGTTATTGAGTGAAGGTCGATATTTAGGAAATATCATAGAGTGTTAGGGAGATAAGTACAACTACTCTCTCGTGAAAAAAATTAATCTGTGATTTTGTTTAATCTACATGCCAGATACAGTTACATCAGGGCACTCATCAAGATTTTCTAACTGGGCCAGTCATTCCAATGGTAAATTTTCAAAAAATGTTTTTCTCTTGGTCTGCAAATGGACATTCAATAAGTAAATATTTTACTTTTTTAAACAAATTTAGTCATTTAATGGTTAAGCGACTTTAAATATGTGCTGTCTTTATATATTCCTACTCATCATGGTTCTTTTCAAGCCACATTCATATGTTTTTCAATTTGGTCGCCGTGAGGTCAAAGTGTGTATTGTGAAAACAAAGTTGCTGTAAACAGTCGCTGTTGCGTTTAACATGTAGCTTTTGAAAACAATAGCAGATGTGCTTTCACCCAAGGTTTGCGAAGATCCCTCCTGTAGGACCAGAGACAGAGTTATTGAAATGATGTTCATTTTGAAAACAGTGTTGCTGAAAGTTGTTGCTATTGCCTTTTACCTTTTGACCCCAAAATTGGGTTGTACGTCTCTGGGACCCATGGATAAGTTTCCACCCAAGTTTGGGGAAGACACCCCCACCCCCTACAGTAGAACAATGTCTTAAGAACAAGAAGTAGAACAAGAAGAAGAAGAACAAGAAGCATTTGCATGCTCTCATTAACCCTGGTGTCTAGTGATGCGGGTAAAAAAGCTTCACAAGGAAATAGTAATGCTCCATTCCTTCACGTTTTAATGGAAAAGTAAAAGGGAAATAAATCTTGCTATGTTCATTATAAATAACTTTAAGTAGTGCTGATTTGTCTCCCTTGAATGTGCTCATACAGTGATGTTCATTTATAAATGTTGTCACGGGTTGAATTTAGTACATATGGTATAACGAATGTCAAAAATCTATATAAATACTAAATACCCATAATGCCACATAGCATTGTACAGGGCAGCTCATAAATCATAAGTTATAATGTTTCCAAATTGAAAACATGTTAGTTAGTAGGCGGTGTTCTGTTGGATATATTGAATGTAATGGAGAAGTCTGGTTTTAGCTATCTTTGGCTAAGGTCTGCCTACACTTTGTCCATGTTGGGATCGATCAATCCATGAACTACCTGACTATCAATGTCCAGAAGACTATACAGGTAAGCTGTTGAATAATTTTGAAACTAATTTGAGTGGGTGCTGTTATGGCCTATCAGCAAGTTTATTAACTACATGTAGTAAAGATATACACTTTAAATCGAGTCCTTCATGACATAATTGATTATGACATCAACCTACATGTGACGTTACGTTTATTATGACATCATATGATTGATCGATAAACTGGATTCATTAATTGGATTGTAATAATCCTATTATGTCTAAATTATTCAGCAGTACATCTTATTTTGTTTTCGAAATTATTTCTGAGCAGTACTCTAGCATATGAATGTGATATGTCGGTGTTTTAATGGTATGATTTGTCAAGCAGATTGAAATTTTTGCACAGTGACTGTTCATTTGCAAGCCAAGAGATTACTTTTTGAAAATTGACAGCTGGAATAACTGGCTTGCTTATTGTGCTAGTAATTCCAATGGTAAATTTTCAAAAATAGTCTTCTCATGGTAAACAAATAGATATTTCCCAAGACCACTGCAGAGGTTGTTTTTGCTTGGCTTACCCATTAGCTGGGAATATATGATGTGTATTTACTAGCACTTGATAGAAATGGTTAAATCTGACTCTGCACTGCATACATACGTGTATTGTATTACAAAATTTTGCAGAACTTTCTATGCTGTTAGTAGCTAACCTTAGGCTAGTTGAAATTGACCAGGGTTAGTTATCCCTTACACTTTAAAAAAACCACTTCAGGGATATTGAAATATCCTCTGTCCATCTGTCCATCCATCTCATTCAAAATCATTTGGTGGAATTCAGTGAAATTTGTTATATGAAAACCCCAGATTATTGCCTATTACAAGGCGACATTTACATTAGGCTCCACCCCTCAGTTGGAGGGTGGGGCCAGGGTTGAAGTGGGGGGCAGAAAGGTACAGTTGGCGGAATCAAAACAAATTTGGTGTGTGGTTTACCAGATGATTGAGGAATCGAGACAATGTTTCAGTTAAATTTTAGATTAACGAACTTGCAGAGCAACAAATTTGCCACAATTCACCTCAAATTTTGAGGTCTATATAGAGGAAAACATTCCTAGCTACAGTATGCCCTAGCCATTCTAGCTAAGCTCCACCCACTTTTATGTATGTTCGAATCGATTTAAAAACTTTGGTATTTGGATTCCCAGTGTCTAAATTTCAAGGTAACTATACAGGTAAGCTGAGGAATATTTTGAAACTAATTTGACTGCAGGATGTTGCTGCCTATGGCAGTCAAATTAGTTTCAAAATATTCAACAGAGTGTTTATTAAATTGTAAATTTATCAAAGACAATTCGTACACCTCGTGATATAGTTGTCGATTTTTGTGAGAGAACTTTATACGCCATTTTAACACGTTCACCGATGAATTCCCCATATTTCATTTTCAAGGCAGCCATGCACGAAAACTGTTGAATATTTTGAAATTAACTCGACTGGAAGCTTCCAGTCAAATTAATTTCAAAATATTCAACAGAATAGGTTTCATATCGTAAAGAATTGACTTTTTCTGGGATTTGTCAGTGAGGGGTTGATGGTGACATATCTGAATTCCCAGTGTCTAAATTTCAAGGTAGCTATACAGGTAATCTGTGGAATATTTTGAAACTAATTTGACACTATCGAATGTTTATTAAATTTCAAATTCATCAAAGACAATACAATTTGTACACTTGATGATAAACCTTTTGATTTTCGTGAGAGGACTATTACGTCATTTTAATTGTGACATCAGCTAACATGTGAAGTATTTGATTATGATGTCAGATACTTGGGTGACAGATCAGATCTCGCCATTATCTATGCATGTTGTCATCAGGTGGAAAGTTGGCGTCTTTGGAGGAGTTCAAAGTTCAGAAAGATGATCTGAATGCCAAGTTTATTGCACTGGAAGAGCAGCTGGCCATGAAAGAGGATGAACACAAGGAGAGTATCTATTCACTGGAGCGTAAAGCCGTCATCGACAAAGACAGGTCAGATTTTAACCATTTAATTAGAGGCTCATTTTGGCGACTGAGTCAGTGAATTTGATGACTTTGTTTTAAACCACGAACCAGGAAGCAGAAATGCCAAAACGGCTTTTGTGTAAATTGGCGACGCTTGCCGATTGCAATTTCGTGGTATTGTTCTGAACCCTCAGGCATTCTAAATTGCGTTAACTGTAGCAATTAATTTGATAGTATTTCGATTTAAACTTTAATTTCAGTCTATGTAAATTGCAGGCAACTGCATCTACTAAAACTAGTGATGAGATTTTGTCATTCAAATTAAAATTCAGCTGGATACTGCCCTCTTGAAATTAAACAAACCAGTAACCATTAGTAATAAGGAACCGAGATCAAAACTCGGTTTGTGATTCGACAAACAACGTCAATAAATCTTCCACCTTCAGAACGCCAAAACGAATGAATCACAAACCGTGTCTGTGAACCACTGATTGCGTCGGTCGCAAAAATTAGCCCTAAGTCAAGATGATTAGGAAAATCAAGGTATTTGCCTCGTGAGTATCCATTTGTGATACCCCTGGAATGACTTGTTTCAGTTATGGAGCCTGTCATTCTAGTGGTAAATTTTCAAAAATAGTCTTCTTACCCACTGCAGAGGCTGTTTAGGTCAGCGTAACCATTATAGGATTACTTCAGTCAACATAACAGAGTTAATGGTCCAGCCTCAAGTTGGCCAAAATGGCTTTTCTTAAGAAATATCCATTTGCATGCCAAGAGAAGACTATACCAAGCCAGTCATTCCAGTGGTAATTTTTCCAAAATAGTCTTCTCTTGGTCTGCAAATGGGCATGTTCTATGAGAAAATTTTAATTTTCATGACCTGATTCGAGGGTTAAAGTGTTAATCACCCGTGTTATGGCCAAAGATAATACATGTTACAATAATGTTACTCCTACTACCAAAAATACCAACACAAATAAGTTTGAATATATCTAAAGGTAAATGTCTTTCACAGATTAAAGAAAGAAATGGTTCAACGAGTAAACCAAGTAGCGGCAGAATTCCGGAAAGTCTCCAATAAACAGATGGCGGATACGACGAAGCGAACGATTCGAGAGAATGTGTCGATAAACGCGCAGCTGGTGAAGATGTCTGACAAGACGATGGAAATGATACAGGAGAATGACAATATACGAACACAGCAGAAAACAAACAAACAACAGGTGGAGCTGCTAGAGGCGAATGAGAAGGAACTCGCCAAGAAAAATCACAGTAACCAGAAGGTAGAGGTTTACATCTTCGTTAATAAATTAACCATTTCACCGAGAAATCCTTGAAAAAATAAATTCTTTACAATATAGAACTTATTCTGTTGAATATTTTGAAATTAATTCGACTGGAAGTCATTGCTGCCTACGGCAGCAATGGCTTCCAGTCGAATTAATTTCAAAATATTCAACAGTTTTCCTGTATGATTGCCTTGAAAATGAGATACAGGGAATTTATCATTGAAAGGGTTAACACTGAAGCGGGCCAGAACCGCTTCTGAAGTGGACTTAAAAGATTTATGCCCCATTTGCAGACAAAGATGAACTATTAAAAAAAATGTACAACTGGAATGACTGGCTCAAAAATCAAACCAGTCATTTCTGTGATAAATTTTTCAAAAATTATCTCTTGGTCTGCAAATGGGGCATATTCTTGTACATATTTTAGGGTTAATAAGTTAATTCATGCAGCCTTATACTGTTAATGGAGGAATCTAGTTTTAGCTATGCCCCGCCCATCTCTAGCTAACCTCCACCCACGATTTGGCCATGTTGGGCTCAAATGATCCCTGCACTCTGAATCACATTCTCTAGAAAACTATACAGGTAAGCTGATGAATATTTTGAGACTAATTTGATTGGGAATAGAGCCCAGTCAAATTAGTTTCAAAATATTCAACAGAATGTTTATTAAATAGTAAGACATTCAATTTGTCCGACTATTAAGCATGGACTATGTCACGCCATTCATGACGTAATTGATTATGATGTCATATAATTGATTGACAAACAATTCCTCTACTGGTCTTATTATTACGGGCCACACCCCACATGTAAAAGTTGCCCAGCAAAGATGGTCCATGTTTGGCCATGTGCTAAGGATGCCAGAAGACACACCAGCACAGAGAGCCTTGGAATTCGCCGTACTCGGAGTCAGCAAATACAGAGCCAGGAGAGGACGTCATTGCATAAATCTGCTAAACGTGCTACGAGTTGACCTCAAGAAAGCAGGATTAGGTACACTCAAGTCAAGAATGGACCTAGGGAAGCTCAGGATTTTGGCTGAGGACAAGACACAGTGGGCAAAAGCGAAGAAGGACTGATTGCAGCTGTAGGATGTTTCTACTACTACAGCTGCAGAATACAGTAATCATACATACATACATACATACACCCCACACCCATACATGTATATAGATACATGGGTGATATATAGCATTTGCTTTGTACATCCACTTGTCCATTTCTCCGTCTGTACCAGCATTCTTTTGTGTGCAATGACTCAATGGACCTTTCCAGTTTATCCATCCATCATATGACATGATAATCAACTACGTGATGTGTAGGATGATGTCATAATCAATTATAGCATAAATGACTTGATTTAGTCTATCTTAAGCGCTTAATAGACTGACACATTTTACGAATTGTATGTCTGCTATTTGATACAAATTTTGTTAAATATTTTGAAACTAATTTGACTGGGCGATGTTGCTGTAGGCAGCAACAGCACCCAATCAAATTATTTCAAAATATTCAACAGCTTACCTGACAGTTTTCTGGAAATTGATAGTCAGGGAGGTCAAAGATCGATCAGTCCCAACACGAGCGAGGCGTGAGTGGACCTTAGTTAGAGATGGGCGGCTTCTATATTATTATTATTATTATTCACCATGATAGATAATTCGGATGTTGACGGAGAAGTGTCGCGCCCAGGAGGAGATGTTGCAAGAGTTTGAGGAGAGAGAGGAAGATTACCAGGAACTAGAAGCTGAATCTGATCTTCTCAAACAACAGCTCGATTCACAAAGGTGAGGTGGGAGGTATTAATTATCAATACGTACCTGTATCGCAATACAATGCCATTAACAATACATGTCTCATTACATTCCACCCAAACCGATACGTATCACCTGAAGCAGATGTAAAGTGACGCCACTGTCTTAGAGTTATTCTCGGTAATAGAATTTGGTCCATATTTTTAAACGGGTTCTCTGTTCACAAAGTGTAGATCAAATGGTTACCATGAAACTATATTAAACATGCTAAAGTGAATTTGAAACTAATATATTGATTCTTATGTCATCTTCTCCATAAGATTGAAGTATTTGTTGCGGAGAGAAATCATTACATTCATTTCCTGATCTTTGAGCCATGAGACCATGATAATTATAAAGTGAAACTGCACTGATTGCTATCCATGGTAAGTGCTTTGCTTTTGTGAGGAGGATGACTAGAAATTAATTTTAACTGATAGACAGAATCTCTCCTTCAGACTCAACGATATGTCATTATACATAGTGTGATACAATCTCCCTATGTCATCATATATCGCGATACAATAATGTTCGTAATACGCACCCATAATTCAAGGTCACCATTTCGGGAAGCTAAAGTTACATGATTTTGATAGCGTAAGATATGTTCAGATAAATTTCCGATATTATTAACGATTTGACACTCATACCAGCCAAAAAACGTCTTCTGCAGTGGTCTTGAGAAGTATCCATTTGCACACCAAGAGAAGAGTATTTTTTGAAAATTTACAACTTGAATGGCTTGGCTATTTATTCCAGTGATAAATTTTCAAAAATAGTCTTCTTGCTCTGTAAATGGACAATTTTTATGAGAAAATTAAAATCTTCTTGAACAAATTCAAGAGTAAAAGTGTTAACTCTTTGAACCAGAATTCCTGAACTCGAAAACTCTAGCAATTTACTAAATATTCTATTGAATATTTTGAAATTAATTTGCCTGGGAGATGTTGCTGCCAGTTCCTGTCAAATTAGCCTCAAAATATGCAACAGCTTACCTGTTTAGTTACCTTGGGAATTCAGTGTTCAAAGGGTTAAGATATTGTTTGGTTATACAGAGGTTAGGACAAGATATATGTTGTATTAAGCTAGGATTCCAATAACGCGTATGCGTATCTGTATCCAAATTTTTCCCCGCTACAATTACAAATAGATAGTATGATTCCATATGTCCGTATGCCTATACGAAACCTGTCCATATCCGAATCCGATCACTACATGTAGCGATTTCATTCGGATACGTACAGCATTTGGATGTGAGATTCCTTGAAAATAACGTTTTCATTTCATTAGTCATGGGTTTTCCCCAAATCAATGTGCTATTATTCTGTACACGTGTTCCAAAATAAAAGTTAAATTCATAGTAAGCGCACGGGAATGTGAAAGGCGGATAGAATTATTTAGACAATATTCACGCCTCTTTAATGCCAGTAATCCAGACCATAATGATGCCAATTAAAAACACAGATCAGACATGTAGCCGGTGGTGGTGGGTGTGGGGTGGTGGTGGTGTCGGTAGTACTGGTAGTAGTAGTAGTAGTAGTAGTAGTAGTAGTAGTAGTCGTCTACTTGATTGGCCTAGAATTGGATAAAATCACTTCTCAGACACGTATATGCATACGTACAAATGGAATCATTCATTCGGATACGCGGACGCATACGCGCTAATGGAATCCTAAATTTAACCATTTTCTTCTTAAAATTAGAGTATCTCAATTTCAAGACAATTATGCAGGAGTTGTTGAATATTTCGAAACAAATGTGACTGGGAGTCGTTTCTGTACTACCTCTCCTCCTTCATCCTCATCCTCCTTCATTTATTATTATTATGACATGTATTAGGGAGGAGCTTGGAGGTCTGTCTGATGAGCAGGAGTCTTTACAGAGTAGCCTGATGGAGGCGCAGTCCAGGCTCGAGAAGGAACGTAAAGACAGAGAGAAATTGGAACGTGTTTTATACGATGCTGCTGCGTCTCTGAAATCGGTGCTCATGGTAACCATGAAATTCTATTGCCATTGCTCATTTTAACCCTTACTTCTCTTGTGTCAAAATGTTAAATCTTCAAATTAAATTAAAAGATGAATTGGTGTTTATTTTTCAAGAGATTTGGTGGGAGATGGTGCTGTCGTAAACCTGATTAATTCATCTAGGGCTTATATGATCTCGATAAAACTTTACAGATTTGTTGTATACCATCATTACACCTGGGCTGCATCATGATCAAATGATTTTCAAAATTTCCGTATATTCTTATGTGATTTGCACTAAAAATCATAAGAACGTTAAAATCTTTCAAAAATTGTCCGAAGGCTCAACATGCAGGACCTGGCCTCAGCTCAGTTTCTGTATGAACAATATTCTGAGTTTGACAGTACAGCAGTGCCTCGGGTAGCGAATGGTTTCATCATTTGTGTAGAAGGGAGATAACTCTTGTGATTTTTACATGTTGCTAGCATAGGTATGAATTGAATACTCCTTTAATCCCTTTCATGGTCAAGATGCGGCAAGAAAATACTGATTTTTGCTTAGTGAGTGTCCATTTGCAATTCAAAAGAAACCAGTTTTTGAAAATTTACCTCTGGAATGGCTGGCTCGATTAATGAGCTAGCCATTCCAGTGGGAAATTTTCAAAGAAAAGTTCATTTGGCTTGGAAATGGACATTTCTCAGGACCACTGCAGAGGCCACTTTTGGCCGACTTGACCATTAATGGGTTAACATGTGTCTCTCACACAGTATAAATATTTAGATATAGATATTTTCAAAATTATTTTGACCCTGTATTGATCAAACTGACCAAGACAGACATCTGCAGCGCTCTTTGGAAGGGTCCATTTACATGCAGGCCAAGAGAGACGATTTCTGAAAATTTACCAGTGATTCCAGTGCTAAGATTTTCTCCTGGCCTTCAAATTTACATTTTCTTTGAGAAATATAAATTTTGTTGACTAGATTTTATGATTAAATGGTTATCAAAATACTCTCATACAGTGGTAAGAAATGTTCTGTTGAATATTGTGATCGTAACCTTTTAACCCTCGAATTTATTCAAGAGAATTTCAATTTTCTCATAGAAAATGTCCATTTGCAGACCAAGAGAAGACTATTTTTGAAAATTTACTGCTGGAATAACTGGTTCAGTTATCGAGCCAGTGATTCCAGTGGTAAATTTTCTAAAAATATCTTTTGGTCTGCAAATGGATATTTCTCAAGACCACTGTAGAAGCCGTCTTTGGCTGATATGAGTGTTAAAGGGTTAATTTGATTGGGTTTTCCAATCAAATTAAATCCAAAATATTCAACAATACATTTTATTTTGTTTTGAAACCATGTTAAGTTATTTCTGAAATATGCACTGTATCTTTGCAGAGTGATTCGCCTGCGGATGACGTGGAAGAGATCGATGATGCAGAAAAACGTGATCACATGTTAGAGAATCTTCTAGTCTTGTTAAACTCAGCCGCTGCATTAGGCGTTGGGCCACACCCAGGTGGCCTGGGCAAACAGTATGACACGCAGTCCCTAGAGCGCAGTGTCAGTAAAATGCCGGGAAGCAGTAAGGGCATTCGTCATGGGTAAGTATCCATTAATTTGGGACTCTACGGTTACCGTCAGTCTGTGCTTAAAGCTGAAAGGACAGTTTATAGAAGTATTAATCTAGCAAACATCAACTCAGTTTATCCTACATGTAGCTCAGACTTAAATTTTATTTTTATTGTTTTGGTGGAAGGGGGGTGTGGGTCTAATTTGAGATTAAGGGCCTGTGCTTTAATAGACCTTAACCCTTTAAAACTCATATCAGCCAAAAATGGCATTTGCAGCAGTCTTAAGGTTAAATATTTGCAGACCAAGAGAAGACTATATTTGAAAATTTACCACTGTAATGACTGACTCGATAACCAAGCCAGTCATTGCAGTGGTAAAATTTCAAAAATAGTCTTCTCTTGGTCTGCAAATGGACATTTTCTGAGAAAATTGAAATTTTCTTGAAAAAATTTGAGGGGTAAACTTAAAATTCCTTAAAACCCATTTTCAAGTTGTTGAATATTTTGAAACACTTCCCAGTCAAATTAGCTCTAAAATATTTAGCAGAACATGAAAGAATTTGTTGTTTTTGGTCATCGTGTTAATCCTTCACCCCTCAAATATGTTCAAGAAAATTTCAATTTTCTCAGTAAATTCCCATTTGCAGACCGAGAGATAATTTTTTTTAATTTACCATTTGAATGACTGGCTCAGTTATCGAGCTGTGTCATTGAATTGATCAATTTTCAAAAAGTCTTCTCATTGTATGCAATTTATGGACATATCTCAATACCACTACAGAGGCTGTTTTGACTGACTTGAGTGTTAAAATGTTAAATATTAGAGGAACCCAGTTTTAGCTATGCCCCATCCTCTAACAAAGCTCCACCCATGCTTTGCCCGTGTTGGATCGATCGATCCCTGAATCTCAATTTCCATAGAACTATGCAGGTAAGCTGTTGAATATTTTTTTATTAATTTGACTGGGTTATCAACAGCGACCACCCAAATTAGTTACAAAATATTCAACTGAAAGTTTATCAAATAGAAAAGGCATACATTTCGTACAACTTTTAAGCGTTTATGATGGCCTTAATCACATCATTCTTAACGTAATTGATTATGACATTGGCCTATATGTGATGTAGTTGATTATTATGTCTTATGATTTATCAATAAACTGGATTCCTCCATTGAGTACTGGCCAATAGCAGTAATATTGTGCATGTCAGGTGCTAATGCTTAAATCTATTTCTGGTAGCCGATTTATCTGCGGATTGGGGGTTTAAATAAAACTATACTAGCTTTCCTCACCCACTATAAGAAGATGCGCTTGGTACCTTCTGTAGCCTGAACAATAGACTAATACTCAATGGACTAATTCTTGGTGATATAAGGATTGTATATAATCAAATATTTTGAAAATAATTTGAGTATTTCAAGGGTTGTTGTGTATCAGTGGTTAGATATTAGTATACATGTATTTCCAGTCTGAAAGGATTGTCTGTATTTCCAGTCTGAAAGGGATTGTCTTTTAGCGGAGAGAATAGATGCATTTGGGTATGTCTGGCTGTTTCTCAGAAATTACTTATCCGTTTCTACACAAATGTTAGCACACGAACGGAGAAAAGTGGAACTTCCCAAACCTGCTCCTGACCGGGAAATAAATAAGAATAATTAAACTAAGAAATATGGAATGGCAATCTGATTGTACTTGTGGTATCTCATGGATTTCTGTATGTATAACATAATAAAATAACTTTTCTTTAACATTTTCTTGACGAGTCCAGCCAAAACCAGCCTATTCAATGGCCTTGAGGAATGTCCATTTGCAGGCCGAGAGAAGACTATTTTTGACAATTTACCACAGGAATGACTGGCTCGATAACTGAGGCAGTCATTCCAGTGGTAAATTTTCAAAAATAGTCTTGGCAAATTTTTTTATTTTTTTATCAAACTTAGTCATTAAAGGGTTAATATTTCTTTACAGTGAACTACCAAAGTCTCCGATAGCATCACCATCAGGAACCTTACCACATTATAAAATGGGAGATCTCGGCCTGGTGCCACGTCCCAAAGAGACAATCCCGACTAACGTAGACAAAATGAAACACTTGTCGGAAACAACACGCATTGGCGGAATTCGTAAGATACTCACACGCTCAGTCGGCATTCAAACTGTCAGCACACCAAAGGTATGCGAGAGAATCATTGTAGCGGTGCAGGTGATTGCCATAGACAGTGCTTCTCATTGCATTTATATTCTGGTGGTCTCAGGAGTCCCACGCTGAAATCTGGATGTCCCAAACTGAAAATCTGGGGTTTCAATGCAGGTTTTCTCATCCATGTTAAAATTAGACGGTACCATAGATTCAGTTGTGAATTCACCTTTCCAGAGTACCCACCCATCATATGACGTCATAATGAACTGCGTGATGTGTACAATGACATCATAATGAATGACGTCGATAAGTACATCACGAATGCATATTTGAAGATGGTCTATGCATTGTTGTACAAATTGTTTGCTTTTACTATTTAATAAATATTCTGTTGAATATTTTGAAAGTAATTTGACTGGGCGCTGTTGCTGCCATAGGCAGCAACAGCACCCAGCCAAATTAGTTACAAAATATTCAACAGCTTCCCTGTATAGTTTTCAGGAAATTGATAGCTAGGGAATTTGGGGATCGATCAATCCCAACATGGTGAGGTGTGGGTGGAGCTTAGCTAGTGATAGGCGGGGCATAGCTAAAAATGGAAAGATCCATTAGGGGGGTCCACATGCTAGATTTTGTGGGTATTTTTGTGAAGAAACCTTTAAGACTAAATAATATTTAATAATCATACAAGATTTTAAGTTTTTTCATGTGACCCATAGACACTTTTGTGGGTACCAAATTACAATTTGCGGATATGCACCCTCAAACACGGACCCTTGTGAGAATCTGGCCCTAGACAATATCATGATATGCCTAGTGTATAAAAACTTGCGCTTTGTCATCTGTTCCAATGTTGAAAGAAGTCTAAGTAGCATTTAATAATCATACAATATGTTCAGGGATCCCATGCGACCCACTGACACTACTTTTGTGGGTCCCAAGTTACATTTTACAAGTATATACCCTCAAAAGGACCCTTATGAGTAGGGCTGAGGATCGTGACGATTTTCACAAACCGAAATGGTTCACGATACAGATGTATGAACCACGAACTGGTTCACGAACCTTTTTAATATGCTATTGTATGCGAGAAATTACTCCTAACAGAAAATAACATTCACAGGCAGATAGGTGGCTTTACTGGCTAAATGGTAGAAAAGCACAAATGGCAAGTTCTGACAACAAATGTTAGAAAATAATATAAGATTCATAGCCACCTAAATTCCATGGTCATATTCATAAATCACACTTAAAGGACATTCATAGATTGCTTGTCTATTAGCCCTTTCACCGACAAATCCCTGGAAAAGTAAATGTTTTATAATACAAAACTTACTCTGTTAAATATTTTGGAATTAATTTGACTGGAAGAAGTTTAAGCCTCTAAAAGTATACAATTTAAATAATTTTATTTTCAGTTATTTTGCTGTGAATATGCACCTTTAACCCTTTCATGAGGAAGCCGGCCAAAACCTCTGCGGTGATCTTGAGGAATGTCCATTTGCTGCAGGCCAAGAGAAGAGTATTTTTGAAAATTTACTACTGAAATGACTGGCTCGATAACAGTCAGCCTTTCCAGTGGTAAAATTTAAAATACTCTTCTGTTGGCCTGCATATGGACATTCAATACGGAAATATTTTGATTTCCTTATCCAAATTTAGACATTAAAGGGTTAATAAACATTCTGTTGAATATTTTGAAACTAATTTGACTGGTCGCTGTGGCAGCAACAGCATCCAGTTAAATTAGTTTCAAAATATTCAACAGCTTAGCTGTGTATAGTTACCTTGAAATTGAGATTCTGGGAATCGAGGATTCAAAGTATATATTAAATTGATTCAACACGCGGCAAAACGTGTGCAGAGTTTAGCTAGAAATGGGTGCGGGACATCAAGAAATTGATTCATCTCTGGCTATCCTTTATTACCTTACCTGGGTTGAAAGATCAAGTGACATGGAGACTGTCTGTTGTCTGTCTTCAGTCCATCAACCTTTCCATTTAACAAATTCTTAAGACAATTTCAAGCAAATTTGGCAGGAAGTATCTTCTGGGTGATAGAGATCCAAGATTGGTCAAAGGAAGTTGATTGTTGGATTTGGTTGGTGGCTATCTTGGATTTTGCACTATTTGTAGAAACAACTTTAAATATATTCAAAACCATTCCCAGTTAAATTAGCATCAGCTCTCCAGTTAAATTAGTTTCAAAATATTCAACAGAATATTTATTAAATTACAGATTCATAAAAGACATACATTTCAGACATGTTTATGACAGACCATTGCCACTTTCGTGGCGGACATATGTCATTTTGTTTGTGACATCAGCTAACAAGTGATATATTTGTTTATGATGTCAAATACTTGAGTGGCAGATTGGATCAGTCCATTGACATTTTGTAGTCAAGTCGGCCAAAGCTGCTGACTGCAGAGTTCTTTGCGTACCAAGAGAAGACAATTTTTGATAATTTACCACTGCAATGACTGGCTCGATAAATGAGCCAGTCATTTCAGTGGTAAATTTCCAAAAATTGTCTTCGCTTGACATGAAACCCGGAGTGAAAATTCAAATTTTCTTGACAATTCTTAACCATTAAAGGTTTATTTTCCTTCCATTTTCAGGCGATGTTCTTTGCGGACCAACTTTTGAGTAAAACAACATCCACTGCCCAGGACAACATCCTGCAGGGCCTAAGCAACCTGAAACCACGCACACCAGCCATTCTCGCACCCATCACGATAACAAAGAAAATTCCAAGTAAAGTGTTTTAACTACCAATCACTGTGCACTGGATGCTTAGAGCGTTATTAGACACTGCAACGATCACAGCACTGAACACTACCAGCTAATATTTAGTGTTGTAAAGATGTGTCACCGCGTTGTCATCATCGTGTTTGGCACAATAAATCGTTGTACTCGCTATTTTGTGTTTTGTTTTTAGCCACACTCATAGGACATTACTTTGATATTCTATCATCACACCTGTCAACCCTTTAACCCCTTAATGGTCAAATTTGGTCAAGGAAATTAAAAAAATTTCTTAGTGAATGTCCATTTACGGGCTGAGAGAATACAATTTTTGAAAATTTATCACTGGAATGACTGGCTCGGTTATCGAGCCAGTCATTCCAGTGTTAAAATTTTCAAAAAAAGTTTTATCTTGGCCTGTAAATGGACATTCCACCAGCCAATAGCAGAGGCCGGTTTTAGCCAGTTTGACCATTAAAGTGTTAATTGACATGATTTGTAAAGAAAATTTAAATATCTTAATCCGTTAATCAACAAATCCCTGAAAAAATCTTTTCTTTACCATACATAGACTATTCTATTGAATATTTTGAAATTAATGTCCGAGTACTGTTGATGTCTAAGACAGCAATGGTTTCCGGTTAAATTAATTTCAAAATAGTCAACCACTTTTCTGTTTATTTTGTCCTGGGATTTAGATACAGGGCTTTATCAGTGAAATGGTTAAAATCTAAATATTTTCTTCTTGAATTTCCATTTGCAGTCATGCCTGTTTCGAAATCTGAACAAGAGAGGGTGGGGGGGAGGAATCAGAAATTTGGTTGATACTCAGTCATCATAGGTGAGAAAGTTAACCCCTTAACACTCATGGTGGCCAAGAATGCATTAGTTTGGGTAAATGCTCATTTGCAGGCCAATAGAATACTATTTTTGACAATTTGCCACTGGAATGACTGACTCGGTTATCGAGCCAGTCATTTCAATGGTAAACGCTACGGGATTGCCAACAGCTGCCCATTATTAAATTTCATTTAACCAGATATCTGGCTGTCATTTATTTCAATTTCTTGGACGACATGTGTTAGTGTCTTTGTTCAACACTTTAATAGTTATGATTTTTCAAGAACATTTATTTTTGCTGTTTGGATGTCCATTTGCAGGTCAAGATAAGACAATTTTTGAAAATTCACCACTGGAATGTCTCATTCCTCAAGACCACAGCAGAGACCGGTTTTGGCTGGCTTGACCATTAAAGGGTTAAACCAGAAACCGCTTTTCATGGAAACTATTTTTGGAATGAACACCTTCCACAAGATCAAGCAAATATTTAACATTGGGATGCGTTAGCCTTAGTATAAGTAGGGATCGGTGGATAGGTGAGCATTATTATATATTAATTTCATTCTCTAGTGACGTGTCTCTATACTTAAAGCTCTCGTGTTCCATTAAATATAGACACTTTTGCATGAAATATGAGATGCCTGTTCAATTTACCCAGCATGCAATGCTACCCGGTGTACAATGCTACCCAGCATGCAATGCCCTGGCGCCATAATCGTTGGAACTATTGGACGCCATATTCGTTTAGTCTATTGTCTGCACAAGTCAGGATTTCTAAAACAAAACCAACCTGTTTGCACGTGCAACTAGTCATTTGTCCTCCAGCTCTGGAAGCGTACGCATGCACATAGGGCGTATTCGCGGCAGTACATTCGACAGTCTGTATTTCAATACTGTTCAGAGAAAGTGTGTCAATGTCCAGGAGAAAATAGGAGAACGTTTTTATATACATTGACAGTAATTTGTGTGAAAGTAGTTGCTGTCAATGATAGCACCAACATTCAGTCAAATTGTTGTCGAAATAATTAGTATGTAATGCAATTACTTCCTGCTATATATATTTGATACAAATTTTATTGAAAAGTGTTGCTGCAACAGCTTTCAGTCTATGTATTCTAAAATAATCATCATAATTTTTAGCCGACTCTCGCTATGGATTTGAATAGCAATTTGACTAAGTTGTTGGTTTCTAAGGCACAAAAATTTTGTTTTTAAATTATTTTTCAAAAACTTATTTTATATGAGAATGAATCAAAGGTACATGTTTATTGCCTTATTAGTGTTTGCTTTTACATTGAATGATAAAATGAAGAATTGTTCATACCAAAGAAAGTCTGTTTGAAATATGTTATCATTTCAGCAACCTCACTCATATCAGCTAAAAAAGGCTTCTGCAGTGTTCTTGAGGAATGTCCATTTGTAGACCAAGAGAAGACTATTTTTGAAAATTTACCACTGGAATGTCTGGCTCGATAACCGAGCCAGTCATTCCAGTTGTAAATTTTTTAAAATAGTCTCTTGGTCTGCAAATGGACATTTTCTATGCATGCGTGGCTGAATGCATGTATCTGTGTCTGCATGTGTACATACATGCATGTGTGTGTGTATGTTTGCATGCATGCGTATGTGCGTATGGACAGGTGTGTCTGTGCGTGCGCGAGTGTTTGTGTGTCTGCATGTATATGTGTATAAGTGTATGTGTACATGCGTTTTTAACCATTTAACAGTCATATCAGTCAAAAACGGCTTCTGCAGTGGTCTTGAGAAATATCCATTTGCGGACCAAGAGAAGACTATTTTTGAAAATTTACCACTGCAATGACTGGCGTGATAACTGAGCGAGTCATTCCGGTGGTAAATTTTCAAAAATAGTCTTCTCTTGGTCTGGAAATGGACAGTAGTCATTTTCTATGAGAAAATTGAAATTTATTTTTGAAGAAATTTGATTGTTAAAGGGTCAAATAGCGGCTGTCACACCTTGTTACAAAGTCACATTCTCACCTCCTACACATTTCTCAATGCAAGTCCTACATGCATGGATATCTGGATGTTTTGTGTAAGCACTGCTTAACCCATACACATACACAAATCAGATAGAAATAATTTAAATTAGTTTTAATGTTAGAAATATTTTGTTGAATATTAGTTTCCAGTCAAATTAGTTTCAAAATATTCAACAGCTTTTCTGTATGCTTGCTTGAATCTCAAATACTGAGATTTCACCATTCAATGGATTGAATCTGACCTTGTTCAAAGGCAAGTGTATATTTCAAGTTATTGTCCCAATAAAGTAAGTTTTTCAAAGAGATATTCACATAATGGGGAAAACTGAATAACTTGTTTATATAATTTACAAATGTTTATTTTTAATTTTTAAAGTCCAAGTAATAATGTATGATAGTTGAATGAATACTAATTAACATATGACATTCCAAATGTAAAGTAAATTTCTTATGGTCATCTCAAGATTATCTATTTATTGTGTATTAATAATATATTTTTAATTTCAAATAATTTGAAATCATGTGGCCGGTATAATAATTTATTTATTGTAATTTATTTTTTTAATAGATTTATCAAATTATTTACTTATTAATTATATGATATATCTACAAAATTCCCAATAGTATTACTGCATTATTTCAGCCATAATCCGTCCATCTTTCTGTGTTATATGGAAGAATCTGTTATTAAATATATTTGGTTGGATAAATTTATGCTGTACAAGATCACTGCCTTTTGTTGTATTTTGAGACAGTCATAAAAATAAGCTTCTCCACATTTGTACTATTGAGCCCTTAACACTTGCAATACCAGTGTCTCTATTTCAAAACAGATATTAACCAATCTCTGATTCGTTAACATTTAATATCAAGATGTCAACCTCATTTTTATATGCCACCAAAAAATTGGCGGGGTATTATGTGATGGCGCTGGGCGGTCGGCAGTGTAGTTTCCGACAATAACTCTGTTGCTGTTTCTCGGTTCGTATTCAAACTTCATAGGGTGATTGGACTAGGTAATTGTGGAAGAAACCGATCAAAATTGATGATAATCTGAAATCCAAGATGACCGCCAGCCACTGGTGGCATCTTGAAAATTGCTTTACGGATGATATTACTCAGTAACCATTTATCAGATCGCTTTGAACCTTCATACGGTATTTGAACTAGGTATGGAGAGCAAAAATAGAATTTCCACATCGATCCAAGATGGCTACCAGCCATTTTGAAAATTGTTTTTCAGATGATAGCGCCGTTACTATTTATCAGATTGCTTTGAACCTTCAGAGGATGACTGGACTAGGTCAGTGGATGAAATATGTCGAAATCGAAGATGATCAGAAATCCTATATGGCTGCCAGCCACTGGCGGCCATCATGTAAATTGTTTTCCGGATATTAAGTCAATGACCGTTTAGCAGATCGCTTTGAAACTTCATAGAATGCCTGGTCTAGTTCTTGAGGAAGAAATCACTATTTTCTGATAGCCCTCATTCATTGGTTTGCCATCATGGAAGGGTATTATGCACCGTTTCTGGAGCTCTTGTTAGTAAATATCATTTTGAATTCGTTAAATCTCATTCAAATCTCGTGTTGATAACTGTGTGTTCTCAGAAAGCCTCTAACTCTGTGAATGTTGAATTTTATTATCACTGATAACCCTCGAATTTGTTAAGAAATTTAAATTTTGTTTATAGAAAATGTCCATTTGCAGTCTATTTTTTTTTTAATTTACCACCTGATTGTCTGGCTCGGTTGTCGAGCCATTCATTCTAGTGGTAAATTAAAAAAAAGTCTCTTGGTCTGCAAATGGACATTTCTCAAGACCACTGCATAGGCCGTTTTTGGCTGCTATGATTGTTAAAGGGCTAGCACTGTTAACTGTCTGACTGCTGCATTAACCACCTAATAATTTCAATAACTCTGGACCTGCTGAATATTTTGTACAAAATCTGGCTGAAAGTTGTTCCAAGGTGGCTTAGCTACCAATTTTGATCATTGTTATTAACTGCCTGCATGCCGAATTTCTGAAGACTACATTATCCATAGGGCTTAACTCCGGATATGCTGAATATTTTGAAAACTATTTGACTGAAAGTTAACCAAAATATTAACGAATGTCGATTAGCAGGCCAAGCGGACTATTTTTGAACATTTGTTACTGGAATGATGGGCTCGATAACTGGGCCATAATTCCAGTGATAAAGTTGCAAAAATAATCTTTTAGTCTGCAAATGAGCATTTTTTAGATATGAGAAAATTTAAATTTTCTTGAACAAATTTGAGTTAACCCTTTCATTTCCATTAGCTGGCTGTATATACATCATGAGCCCTACATTGCGAATGTGCTATTTCTGCTCTTTTTTAACGCTTACGCTTCTTCAGGAGAATGGACTCTCATTGATGAGAAATGTAAGGCAAATATCTTGACACTCGCCAACATACAGCTTCGTCAAACTGAACCTTGTTAATGTCTGTCTTTGAGAAATATTCAATAATAACACACATGGCTGGTGAATGCATAAATACAGATTTTCCACATGCAACGGACACTGTCTAATATATGTAACACACAAACTTCACACATACACACACACTCCATCTCCTACACACATAAGGCACTCACTTAACACACACACGCATGCACGCACGCACGCACGCACGCACGCACACACACACACACACATGCATGTACACTCATCTCTCGCACATACACATGCACTCACACACACCTCACACAAATGCGTGCACACTCATCTCTGCACATACACACATGCACACACACACACACACACACACACACACATCACACATGCACGCACACTCATCTCTCGCACATACACACATGCACGCACACACACACCTCACACATGCACGCACACTCACCTCTCGCACATACACACATGCACGCACACACACCTCACACATGCATGCACACTCATCTCTCACGCATACACACATGCACTCTCACACCTCACACATGCAGGCACACTCATCTCTCACACATACACATGCACTCACACATGCATGCACAGTCATCTCTCACACATGCACACACATGCATGCACACTCATCTCTTGCACATACACACATGCATGCACACACACCTCACACATGCATACACACTCATCTCTCACACGTACACATATTCACTCACACACACACCTCACACATTCACTCACACATGCATGCACACTCATCTCTCACACATACACATGCATGCACACTCATCTCTCACACATACACACACATATGCACACACACCTCACACAGGCATGCACACTCATCTCTCACACATATACACATGCACGCACACACACCTCACACATGCATGCACACTCATCTCTCACACGTACACACACGAATGCACACACCTCACACATGCATGCACACTCATCTCTCGCACATACACACATGCATGCACACTCATCCCTCACACATATACACATGCACACACACTCACGCATCCACATTTATGTCTCACATACACGCATGCACGCCTCATGCGTATGGACACGTACTCACTATGCATATTCATACATTTTAACGTTAAATTAATGTAATAAAGATATTTCACGACAAACATTTTATTAACGCATTTCTTTTACTGTGTAAGTTGACAGTATGTATTATTGTTTTCAAAAGTAACTGTGATGTTGTTCATGGTCAGGCCTCGATGAAAGTCCAAGAAAGATGGACCTTATTAGAAAATGCTGGATTATGAGTCAAATCGGTGCTATTTTTGGAAACATATAAATATCTCAGAAAATGCACAGCAGTCTGGTTTGAAACTCAAGATTTCATCTAGAGCAAGAGCTGAACCATAGATGATTTAGCTTTCACAAAAATTACATCTCCCTAACAGCTAAAGGAATCGGACTGAAGCTTAGCACTTATAATTAGGGACTAACAGTCATTCAAGTTTACTCAAGGAATTTCATGTGAAAAAACATGGTCTCCAACGACCAATCAAAATTGCACTTTTGTCAGTTGTTGGATTTTGACAGCAAAAATGACGATATAGACGTTTTTTGGGTGATAAATGTGAATTTCACACAATCGACACAGACTGCACGTACAACTGGTCATTGTCAGGCAGCTTTTGATGTTTAAGGAAGTAGAATAGTCTGAGGAAGTAGAATATATTCGTGTGTGTGTGTGTGTGTGTGGTGTGTGTGTGTGTGTGTGTGTGTGTGTGTGTGACGACTTCTATTAGGTACACATTTGGATTTCACGGCAAAGACATCACTAAAAATCTTGGGTTTTCATAGCTGCATTGATCATTACAATTACAAGAAGACAATTTTGATGAATTTTAATCTTTCAAGGGAGATAACTCTGCCGAATATGGGCAGATTTTGTTGAAACGAAATCATTATACTTCGTCTATCCCTAACACATCTGCTGAAAAAAATTGAGTGTAGGTTCAAAACCCTTCGAGACCTGGACCGGACAAGAAAATTTTGACGAATTTGATCTTTTCAAGGGAGATAACTCTGGCGAATATGGGCAGATTTTGTCGAAACAAAATCATGACACTTCGTCTATCCCTAACACATCTGCTGAAAAATATTTTTTAGTGTAGGTTCAAAACTTCGAGATATGAACCGGACAAGAAATCAGACGGACGGATGCATAGACGGCGAGCGCCATCACATAATATGACCCCGCTTACACGGGCGTATAAAAAATGAAAAGCTACTGCAAGTGCTACTTGCTACAGAGCTGATACAAATTTTATTTTAAATTAGTTTTGTGCTGCAACAGCTTTCAGCTGGAAATATTCTGACAATAATATCATTTGTTGTTAAAATTTGAGCCGAGTTGGATAATTATTTTATCTCAGAACACATAAATGCACAATATAGAGACCCGAATGCAATACTATTAGTTACACCAGTGTTTTGATTGGGGGGGGGGGGGGGGTATAGGCTGTTACCACACATGCAAATGTTGTATCTCCCGAGCGTAGCGAGTGGGATACAAATATAATTGTTTGCGCGTGTGGTAACGGCCTGTACCCATGTCAAAACACTGATGTAACAAATTTATTACCCCTCAGACATCGAAGATAGAGATTTTATCTTAACGTGACAATATAATTAGAACAGCAATTCTTAAATTAGACATCTCTAGGCTAGTTCGGCAACAGTGAAATTAACACCTTATTGCCTTGGCTGTACGCCAAAAACGGTGTCTATGGACGTGTTCACGCTAGAGTTAATCCAGAATAACATCACACTTCGGTGTGGGCTTGTCATAGACTAATTACTTCTACAATTAATTCTATGAGTAATCCATTTCACATCAGTATGTTGATTTCCGTATGTAACACGCTCGTCACGCGGATCATTATTATCAAGTCACGAAGAAATGTACAAGATTGCGATCGATAATTAACTCGCCGTTTTTATGGCTGATTAATTTGTTGAGTAATGCATTCGCTATTCGACTACAAGTGTTTTGCGGGATATACAACCTTGCTGTAGCAACAACTCCAGTCAAATTAGTTTCAAAATATGCAACAGCATTCCTGTATAGTTGTCTTGAAATTGAGTCACTTGAAATCTTGAAATTCAACAATTCTGAAGCGGGCGCGTATCCGCCATTTTAGCAACATGAATATTATTCTAATGAGATTTATGGCTAGCTGCGCGGTAAAACTAACACGTTTTTCGTGCCGGGGATACTGTGTGCATCCATCCCTGATCATAACCAATCAAATAACAGCATTTGGTCATGTGACATTACTGAAGGGTAAAAAACTCTTCCCCTTACAGGGCAAGGGTAACAAGCATTCTGTAAGCACATGTCCTGCGACAGATGGATGGACAGACAGACAGACAGAGTGCAAGCCTATAGTCCCAACAACAATGATAAATAGTTGCAATCTGCAATTATAAATCCCTGGTGTGTCGCGATCATTTCTTGGCAGATTTGCCGACTACATTAAGCCTTACTACTGTAAAACAGTTGACTTACCGGTGTACTGTTAGTCAGAAAATCTGCCAAGAAATGATCGCAGCACACTAGGGATTTTTAATCGCAGATTGCAACTATTTGTCTCCGCTATCCACGCTGTGAATGATCTTGAGTTGCTATATTGACACTGATCTGCAATCTGCTGTGGATTCTGATGCATTTTGAATTGGGCATGTGATCTGCGTGTTGCTGATAAAGAACTTTGGTCATTATACGAACAAGTGTGATAGATGGATATATCTGTCACAAACCAATCTTTCGGGCTGTCACAGGTATCTCATTTGTTTCTAGAACAGTTTTTGCTGTAGAATCCAAATCTGCCAGGTACAATAAGTTTTTGTATATTTAATGAGCTAATTTGTATAAATCTAAGATGCCCACTGCTGACATCTAAAACCATATTCTGAAGCCTCCAGATGATAGAATAAGTTGATAACGGTGTCTAAATTGTTGTTTCTGGGAGTCATGGAAGTTAATTCTGTCTTTAGAATACAGTTATAGTCTAGTCTTAGTATTAAGAATTCGGTCACATGATCACCAAATCAAACATGTCTGCCATTTCATTTTGTTATACAGCCCTGTCTATATGCTGTAGTTGTGAATTAGGCAGGTTTGTTAGAGAAGTAAAAAATTTGACAGGCTGACCAGCTTATACAAGTTCCGTGTCGCAACTAAAAACCTATTGCTGCCTATGACAGAATGTGTATTAATTTATAAAATCATCAGATGTACAATTCATACACTTCACGACAGTTTTTACATCCTAAGGATTGCAATGTCAGCTTACTAGTGATGTAATGAACCTTTCCAGTTGCAGCTATGCCATGCCCCTCCCTAGTTAAGCTCCAACCAAGCTTCGCCCATGTTGGGATCGATCACTGGACTATCAATTTTCAGAAAAATATACAGGTAAACTGTTGAATATTTTTTTCACTAAGTTTACTGGGTGCTGTTGCTGCCAAAAAAATATTCAACAATGTTTATTAAATAGTAGACATACAATTCGTACACCGCTTAGTCCGTCTTCAATTATGCATTCATAACATCATTGATTATGTCATCATCCTACACGTAGAGCTGGGCAGTATTGATATGTACATGACGGTATCGGTACCATGAAAAAATACTGCGGTAACACGGTATACCGTCATCTGAGCTTGAGGCATGCCACGAAATTAGAAAATAAATTTCCATTTCCTTTTCACTTCCATCTCCAATCAACGGTAAATATAGGTAAAATAAATAAATCGGCTTCCTGATTTAGAGAAGAAAAACATGGCTATTGCGACTGTTTAGTTTCACGATTTTATTAGGTCACTATTTTTATTGACGTAATGTCATTCACGGGAACATCGGTCAAAGGGTGTGGTCGACTCGCTAACTATAACCTGCTGTTTGAGGCATTGGGGCGCACTATTTTCAATCTGGATTGTTCTTGCTATTAATGCGTGCGACCAGCAAACGGTAAATTTTATTTTGGCAGTTGAACGCTTTGATAAACAGCATACACATACATATAACACGACATTGAATATAGCCGATTCCAAAGTTTCTGATAATTACCGAGTACCCGATGTGCAGACTCGTTACTCACCATGCTTCACGTGAACAATGCGTGTAAAAAGCTATTTCCATGAACTTCTGACGTGTAGCCAGTTGAAAAACGAATTACAAACACTAAAACACTATAATTTTTAGGTGTCGTTACTTAAACTGGATTTAATACTTAAAGAAATTTCATAAAACAAGCCAGGAAAATACAAAATAACGACTTCAACGATGCTCATTGTTAATAAATTAGCACGTGATCAAAACGGCGTGAGCAAATACGTTTTAGTAAATTTTCATTGATAAATTCAGCATAGTAATGTATTTTCTCACGGTCTAGTTCATGAACAACCAATCAGATACGTCTGCGAGATCGCTGTTGTATGCAGTTTGTATATTATTTGTTATTCTAGCTTGTTTGTTCGGTGACAAAATGCTTGGAGTAATAAATTACAAATAATAGAAACGGGAATAGGGAATATATTATAGTGTAATTACTACCGGCGGACGGCCAGAGAATGAGTTTAGATGTTTTAAATAAAGCAATTTTACCGTGAGACTTTCAAGACGTACGTTTCTGTCTGTCATTATATTTTGTAATTGACGTCTTGATGTTTGTTTTTACAACTACCCTTTCACCTCAACTCGGCTAATAGTTAGGGATGCCTGTATTTTGGGCACTATTAGCACCTATTTACCCTTGGTCAAGTCAGATTTTATGAATTATATATTTCTCAAATATTGCTCAACCATTATGGACGGTATTCACGGTATTTGGAAATGTCAACAGTCATGGTATCGGTTCACGGTATACCGCGGTCCTCACGGTACTACCGTCAGACCGCCCAGCTCTACCTACACGTCACGTAGTTGATTACAAGGTCATTTGATGGATGGATAAACTGAAAAGGTCCATTAGGCGGTCAGATACTCGACTGACAGATAGAATTTATTCATACACAAATAACAACAACCCTGGCAAATTTCGACCAGTCTCAAGTGGTTAACAAACTCATCTGGATTTCAATCGCATATAAGGCAGTCCAAACAACAGACAAAAACATGAATTGGGTAAACACTCGTTTATTCATGAAGACAACGGACCATATTGTATCTTACGCATCATGACGATATAACATTAAAATCTCAATAGTATATAAATACCATCTTGGTAAAACATTACAGATATTTTTGTACAACAGTCGGTTCAGAAATATATAACGCATATATTTTTAATATATTTTTATTAAATACAATTATATACACAGAAGCTACACAGAAGGGCCATTTCTCTGACTGCTGATACTTTGCAGACGATATATTCCAGGGCTTGCATCTCACGGCCTAAATATTTTGAAAACAATTTGACTGAAAGTTGTTGGTGGCTAAGACACCAACAACTTTCAGTCAAATTGTTTTCAAAATATTTAGCAGGTCCAGAGATATTGCATGTTGAAATTACTGTCTGGTGGCTTGCAGAAGAGAGACAGTTAATAACGCATACATTATTGTAACCAGTTTATAAAACCAGTTGCTAAAACTCTAGGGATTGAGCCATTTTTAATAAAACTAATGATATTGTGCATGGTTGACTAAGATGCAGTAAATCTACTCTCAATAAAAACATATATACAAATTCTAAGTAAATAGCGAAGATTCACACAATTATATTAATGCATCATAATTTCATGTTAATATATATTTCACTACCATTATTAAATTTAACCTTTATTACATTTTACCATGCTAATCCAGGTTTAATTATTAAAGCTGGACAGTCACAGTAAAATATACATTTCTACCGTCACTTAATATATAACAATATCTGTTGTGGGCGTGTTGAAAGGCAGCACACAAGTATCTCGATTTACAGACAACAAACGAGCAAAATAATTCTTATATCCAGCAGGGCTTTAAGATGTCAGTAAAAACGACAAGGCAATGATGGCTATGTGTTTCATAATTCTCTGGGCACTAAGACAATGTATTAGGGTATCAAGGCAAACCATAACTCTTAAACATTTACCACTCAAAATCTGCTCAAGAAAATTAATTTTTCACATAAAATGTCCATTTGCAGACCAAGAGAACTGTTTTTGAAAACTTACCACTGGCTCGATTATCGAGCCAGTCATTCAAGTGGTAAAATTTTCAAAAATAGTCTTCTAGTCTGCAAATTGACATTTCGCAAGACCACATTACAGAGGCCGTTTTTGGCTGATATGAGTGTTAAATGGTTAAAGAATGATATGAACATAACACTTGAATTTCCTCAAGTAATCACGATCAAGAGCCCCTTATTCCAGTACAGTACAGACATTTTAGTCAGAGATCATTCAGTGTTGCTGTCTACACAGGGATAACCCCGTCATGTACCTTGGATAATTCATTTAACACTTTCACCAACAAAATGCTGAAAAAGTATATTCTTTACAATATAAAACCTAATCTGTTGAATATTTTGAAATTACTTTGACTGGAAACCGTTGTTGCTTAAAGCAGCAAGGGCTTCCAGTCAAATTAATTTTTAAATATTCAAGTTTTCCTGTATGATAGCACTGAAAATGAGATACGGGGAATTCATCGGTGATAGGGTTAATAATACGCATGATGGGTAATGAGGCACAATAGGAAGGCATCTAAGGCAGTTGCTGCCCTACATATCTGGCAAAATGGAGGTGCATTATTCATTAAGGCAAGAGACATGGACATACCTCGGTTTATTTATTGCCCGGATACAGTCAAACCAGCTCGAGAGCCAAAAAGAGTGGTTATGCAAAACAGGTGGTTGTAAGTTTGGGCGCCATAGTTTGGGCACCCCAGTGCTGTAGGTTCATGCGGCATCGAAACGCATGTGAAAATTGCCACGGGCATGCAGGTCTCGTCGGTCACCTGCCCATTCCACGTTTTCTGTGACTGAAAACTTGCAGAATAATGTGGTCATGCTAATTGCAATGAGGGCGCTCGAGTTTTAATTATTAGCATGCCCTGATAGCATTCACCTCAAACTGCTAAGTTACAACCCTGCGCCCAAATTATGAAAAACCCAATAAAATAACGTGCAGGCAAGCTGTGTGGTATTTTCTGATATATCTTTTTCACAAATTTGTGTGAAATATCGCCTTCTCAGGCTCCTGTTTTGCGTCATTTACACCGCTATGGGTGGCCAAACTAAAACCTTGGATCAGGTCTTACAATGTTTACATTTTTCAGTGTTTTTTTAACCATATCACATTCACTTTAACACTCATATCAGTCAAAAACGCTTTCTGCAGTTGTCTTGAGAAATGTCCATTTGCAGACCAAGAAGACTATTTTTTTCGATAACCGAGCCAGTCATTCCAGTGGTAAATTTAAAAAAATGGTTTTCTCTTGGTCAGCAAATGGACATTTTCTATGAGAAAATTTAATTTTTAAAAACAAATTTGATTGTTAAAGGTTTAATTAGACATAAACCACATTCAGAACCATTGACTCATGACAGGATTGCATTTTTTCTTGTTGCATCTATATATATCTATGTACAAGAAATATATACAAGCATGACAAGTGAAAGAAATGTAGTACAGATTATTAAGCCACGCTTCTTGATAATTAATAACTTCATTAATTATGGGGAAAACTAAGTAAGCTAAAAAAAAATGCGAGAATGGAGGAGCGTAAACTAAGTTCCCCGATTCTCCGATAAAGCCGTAATGTCTGCGAATCTTAGAAATGGAGATGGGAGGATAGAGAGATCTGTGACGCTACTCTGTATTAAACAAACTTGTGACCATTTAAAACACATCTGCTTCCAGTCAAATTACATTAAAAATATTGAATAAATGACTGTATCTAGTTGTGAAAGATTGGCAAAATTAATTAGTTAGGCTAAGTTAAGACATTTCAATTCTACTAATACAATGATTAAGTCACCATTCTCATCACTGAACTGATTTTTCTTTGAGTATTGATTGATTTTAAGGCAATGATAATCGACATAGGAAAATTAGCAACATTGTCTTCAATGGGCAAGTAAGCCAAAAGCCAATTGTTCTTGAAAAGTGTCCATCTGCAGACCAAGACTATTTTTGAAAATTTATGTCTAGAAAGACTGGCTCAGATTGTCAAGACAGTCATTCTAGTGGCAAATTTTCAAAAATAGTCTTGGTCTGCAAATAGACATTTCTCAAGACCATCGCAGAGGTAGGGTTACAACCCCTAGAGTAAACATTAATAACTATCTATAGTTATTTCGGCTTGCACAAGATTTGGCATCTAGTCAAATTCTTTCATCTTATTGCAATAAAATAGTTTGGATTGACTAGAGAAGGCATCGTATCTAGTCCATAGCAGTGAATTCATTAATATTCAATAGTGATGAACTCATATATTAAGTACTGTAATTTTTAATGCCAAAATCTGGTCATTACAGATTTTTTTTCTCCATCAGAAAATTATGAATTGTTGATGTAGAATTATATATAAGTATGTTAAAATGGGCTCATTTAATATATAAACCTGAGTATTGGGTCGAAAGTATGGGAAATGAGCAAGTCAAAATCCAATTAGGATCTGCAGGGGTCGTGGGTAATCTTCAATTTCAGGCCAAAAGAATATTTCTGAAAATTTACCACTGAAATGACTAGATTGATAACTGAACCAGTCATTCCAGTGGAATTGTTTTGTCCAGGTCAGCTATGTTATTGACACACTTTTCCGGCGCCACATGGAGTCGAAAAACAACACTCACGAAAATCAAATGAGCCCGGTCTGTCTATATATATTTTCAAAATATCCAGTCATCTACCAGACAGAATGTGCTAGATTTAAACTGTACTTGATAACTGGACTAACCTACATATGTCCAATTAGATCTACATTTCAAACTCAAATACAAACAAATCGTGATAATCTCAACCGGTTTGAATGAGAAAATTAAGCCCTTTCCATCCAGGAATGCTAGAAAGCGTAGCGCATGCTTAAATGTTTTCATTCTAAATTCCAAAATACTGTTTCACTGGAATTACAGTAAACACCAGAAAACTACAGGATATTTTAAAACTGAGTCATTGCCGTGTCAGCTGAAAGGATGAATACCGTCTAAATGCTGTGTCGCAATGACATCAATTTAAGACAGGCAAGTATTGAAAATAATACCAGTGAGGACATTCCGTGCTACCTTTTAACTCTTTCATCGACAAATCCTTGTAAAAGTAAATTCTTTACGATACAAAACTTATTTTGTAGAATAATTTGAAATTAATTTGACTGGAAGCTGTTGCTGCCTAAGGTAGCAATGGCTTCCAGTCAAATTAATTTCAAAATATTCAACAGTTTTCCTGTATGGTTGCCTTGAAAATGAGAAATGGGGAATTCATCGGTGAAAGGGTTAACGCTAAGACGGAAGCCTGCCAAAACGTTTTCTATAGTGGGTCATTTTTACCAACTTTCTGTTCATCTGCCAGCCACTAGTGGACAAATTTGGGAAAATCGACATTCTGTACCGAGACATTATTAACTCTGTGCCGCCACCTAAAACTATATTTAATTGGTGGCTCCAGGTTACCTAATTTGCATATGAAAAGAATTGTAATTAACCAATTAGCACTCATGGCAGGAAAATTGGTTTCTGCAGTGAGGTCGAGAAACAGCCATTGTCAGACCAAGAGAATACTATTTTTGAAAACTTACCACTGGAATGTCTGGCTCGATAATCGAGCCAGCCATTCCAGTTTTAAGTTTTCAAAAATAATATTCTCTCGGTCTGCAAACGAGCATTTATAATGAGAAAAATTTAATTTTCCTGAACAAATTTAAGGGTTAGGAAAATCTATATAAAACCCGATGATTTGCATAACAAAACTGTACTATAAAACAAGAATGGAAGCGATATATATATATACACACAATGTTTACGTAATTTGCATATAAAGAATTGTATTTAGCCGAACACAAGAGATAGTGTACGTATAAAACCGGATGATTTGCTTAACAAGGGAATGAATGAATTGTGGCGTAAAACAAGCATCTACATGAATTTGCACAAACTATGTGACCAGACTAAGAAATATTGCACTAACCCATTCAACACTAGCAATATTTCTATTTTAAGCCAACCATACAAGAAAGTTGTTGAATATTTCGATGTTAATTTAACCCTTTAACCCTCAAGTTTAATCCCAAAAAATTTAATTTTCTTATGAAAAAGGTCCATTTGTAGATCAAGAGGACTTTTTTTGAAAATTTACCACTGGAATTACTGACTCGGTTATTGAGCCCGTCATTCCAGTGCTAAATTTTTTTAAATATTTTTCTCTTAACAGCAAATGGACATTTGTCAAGACAACTCCAGAAGCCGTCTTTGGCTGATATGAGTGTTAAAGGGTTCACTGCAGCAGCAATGTCTCCCAGTCAAATTAGTTTCAAAATATTCAACAAAACATTTATAATATAGGTCTGCCGTATCTTGTTTGTAGAATTGAAAGGGTTAAGCCTCTTAATTAATATTAAAAGCGGTAACACAATTTTTGAAAATAAACTAAATACAATATACATGGAATCATATACGGTCATAGATGAACTAAATTAAAATTCTTGAATAAACTTAATACTTGAAAGCGAATAAATAAAAGGTCGACACAAATAAAAAATTTAAATTAAGATTTCATAGAAATGGCAAAAAACATCGGAACACTTCTACGAATTGCGTTTATATACAAGCTCTTATTCAAATTAGTTTCTAAATATTCAGCATACGTGTTTGATTGTCTGCAAACTGAGATTGGCAGGTTATATATTGTTCATATCTGAAAAAGATCTACATAAATTTTTGTAAGTGTGTACAGATGTTTTCTTCCTGCTCCATTGAGAATCCTGATACATTGCTTGTATTAATCTTTTAACCATTTAACACACATATCAGCCAATAACGGCGTCTGCAGTCATCTTGAGAAATCTCCATTTGCAGACCAAAAGAAGACTATTTTTGAAAAGTTACCACTGGAATGGCTGGCTCGATAACCGAGCCAGTCATTCCAGTGGTAAATTTTCAAAAATAGTCTTCTCTTGATCTGCAAATGGAGATTTCCTTTGAGAAAATTTTAATTTTCATGACTAAATTCGATGGTTAAAGAGTTAATGTGGTCAAGAAAATCTAAAGTTCTGTTTGGTGAATGTCCTTTCAGGCTAACAGAAAAGTATTTTTGATAATTCACCACTGGAATGACTGGCTCGATTATCTCGCCAGTCATTCCAGTGCTAAATTTTCAAAACATCTTCCCTTGATCAGCAATGTTCGTTTGTTCATTCATCCAGTTGGTTTTATTGGCCGCTTACATCTGGGGTTAGTACATGTACGTGTGCTACTGTACAGAAATCTCCACGAGAGGCGAGTGATTGCTGTCCTCTCGCCTAAAATTAATTTTAGGCGAGTATCTCATTGCTCGCCTATATTGCTTAGTAACAATGACAGAATATTCGAGAGTACTGACATTGCTCGCCTCAACGGCTTGAATTTTAATTCAGGAGAACAAGTGATTACTCCCCCTGGGCAGGCGGCATACCTCGAAATGGATCCCTCCATTATTTTGTTTATCTGGTTAAATGCCTAAGACTGTTCAAGAAAATTTATATTTTTATTTACTGAATATCCACGTATAAATCACATTAATAATATTTCCAGAATTTTACCAAGGGCAGTAACATCTTCCAGTCAAATTAAGTTCAAAATATCAAACAGACTATTCCTTATAGCAACAGAATTTGTCGTTTCTGGTCAGTGGGGATTAAACCATTATCCCTCAAATTTATTCAAGGAAATTTGAATTTTCTCATAGAAAATATCCATTTGCAGACCAAGAGAAGACTATTTTAGAGAATATACCCCTGGAATGACTGGCTCGGTTATGGAGCAAGATATTCCAGTGGTAAATTTTCAAAAATAGTCTTCTTTTTGGTCTGCAAATGGACATTTCTCAAGACCACTGCAGAAGCCGTTTTTTTGCTGATAAGAGTGTTAAAGGGTTAGAGTCATGGAAGAAGTCGCAATAATATCACAGTATGAGGGATTAATTTAACCCATTCACCGACAAATCCTCAATAAACTATATTCTTCATGATACAAAACTTATTCTGTTGAATATTTTGAAATTATTTTGACTGGAATCTGTTGCTGCCCAATTAATTTCAAAATATTCAACAGTTTTCCAGTATGGGTGCCTTGAAAATGAGATATCGGGGGAAATTCATCGGTAACAACCAACTATTTCAATCATGATGTAATCTCAATCTAATCTTAACCAGTTAACACTCATACATGTATCAGCCAAAAATGGCTTCTGCAGTGATCTTGAGAAATGTCCCTTTGCAGACCAAGAGAATATTTGTGAAAATTTACCACTGACCATTCCAGTGGTACAGTAAATTTTCAAAAATCGTCTTCTCTTGGACATTTTCTATGAGAAAATTTAGTTTCTTGAACAAATTCAACTGAAATGATTGGCTCGGCTATTGAGCCATAACTCGCGGCAAATTAAAAAAAAAAATCTCTTTGCTTGCTGGGAATATTCAAGTCTCAAATCAATTCCAACACGCATACAAATTGGGTGGAGCTTAGCTAGATATTAGCGGAGCTTAGCTAGGAATGGGTAGATCTCTCCATTCAGAATTATACAGTACATGAGATCAAAGGCTATGTGTCAGTGTATGGTTACGCTGGAGCGATTCGACAGCCAACAGCAGCGTGGAACTGCAAGTGTTGTCAATACAAACCGTACAAGTATCACTTAACCCTTTCAACGATAAATTCCCGAAAAAGTAAATTCGTTGAATATTTTGAAATTAATATTACTGGAAGCCGTCGCTACTAGTCATATTAATTTTGTAATATTTCAAAATTAACATGACTGGAAACAGCAATGGCTTCCAGTCATATTAATTCCAAATCATTGCAAAAATTAATATGACTGGAAACCATTGCTTCTGAAGGCAACAATGGCGTACCAATTTCAAAATATTCAACAGCTTTCCTGTTTGTTCGCCATAGAGATTGAGACACGGGGAATTTATATGATGCCAATATTCTGTCTTTTATTGTGTTAATATTAAAGAAACTGGTGTACATTTGTCAACAATTTTGGTGGAAATGTTGCTGTCTACGACAGCAACATCTCCCACCAAATTTGTTGAAAAATGAACACCAGTTCATCTTTTAATTTAATTCAAAAATTTAAAGCGACGCTAATCTCATCTCAAATGTTGTATTGCACCGATACAATATGGTTTATAGATTCCATATCATTCATATCCTGTCACATTTCCTAATCTGTATCGCAAATATTTGCTTTGTAATATCGAGTAAATGTTGAACAGTCATCGACACCATTTTGTCTCCTCAAGCTATTGTGTGTGATGTCATGTAAGCTCCAATGTATCACATTCTTTATTATGTAATGCTCATCCCATTGAATGTTTTGAAACTAATTTGACTGGAAGTTGTTGCTGCCTATGGCAGCAACAACTTCCAATCAAATTGGTTTAAAAATATTCAACAGCTTACCGGTAGGATTGCTTTTATACCACATTGCCAAACTTTCGCTGCCGCCTCTATGACTGTGCGTATATAACGAGGCAGACACACTAGGATTTTTCTGATTGGTTGAAAAGTAAATCATGACAGCCATCATAGGGTGTAGAAATGTACCAACATTTAACTATTAAATCCCGAATATCTTTCCTTAGCGGCGTGATAAAAAGATTAAAATTACCTTGATAGTTTATGACCGGCGTGTTAGATCACCTGAACAGCTATCAAGAGATGGGATTAGTTATCCTTTAAAGTTTTGACACCAGAGTGATAAGGGTTAAAACGGGGAAATATAAAAATAAATTGCATTGCTTACATCAGTTACATGTACATAACTTGGACAAGGAATCACATATACGCTTGTAAAACAACGTTTTAAATTTAATTAAAAGTAGCTACAATTACATATACAATTAAGATTTTTTCTGTGGTATCCATGACATGTTTTCACGCACGTCGAGTCCGGTTCGTTTCGCGAGGTGGTCAGCTATACTGACCAAACATTTGTCCACTGCCCGTTTGACCTCTTGTTGTTCCGACGACGTAAAGTCACTCAGCACGTAGTCGCTAACATCATTCTTATCGGCGGGCCGATCGATTCCAATACGTAATCTTGGCATCACCTGCAAATGATATGAGTTCAATACCATCTAACCATTTAACCACAGTGGTCTTGAGGGATATCCATTTACAGGCCAAGAGAAGACTATTTTTGAAACCTTACCACTGGCTCAATAATCAAGCCAGTCATTCCAGTGGTGAATTTTCAAAAATAGTCTTCCCTTGGCCCGTCAAATCGATATTCAGTAAGTGAAAATCACATTTTCTCGCCGAATCTTGACCGGATGGTGGCGCATTCCATTTCCAGCTAAGCTCCGCCCACTTTGACATGTTTGAATAGGCATCATGCGAATCCATTAACCATGAATTTCCAAAATCTCATTTGCAAGGTAACTATCCAGGTAAGGTGTTGAATATTTTTTAACTTTGTTTTCTGATTGGGAGCTGGTGCTGTCAGAAAATTGTTTGAAAAATCAAAAGAATATTTATTAACCCTTTAACCCTCGAATTGTTCAAGAAAATTTTGTTCATAGAAAATGGCCATTTGCAGACCAAGAAAAGACTATTTTTGAAAATTTACCACCGGAATGACTAGCTCGGTTATCACACCAGTCATTCTAGTGATAAACTTTCCAAGTCTTCTCTTGGTCTGCAAATGAAGGAAATTTCAATTTCCCTTTCTCCGAGATCTAACAATACTCACCATTCCATTACTTCTGATACAAGCTATCCTGGATAGCTGGGCCCTAGGACTATAGACTTAGTAAGCTTTACCGGCTCCTGGAACCGGGTACTCGGCTCCCAACTACCATGCCATGAAGCTCATATTGTTCATATTGCTCAAACATGCGTTTGCCATGAAGCTCATATTGTTTGCATAGCCACCAAACAAGAGATACCCATGGCTTGCCTCTGTGGGGCTGGGAGGCTGGTTCCGTAATAGAATGGTGAGTATTGTTAGATCTCGGAGAAAGGGAAATTGAAATTTCCTTCATTCTCCTTCGATCAATACTCACCATTCTATTACTTCTGATATACACCAGATTTAGACAGTAACCTGGTGGGAAGGGGCAAGCCATCAATTGCTACTTTTGCCCCTTGGAGAATGAGTTAGACTTAAACTTGACAAATGGAGACCTAAAAGGACCATCAAGTCAAAGGGACCGAATCACATTCGCATCACTGCCCCCCCCCCCCCCCCCCCCGCCACCCACCCTTTTTTCTCCTAAGAAAAGGGAGAGAACTCACGAACATGCATCTCGCCTGAAACACAAATATGCCAAGAGGGTTAACTGCTCTTTGCATATATTAGCCTGGGAATGAGCATGAATATATAAGATGAATGAACATTATATATAGACATAATACAAAAAACTCTCAATCTTGAAATACCTCATGATATTTGGATTCCAGACGTGGAGCCTCCAACCATTCACTTGTCAGGCCATCAGTGACACAATCTGGTTGATATCCTCTCGCTTGACCATGTCTGCTTCTTAATTCTTTCTTACAAATGCCAAAAAAGGGAGAAGAGCAGTGTGGTCGTTTAACTATCGTTTCAAAACAGCTAAAGCGAGTGGATTGGCGGAGTGTGACACATCCCTCATATAGTAATCCGTGAAAGAGGACTCACAGTGCCATTGTGCAACAGCCATCATGTCCTCTAATGGAACACTATTGTAAAGGGCGGTAGAGGCGGCTATTCCTCTAACATCGTGTGCCCTTGCGCATTGCACCTGGTGCCCAGTCGCAATCTCATGGGTAGTCTGAATGCATTCGACTACCCAACGAGAGATAGAATCCATGGATGCGGCGCCATATGGCTTCCTATGGCAGATCCACAGATGTCTATCATTCGACCGTAACGAGTCTGTCCGTCTTTTGTACTTAGTCAAAGCACGGACTGGGCACCAGACACTGACATCACGATCAAACCTAGTTAGTTTCGGTATAATGATCGGTTTGCCGGGATATTTGAAAGATTGATTCTTTGACATAAACTCTGCTCTTGGCAGTAGACGCAGCCCCTCTCCAGAGACAATAAATCGGTCCCTCTCTGCTGAAAGTGCATGGATCTCACTGCGCCTTCTAGCTGAGGAAGCTGCCAATAGAAAGACCGCCTTTAGAGTCAAATGCTTTAGACTAGCCGAACGCAATGGTTCAAAAGGGTGCTTGGCCAGTACATTAAGCACTAAAGATAGACTCCAGGCTGGAATGACTACCGGTTGTCTCAGTCGGCGATTGCTCATTCCCTTCACTATCACATTTAACTGGGCCACCTCTGGACTATCCCTGTTGGCTAGACAAGGGATAATTATGCCAAAGCTGACTTGTATCCAGCAATTGTGACAGGAGCTAGTCCTGAAAAGAACAGCTCACAGAGAGTCTGCTATTTGCTGAATAGTGGATTGAAAGGTACACCAGTCTGCAAATCTGTTAACCTTGTTGTTATGACTTGAAGGTTGACCTCCTCCTCGCAGCTGCGATGAATTTCGCAGCTTGTCGAGAAAAACCTTCCGATGTGGAATGTTGTTTGATAACATCCACGCAGTCAATTTGAACATTTCGGGATGCTCATGTAGGAAACGTCCCTTGGCCTGGGAGATTATGTTCAGAATCTCAGGTAACTGCACTGGGTTGTCCAACAGCAGATCTAGAAGATCCATGAACCACGCACTGCTGGGCCAAAATGGCGCTATTAGCAGGACCAGGCATGGTTCCTCCGTGATCTTCACCAATATCTTCGGCAGAAGAATGGTGGGTGGGTACGCGTAAGCGTGCATCCTTCTCTAGCTTATCGCCAGTGTCTGTATCGACGGAATTTGAGCATTTTCCTTTGTGGCGAAGATCCTGTGAAGAACTGGAGGGTTGAGAGACCATTCTGTTGGCAGAATTCTCTGTCTCCGAGACAGCCAGAATTTTCAATCGCCCAGGAATGTGAGCTGCTTTCAAAACAACCAAGTAATTCCTGCACCATTGAATCAAGTGCCACACTTTCATACATAGTGTGGGTGACTTGGTCCTGCCTTGGCGATTTATGTATGATACTACTGTCGAGTTGTCCGACCGTATCAACATCGCTTTCCCCCTGACTTTTGGAAGAAACTTTTCCAACGCCAGTTCCACTGCCATCATTTCCAACAGATTGATATGCAGCTGGCTCTCTTGGAGAGTCCGTGTGCCCGAGACCTGGTGTTCTCCCAGGTAGGCCCCCCCCCATCCCTCCAGTGATGCATCCGTGTACACGGACAGCTGGGGGTGGGGTAGGTGCAGCGAAACCCCTACTAGGAGATTGACGCTTTTTCCACCATACAAGATGCGACATTAATGACTCAAAAACTGGCACCAGCTTTGACAGGGATTCTGTTCTCCGTTTCCGCAGAGACATCAGATACAACTGGTTAGGTCTTCGCATCAGAGCAGCGTACAGGATTACCTGCTCCATGGAGACCATCATGCCCAGCATCTGAAGAAACCACCTCGCCTGAATGTGGTTTCCCAATCGAAAACTCTTGAGGATGGCTAACAGAGACACCACTCTGGGCTCCTCGAGATCGAATCGCATCCCTAAATAAACGAACTGTTGAGTGGGTGTCAACTCAGATTTCTCCTTGTTGACTATCCAGCCTAGATCTGAAAGTAACTTCAGAGTCAGAGCAGTATCCACCTCTAACTTGGCTGGCGTATCTGCCATGATAAGCCAATCGTCTATGTAGGTGTGAAGCGCCACGTTCTCTCTTCTGAGAAACGAGGTCACCGCAAGGACCACTCTGGTGAAAACCTGTGGAGCTGTCGACAGGCCAAATGGGAGGACTAAAAACTCCCATACTTGATTCTGAAATGCAAATCTCAGAAACCTGTGACAACTCCTGTTCATTGGAATGTGGAAATATGCATCTTTCAGATCGATCGATACCCACCACATTCCCTTCCTCAATCCTGCCATTACCGACCTCGGAGTTTCCATCTGAAACCGAGGCGTATGGATAAACCAATTTAATGGCCTGAGATTGAGTATGGGTCTCTACCACCCCCACTCACCCCCCCCCCCCCCCTGTGCTCTTGGGGACAAGGAACATGTTTGAATAGAAGCCTGGAATGTTCTGGTTTCCTGGTTTTATTGCTCCCTTCAGAAGCAAACCTGACACTTCGTTTTCAATGGCTTCTAACGTGTCTGGTTCCCTCGGGACGGGTGTCCAGGCAGGTGCCAAAGACAGATTTTGTGGTGGAAAGTCCCACCACTCCGCCATGTACCCCTGGGATAACCATCCCAGGACTAGACTGTCTGACGTCACACCTCGCCAAGCCTCAACGAACCGCATGAGCCTTCCACCCACTATAGACGCATCAACGCCTAATGGGGGGGGGGGGTGTGTCTGGCTCACGATTCGCTCCCCCACCTCTCTTGACGAGAGCGCGTGAGAACCATTTTGGTCTTGTCTTGGCTGGTCTAACTGGCACCACTGTTCCTGTCGCACGGGTGCGGTCCAGGATGATATGAAGGGAGCCCTCGTAACCTCAGGTATGATCCGCTCCATTCCTTCGCCCTTTGAGGACTTACCCTTCCCCTTCCCACCTCTCGGGCGATCAGGAGCAACATTGGGGAGGGTAGGGGCCTCCACAACCTTCTTGGCTTTCTTCGCCAGTGCCAGACAGATTTTGTGGTGGAAAATCCCACCACTCGGGCATGTACCTCTGGGATAACTATCCCAGGACCAGACTGTCTGACATCATGCCTCGACAAAACGCATGAGCCTTCCACCCACTATAGACGCATAATGCAGGTGTCTGGCTCATGATCCGCCCCCACCCCCCACCCCTTCTCTTGACGAGACAGAACCATTTTGGTCCTGGCTTGACCGGTCTAACTGGCACCGCTGTTCCTGTCGCACAGGTGCGGTCCAGGCAGACACGAAGGGAGCCCTCGTACCCTCAGGTACGATCCACTCCCTTCTTTCTGCCCTTCGAGGACTTACCCTTCCCCTTCCCAGGCGATCAGGAGCAACATTGGGGTGGATAGGAGCCTCCACAACCTTCTTCGTCGGAGGCGGCTGAGAAGACCCAGTAGAAGCAGAAGCAGCACTAGGCTTAGCTTTCGCCTTGCTTTTGTGCTTTTTCTGCTGCAGATTAACCGCCAACCGATTCTGCGCAATGCTGGCCGTGTCCACTAAGATGGCCCGCGCTTGGCCACCAAAGATGCTAGGGCCTGTCACGGGCGCCCCAAGAAGACGCTCCCTAACGGCAGTAGCTAGATGCATATGGTCAAGGACCATCTGCCTCCTGGACTTAGTCACACACGCCTGCACCCTTGCCAATGCGTCCATAGACAGCACCAGGCCGTCATTAACGCACGAAAGCGCCACAGGTGGCACAGGGTGGCCTGCCCCCGCTTCAGCCCACACCGACTGAAGAAGGCGATAAGAGTGGTTGACAGCACTCATTGCTGCCCTCACCCCCTCATCACATAGGGACAGGTGCTGGGGCAGGGCGAACCGCTCCAGCACTCTGGACACCCAGTACCCAGCGGTCATCCTCGCTGACCGACGGGACAACACCATACCTGTCGTATTCCCCCCCATGGAATACGACACCTCGCCCGCACCTCCCTGGAGGCCGCAGGAAGCTGACCCATGGTCAGGAGTTGTTTGCTATAAATAGCATCAAGCAACTCCATAAACCTTGGATCCAGTCCAATAGACTGGATCCGGGCTGCGGGCAAGATCCCCGTCCTAATCGATGCAACCGATGGATGGGGTGCATCCTCCTCGGCCGTGGTCGAAACCACAGACGGTTCTACCATGGCTAGCCAAGCCAGAGCCTCAGACCAATCTGTCTCCGAGGAGGACACTCCCATGAACACGTTACCCGTTGACATGTTCATGGCCCTACCAGCAATGGCCTCCCGGCTAGGAGCCATTGCTGATATGCCAGGAACTCCGGTACAGTACGGTTCCGCCGCCACCCCATGGAACACACACAGTCCATGGAGTAGGTCCACACAGAAAACCGTGTGGACCCGTAGCGGTTGAACAACCGTGGCCAAACACGGGCGCCAACGGCACCCCATGCCTGACCGCCGGACCAGGCGAGATGGGTGTATACCACGCCTGGCCAGCCACACCCGTCACTGTGTCGGTTGGCGACAAAGCAACCATCACGGGACCGGTGCCCGGTACCGGAGTGGCGTCAAGCCAGACAGATGGAGGACGGTTCCGTCCAGGACGGAATCGACCTCCATGCTCTCCACCCGCGGCATCACAGGCTGCAGCAATCTCTCCTCTCGGCTTCCTCATCTTCAGACCCCGAAGTCGTCACTAGACGAGGAAACCGTGGAGCCGTCCTGGCGGACGGCTCCCATGCCTGACGGATGGCCGCCATGCCTGACGGACCGGCCACCGCTACTGGACCACCCGGAGGTGGCCGCAGAGAGACAGAACCCATCAGGCCGGAGCCCGACGGGACTGCCAGGGGGCAGTACGAGACGGCTCCCTCAGTGGCCAGTCCAGAACCCTGTCCAAGGACAGGGTCCGAATCAAACACGGGGAGAGACTGCCCTACAACTTTTGGCAGCAGGGACGACACCAGCGTGGGCAGAACGCTATGCCAGAAGGGCCGAAACGGATGCTCCACGATTTACCTTCGGACCGCCTGACCACGCGTGACCCTGCCAGGTCCTTCTGGGCAAGGAACTTAAGCATCATATCGACCGACCACAATGCGCAAACGTTACTACCTACTGTCAAGATTACACTTAGTACAGCGGAAACAGACATGGTCCTTGACTAGAATCGTCACATGACGGCGGGGCTGGCTTGGCCTATAAATAAGCACAAACCTACAATAGGCAAGCGGAACGAAACACACATGGAAGGCAGACAATTAATTTTCAAATATTTTGACCATAAATTAACTGTTAACCCTCCCGCACCCCACATTGCAGCGCTACAGCAAAGATCGCATTGATTATGACGACAAGAACGAAGCGGGCAATAATACACCCATACACTGATCCTCAAGGATGTATAACCGAACCAGGAATCAAATCGCATAGCATTCGGGGTATATTTACTAATAAATATAAATTATACTCCTAACGAAGGCCAAACGATATGTGAAGAGACAACAAAATGTAAACAAGCTGCTGTAGCACACAGTAAAACCGCACACCACATCTAAATCAAGAATTTTTAAACCACTGATCATTGCAAACAGATCGTGATAACACGCAAAACTTGAAAATTCCAAAGCTTTTCTGGTATCAATAAAGTACGCAGCACCTAAAATCAGATGCGCGAATTAATGAAACATTTTCTTCACAAACCTCCGAGTAACACGGCGTGACGTTACCCGCTCGGATCTTACGGAGAACGACGTCAGCCGGTTTTCGTGTTAAAAACACTGTCAAGCCAACACCGTATTTCATATCTGCCTATCGCCTGTTGGGGTTTAAAGGAAGGCGATCATCTGGCATATTTCGTTGTTAACACACGTCCCAGATTCTTTGGGGTTAGAAATTGGAACATGCGACACAGACAAAATTTTGAAGACCTAAGTCTTTTAACTATGGAATAACATGGAAATATACAACCTGGTTATCATCGGTAGCATCCATGGTAATCCAATATATCCTTAGAGAGCGCACAAAGCTATCACAATTTACACAGAAAAAAGACTTAATATAATCTCAAGACTTCCAACTGCAAAAAAGCATGTGTCTCTTGTTGCTATGCAAACAAGAATGAGCTTCATGGCAAACGGGTACTCAGCAGTTGGGAGCCAAGTACCCGGTTCCAGGAGTCAGTAAAGCTTACTAAGTCTATAGTCCTAGGGCCCAGCTATCCAGGCTAGCTGTATCAGAAGTAATAGAATGGTGAGTATTGATCGAAGGAGAAGAGAAATATTGCCTCTAGGGAACACCATATTTCAGCTGGAGACACCCAGATTTCAGTGTGTGGACTCCCTGGGACCTCTAAAATTTAGAATGGCACGGAAAAACACCATGAAATGGTTAAACTTACGTTCGTCCTGAGAGAATTCATGATGGACCGGACTCCATTGTGGCCACTGAAATGAGACAGAAAAATCTACATGTATTTTATCATCAAACTAGATTACATTATAAGTTACATGCATATAAATGCGTTACGCGCCACCGATTTCAAGCTAAGCTCCAAACCTTTTATGCGTGGTGGAACGATAAAACCTGAAAATCATGTCACTTCAACTCTTTTCAAGATATTTGTATACTTGTGAGCTGCTGAATGTTTTCAAACTAACTGAACTGTTTAGTAACCATTTAACACTCATAGCTAACCCTGTCCCCCTTCACTCAAGATTTTTTGACATCTTGAATTGGTCAGACTTTCTACCTGCTTTGAAATAGACTGAAGGAAATTTAAATTTGCCTTTCTCCGAGATCTAACAATACTCACCATTCTGTTACTTCTGATATACAGCTGGCCCTGACAGCTGGCTCTAGGACTATAGACTTAGAAAGCTTTACCGCCTCCGTGGAACCGGGTACTCGGCTCCCAACTGCCGAGTACCCGTCTACCATAGAGCTCATATTGTTTGCATAGCCACCAAACAAGAGAAATCCATGGCTTGCCTCCGTAGGGCTGGGAGGCTGGGTCCGTAACAGAATGGTGAGTATTGTTAGATCTCAGAGAAAGGGAAATTGAAATTTCCTTAATTCTCCTTCGATCAATACTCACCATTCTGTTACTTCTGATATACACCAGATTCGGTCAGTAACCTGGTGGGAAGGGGCAAGCCATAAATGCTACTTTAGCCCCTTGGAGAAAGAGTTAGACATAAACTTGACTAATGGAGACCTAAAAAGGACCATCAAGTTAAAGGAACCGAATCACATTCACATCACTGCCCACCCCCCACCCTTTTTTTCTCCTAAGAAAAGGGAGAGAGCTCACGAACATGCATCTTGCCTGAAAACACAAATATGCCAAGAGGGTTAACTGCTCTTTGCATATACATACACATGTATTAGCCTGGGAATGAGCATGAATATATAAAATGAATGAACATGACATATAGACATAATACAAAAAACTCTCAATCTTGAATTACCTGATGATAAATGGACTCCAGACGTACCGCCTCCAACCATTCACTTGTCCGGCCATCAGTGACACAATCTGGTTGTCATCCTCTCGCTCGACCATGTCTGCTTTTAAATTCTTTTCTTACCAAAGTGAAAAAAGCGAGAAGAGCAGTGTGGTCACTTAACTATCGTTTCAAAACAGCTAAAGCGAGTGGATTGGCTGAGTCTGACACATCCCTCATATAGTAATCCATGAATGAGGACTCACAGTGCCATTGTGCAACGGCCATGATGTCCTCTAACGGAACACCAATGTAAAGGGCGGTCGAGGCGGCTATTCCTCTAACATCGTGTGCCCTTGCGCATTGCACCTGGTGCCCAGTCGCCATCTCATGAGTAGTCTGAATGCATTCGACTACCCAACGAGAGATAGTATCCATGGATGCGGCGCCATAAGGCTTCTTATGGCAGATCCATAGATGTCTATCGTTCGACCGTAACGAGTCTGTCCGTTTCCTGTACTTAGTCAAAGCACGGACCGGGCACCAGACACTGGCATTACGATCAAACCTTGTTAATTTCGGTATTATGATCGGTTTGCCGGGATATCTCAAAGATTGATTCTTAGACATAAACTCTGCTCTTGGCAGAAGACGCAGACCCTCTCCGGAGACAATAAATCGGTCCCTCTCTGCCGAAAGCGCATGGATCTCACTGCGCCTTCTAGCTGAGGAAGCTGCCAATAGAAAGACCGCCTTTAGAGTCAAATGCTTTAGACTAGCCGAATGCAATGGTTCGAAAGGGTGCTTGGCCAGTACATTAAGCACTAAAGATAGACTCCAGGCTGGAATGACTACCAGTTGTCTCGGTCGGAGATTGCTCATTCCCTTCACCAGCACATTTAACTGGGCCACCTCTGGACTATCCCTGTTGGCTAGACAAGGGATAACTGATGCCAAAGCTGACTTGTATCCAGCAATTGTGACGGGAGCTAGTCCTGAAAAGAACAGCTCACAGAGAAAGTCTGCTATTTGCTGAATAGTGGATTGAAAGGTATCAATACCCTTTTCTTCACACCAGTCTGCAAATCTGTTAACATTGTTGTTATATGACTTGAAGGTTGACCTCCTTCTCGCAGCCACGATGAAATCAGCAGCATGTCGAGAAAAGCCTTCCGACATGGAACGTTGTTTGATAACATCCACGCAGTCAATTTGAACATTTCGGGACGCTCGTGTAGGAAGCGTCCCTTGGCCTGGGGGATTATGTTCGGAATCTCGGGCAACTGCACTGGGTTTTCCACCAGCAGATCTAGCAGATCCGTGAACCACGCCCTGCTGGGCCAATACGGGCTATTAGCAGGACCAGACACGGTTCCTCCCTGATCTTCACCAATACCTTCGGCAGAAGAATGGTGGGTGGGTACATGTAAATGTGCAATGTGCATCCCCCTCCAGCTTATCGCCAGAGCGTCTGTATCGACGGCATTTGGATCTGGAATCAGCGAAACATAAGTCATGATTTGAGCATTTTCCCTTGTGGCGAACAAGTCCACGTTGGGTTTGGCCCAATGCTCGAAGATCCTTCGTAGAACTGGAGGGTTGAGGGACCATTCTGTTGGCAGAATTCTCTGTCTGCGAGACAAAGCATCCGCCAGAATGTTCAATCGCCCAGGAATGTGAGCTGTTTTCAAAACAACCGAGTAATTCCTGCACCATTGAATCAAGTGCCACACTTTGATACACAGCGTGGGTGACCTGGTCCCGCCTTGGCGATTTATGTATGATACTACCGTCGAATTGTCCGATCGTATCAATATCACCTTGCCCCTGACCATTGGAAGAAACTGTTCCAACGCCAGTTCCACTGCCATCATTTCCAACAGATTGATATGCAGCTGGCTCTCCTGGAGAGTCCATGTGCCCGAGACCTGGTGTTCTCCCAGGCAGGCCGCCCATCCCTCCAGCGATGCATCCGTGTACACGGACAGCTGGGGGTGGGGTAGGTGCAGCGAAACCCCTACTAGGAGATTCTGACGCTTTTTCCACCATACAAGATGCGACATTATTGGCTCCAAAACTGGCACCAGTTTTGACAGGGGTTCTGTTCTCTGTTTCCACAGAGACATCAGATACAACTGGATAGGTCTTTGCATTAGAGCAGCGTACGGGATCACCTGCTCCATGGAGACCATCATGCCCAGCATCTGAAGAAACCGCCTCGCCAGAATGTGGTTTCCCACTCGAAAACTCTTGAGGATGGCTAACAGACACCACTCTGGGCTCTGACGGGTAAACCCTGCCCTCCTCGAGATCGAATCGCATCCGCAAATAAACGAAATGTTGAGTGGGTGTCAACTCGGATTTCTCCTTGTTGACTATCCAGCCTAGATCTGAAAGTAACTTCAGAGTTAGAGCAGTATCCACCTCCAACCTGGCTTTTGTATCTGCTTTGATCAGCCAATCGTCTATGTAGGTGTGTAGCGCCACGTTGTTTTTTCTGAGAAACGCTGTCACCGCAAGGACCACTCTTGTGAAAACCCTTGGAGCTGTCGACAGGCCAAACGGGAGAACAATAAACTCCCATACTTGATTCTGAAACGCAAATCTCAGAAACCTGTGACAACTCCTGTTCATTGGAATGTGGAAATATGCATCTTTCAGATCGATCGATACACACCATTCCCTTCCTCAATTCTGCCATTACCGACCTCGGCGTTTCCATCTTGAACCGAGGCGTATGGATAAAACAATTTAATGGCCCGAGATTGAGTATGGGTCTCCATCCACCTGTGCTCTTGGGGACAAGGAACATATTTGAATAGAAGCCTGGAGTGCTCTGGTTTGCTGGTTTTATTCCTCCCTTCAGAAGCAAACCTGACACCTCGTTTTGAATGGCTTCTAACTTGTCTGGTTCCCTTGGTACGGGTGTCCAGACAGGTGCCAAAGACAGATTCTGTGGCGGAAAGTCCCACCACTCCGCCATGTACCCCTGGGATAACCATCCCAGGACTAGACTGTCTGACGTCACACCTCGCCAAGCCTCGACGAAACGCATGAGCCTTCCACCCACTATAGACGCATCGACGCCTAATGGGGGGTGTCTGGCTCACGATTCGCTCCCCCCCCCCCTCTCTTGACGAGAGAGCGTGAGAACCATTTCGGTCATGGCTCGGGGCAGGTCTAACTGGCACCGCTGTTCCTGTCGCACAGGTGCGGTCCAGGCGGATACGAAGGGAGCTCTCGTACCCTCAGGTATGATCCGCTCCCTTCTTTCCCCCCTTTGAGGACTTACCCTTCCCCTTGCCCTTCCCGCCTCTAGGGCGATCAGGAGCAACATTGGGGAGGGTAGGGGCCTCCACAACCTTCCTGGCTTTCTTCGCCGCCGCCGGCTGAGAAAAGCCAGACGAAGCAGCAGCCGCACTAGGCTTACCTTTCGCCTTGCCTTTATGCTTCTTCTGCTTCTTGGAAGGTTGAACAGTCAACGGCTTCCCTACAGCCCCTAGTGCGTGCCCTTGCCGCACTAGCTCCAGCTATAAGTTTACCGCCAACCGATTCTGCACAATGCTAGCAGTGTCCTCTAGGATGGCCCGCGCCTGGCCACCGAAGATGCTAGGACCTGTCAGGGGCGTCCCAAGAAGACGCTCCCTGACGGCCGTAGCCGGACGCATATGGTCAAGAACCATTTGCCTCCTGGACTTTGTAACACGTGCCTGCACCCTTGCCAGTGCGTCCATCGACAGCACCAGGCCGTCATTGACGCATGAAAGCGCCATAGGTGGCACAGTGTGGCCTCGCTTCAGCCCACACCGACTGAAGAAGGCGATAAGAGTGGTTGACAGCACTCATAGCTGCCCTCACACCCTCATCATATACGGACAGGACTTCCTCATGGTGTCCCTGGGATTTGTCCACCAGTGCCGGACCGGGCCCCCCCCCCCCCCGCTCCAGCACTCTGGACACCCAGAACCCATCGGTCATCCTCGGTAACCGATGGTACCACACCATACCTGTCGTATTCCCCCTGTGGAATACGACACCTCGCCCGCACCTCCCTGGAGGCCGCAGGGAGTTGGCCCTTGGTCATGAGCTGCTTACTATAAATAACCTCTAGCACCTCGATAAACCGTGGATCCAGTCCAATGGACTGGATCCGTGCTGCGGGCAAGATCCCCGTCCTAATCGATACAACCGACGGACGGGGCGCATCCTACTCGGCTGTGGCTGAAACCACAGACGGGTCCACCCTGGCTAGCCAAACCAGAGCCTCAGACCAGTCTACTTCCGCGTTCACGGACCTACCAGCCACGGCCTCCCGGCTAGGAGCCGCGGCTGACACGCCAGGAACTCTGGTACCATACGGTTCCGCCGCCACCCCATGGAACACACCAGTCCATGGAGTAGGCCCGCACGGAAAACTGTGCGGACCCATAGCAGACACGGGACCGTGGCCAGACACGGGCGCCAACGGCACCCCACGTCTGACCGCCGGACCAGGCGAGATAGGTGAGTACCACGCCTGGCCCGGCACACCCGTCACCGTGTCGGCTGGCATCAAACCAACCATCACGGGACCGGTGCCCGGTACCAGATTGGCCTCAACCACGGGCGGAGCCGCTGCCCTGGCTTGCGCCAAGCCAGACAGATGGAGGACGGTTCCGTCCAGGACGGAATCGACCTCCATATTCTCCACCTGTGGCATCACAGGCCGCAGCAACCTCTCCTCCTCGGCCTCCTCATCTTCAGACCCCGAAGAGTCGTCACTAGACGAGGAAACCATGGAATGGCGGCCGGCTCCCATGCCTGACGGACCGGCCACCGCTACTGGACCACCCGGAGGTGGCTGCAGAGAGACAGAACCCGTCAGGCCTGAGCCCGACGGAACTGCCAGGGGGCCGCACGAGACGGCTCCCTCGGTGACCAGTTCAGATCCCTTCCAAGGACAGGGTCCGTACCAAGCGTGGGCAGAACGCTATGCAGAAAGCCCTGCATAGCCGGACCAAACCACGCCGGCGGTGCCATCTCCGCCACCTCCAGCTGAAGACGTGGAGCACCCCCACCAGCTGAACCGGACACTCCACAATTTAACTTCGGACCGCCTGACCCCGCGTCAGACCCAACCAAATCCTTCTGGGCAAGGAACTTCAACATCATATCCGCGGACCACACTGCACACACATTACACCTACTATCAAGGTTACATGCAGTACATCTAAAGCAGACATGGTCCTTAAACATGACCCGGACGAACTTGTGGCACTCGTCACATGATGGCGGGGCTGGCTTGGCCTATAAATAAGCACAAACCTACAATAAGCAAGCGGAACGAGACAAGGATGGAAGGCAGACAATTAATTTTCAAATAAATTTACCATAAATTAACTGTAACCCTCCCGCACCCCACCCCGCAATGTTACAGCAAAGATCGCATTGATTATGACGACAAGAACGAAGCGGGCATAAATACACCCATAAATTGATCCTCCAGGATGTATAACGGAACCAGGAATCATATCGCATAGCATTCGGGGTATATTTAACAATCAATATAAATTATACTCCTAACGAAAGCCAAAACGATATGTGAAGAAACAACAAAATGTAAACAAACTGCTGTAGCACACGGTAAAACCACAGACCACACATCTAAATCAAGAATTTTGAAACCACCGATCATTGCAAACAGATCGTGATAACACGCAAAACTTGAACATTCCAAAGTTTTCTGGTACCATTTTTAGTACGCAGCACCCAGAACAAGACGCGCGAATTAATGAAAAAATTTTCTTCACATAAACATCCGAGCACCACAGGTGTGACGTCACCCGCTCGGATCTTACGGAGAACGCTGTCAGCCGATATTCGTGTTACAAATACTGTAGCAAACACCTATTTTCATATCTGCCGATCGCCTGTTGGGGTTAAAGAAGGCGACCAGCTGGCATATCTCGTTGTTAACACACGTCCCAGATTCTTTGGGGTTAGAAATTGGAACATGCGACACAAACGAAATTTAGAGACCTAAGTCTTTTAACTATGGAATAATAAGGAAATATACGACCTGGTTATCATCGGCGGTATCCATATTATCCAAATATCCTTGCAGAAGAGTCACTAGCTATCACAATCACAGTTTACACAAAGACTTGACTTTTATTTCTCAATCTTTCCAACTGCTAAAAGCATGTATAGCTCTTGTTGCTATGCAAACAAGAATGAGCTCTATGGTAGACGGGTACTCGGCAGTTGGGAGCCGAGTACCCGGTTCCAAGGAGTCGGTAAAGCTTTCTAAGTCTATAGTCCTAGAGCCAGCTGTCAGGGCCAGCTGTATATCAGAAGTAACAGAATGGTGAGTATTGATCGAAGGAGAAATAGACAATTTGAACAAATATGTTTCAAATGCTCATCGGCTCTAGTTTATGGAATGCACTGTTGATTTCAGTACACGTGTCAACCATCTTAGTAGCACCTTATTGTATTACCCTGAATTTTTTCTAACACATCCAAATTTCCACAAATATTATGAGACCTTATCAACTTTCAGTCAAACCAGAATGAGCTGTTTAGATATTAGACCATTAATAATACTTGATTCTGAATGCTCATGAGCTAAGCTTTAAAATGGTATATAATATGTCTAGCTTTCTGTTCATTTTCCATATTTTAATATGGGCTAATGAAAAACCCTGAAAAAAATGTAACAAAACCCCAGTCTGTAAGCAAGACATTTTATAAGTACTAACTTGTACAACTGCTGGTTCTACAAGCATAATTTGTCATTGTTTTCTATGTGTTTCAGACTGAATCATGAGTGAAAGAAAGCGTAGAGTCCAGTAAATCACTGGGTAGATATGAAATCAGGTTTGGACTCGGAAGATAGTGGTTAGTTCTTCAAGCCTTGGAGTTACAAAATCAGTCGTTGTAATTTAAGTTATTATGACGACTGGGTTTGTGCCTCCAAAACTGGAAGACTACCATTTTCTACCACCAAGAGCAAGCCTATCTTATTTAGAGAAGTTGTAATATATCTGATTTAACAAGACTTGTAATTTAAGTGGCTTTAAAGTCATCTGTTCCAATTTCAAAATGCTACGTTTAAAAAAAACTAATTTTCATTGAATATTTTGACATAGCAAATAAAGAGCTAGTTGTGCAGTTTTCTCATCCCAGAAAAACTATCTTCTTATCTACAATTACTGAGTTTTAAAGTAATAGTTCAAGGACTTTTCATTTCAGATCATATTTCTCACTGAAGGAACAATTTAGAGAAAAACGCATTTGAAGTTTATTATTTACATTGATTTACATGTAAAATTAATTAGTTTTAGTGCCTAAATCAAGGTTTTCATTGAGAATACATGCTAAATTGTACATGAATCTGATCATGTATGGTGTACTGGACCATTCTATGAAAAAAATGTTTACCCAAAACACCCATGTAACACAAATTTCCCCACCTTTTGACACACGACCATATATACATGTATATATATATGCATTGCACACTCTGTCTTACTTTTGCAGCGGTATATATACAAATTACACATACATTTAAATGTGCATAAATTTTAGAAAAAAAAATTTCGGATAGTCATTCAATAAAATTATCTTTATTCATGTTCTGACCTTGAAAATAAGTGGCAATAGAATTTTAAAATAAAATTCTTCATAACTAACCTATTTTCAAAATATTAACCTGGTTACACCAAATAACCTATAATTTAGGGATGGCCTAATTTATAACAAACAGATGAAAAACAAACCAGAAAATTAGGTTAGCTAACGTTTCATCCAGGTGTACACATATTTAATTTTCTAAGCAAACATACAAGAAAGCTGTTGAATATCGTGAAATTAATTTGACTAGAGGCTGGCGCTGCTTAAGGCAGCAACAACCTCCAGTTAAATTAATTTCAAAATATACATGACAACATTTCTTAAATCATTGAGAATCCTGACATGTCTAACAATTTAGTTATTTAAGTATTTACCAAGCACTGCCTCCTTCTTTCAACATCACCTTGCCAAGACCCTTGTCAATGTCATCGTGTATTAGGTAAACACAGTCAGGACTAACATCAAAATACTGGGCTGAAATATTATAAAAGAGCATGGATAATCGTAAGACCTTTCCATTTTATCCATCCATCATATGACGTCATAGTTAACTAAGTGACGTGCACAATGATATCATAATCAATGAGGTCATGAATGACGTACAGATAAGTGCATCATGAATGCATTTAATTGAAGACGGACTAAATGTTGCTGTACGAATTGTATGTCTTTACTATTTAATAGATATTCTTTTGAATATTTTGAAACTAATTTGACTGGGTGCTGTTGCTGCCATCATAGGCAGCAACAGCACCCAGTCACATTAGTTTCAAAATATTTAACACCTTTTATGTATCTGTATAGTTTTCTGGAAATTGATAGTCAGTGAGTTCAAGTATCGATCGATCCCAACACGAGCGGTGTGGGTGGAGCTTAGTTTGAGGTGGGCGGGGCTTAGCAAAAACTGGAAAGGTCCATTGTATAGTTACATGTACATATTCATACTCACACACTAATTACATACATGTAACCGAACAATTTCGGCACATCACAAAATATTCTTCTACAGTGGTATAGAGAAATGCCCATTTGCAGCCCAAGAGAATAAAATTTTTAAAAACTTTTAACTGGAATTCATGACTGACTCGATACCCTAGCCAGTCATTCCAGTGACAAATTTTCAAAAATAATCTCTTGGTCTGCAAATGGGCATTCGACGTACGCTGAGAAAATTCACATTTTTTAAAACAACCTTGAGGGTTAAAGGGTTATTTCCCACAGGCCACACAAAGCAGATTTTTCAGATTTCTGTTTTCGCATCAAGACCAGAAATCGATTATCAAGTTCCTTCATTTTATGCAACTATTGTTTTATGACAAGAGTGTGTCCATACGCACGCACACACACGCACACACACACACACACACACACACACACACACACACACACAAACTTTAGTTTCTGTATACCAAAAACTCTGGAAACCACAACCCGGACAATAATTATATCTAATTTTCAGAGAACTGCGAAAAGCAGGTCATGCTGACCTACATTCCATACACTGCACACCTTCTCCCTAAGATGCATCCACATATCAAGTTTGGTAAATGCCTTTGTAGGAGTCTAAGGGATGAATGGAGAGACGACCGGAAAAAGAGGTGACACTGTGCTTCCACAAACCTTTTCTGGGAGCATAAAAATATTGTTTCCTTGACAGCCTTGGTCTACAAATGGACATTTCTCAAGGCCCCTGATCAGACACCAGTTTTGTCTGCCTTGATCATTAACCCGCATCACCATGATATAAATATTCTATCTTTTACTGCCTCAATAGTGCTCAAAGAAACTGGTGGGCAATGGGTGAACATTTTCACACAATTTTGGTGTCCAGACGATGCTGCTGTCTATGACAGCAACAAACTTGTTGAAAAATGAACATCAGTTATATCATTTAATTTAATTATTTGGACATTGGTAAGGGTTAAAAGGTTAATTAATTTTAGTAGCTGTATGTGTCATCCATGTTAATGTCTAAGCAGGGAGTGCGCACTGTGACAAACACTGCCAGATGTTTTAATATGTCCTGTTTTGTATTCATTATACCTCTCAAGATACTTAACCTAATTCTTAATGTTCAGGTAAGATATAAACGGATAAATCCGACTAGTGAACATTATAAACCTATATACCATTTACATATATCATATATATACCAGGATATAAAAATATTTTAATAGATAAACTGTTTGTATACAGTACAGCTCAAATTTTTTTTTACATATTTCCAAAACAAAATAAAACATACTGACAAATATTTTGTATATAATCGGATTGGTAAAAGTAAAAATTTAATAGTCTTCTCTGTAGAAGTATTTAAACGCAGATTGGGATCCTAGCCCTTTAGCACTCAAGCGGCCAAAAAACCCATTAAATTTTCCAAATTAATCTTGTTTTGCTCTACAAATGAACACTATCTATGAGAAAATTGAAATTTTCTTGAACAAATTTTAGGATTGATGGTTACAGCGTAGCAAAGATCTGGCTTGCAATCATATTAAGTCCAAAATATTGAACAGAAGATTTCTTACATTGCGCTCAAAATTGCACTAACATGTTTCTGTTTTGTAACCATGGTCACTTATTTATGAGCAGTACAGTTACACTGGTAAAGATATCCTCAGATTTGTTCATGAAAATTTCAAAATTTGCGGAACAAGAAGACTATTTTTGAAAATTTACCACTGGAATAACTGGCTCGGTTATCAAGCTAGTCATTTCAGTGGTAACTTTTCAAAGATTGTCTTCTCTTGGACATTTCTCAAGACCACTACAGAAGCTGTGTTTGCATGACAGATGTGTTAAAGGTTTAAAATACAAATTGGACAAAAGCGGGTTTTGTCAGATTCTTGAGAAATGTCCATTTGTAGACCAAGCAAAAACAATTTATGAAAAATTACCACTGAAATGGCTGGCTCTATAACCAAGCCAGTCACTTCAATGATACATTTTCAAAAATAATCTCTGTCTGCAAACAAACATTTCCCATAAGAAAATTTACATTTTCTTCAAAGTTGACCATTAAACATTTTATAAATAAATTTATTATACACCTGCATGTGTTTATCCAATGAAAAGCTTCCACTTGTACCACGTGACCATCCAATAATTTTTCGATATTGGACGATGCAAAACCCTGGACGGTAAAATCTGTATTGGACGCAACTTAAAAGCTGTATTGGACGTCGAAAAACGATAACTCTTTCTGCATTGATTTCTTCATATGGTGTTGTCACAGAAGGTAACTTCTATTGCATAGATAAAGTTTGTCCACTACAAGTACAAGCTTCCATTATTAATAGTTACAAGATGCTTTTTTGAAGGAGATACCGATAAATTTGTTGATCAGCAAGTGCCAGAAGATACAAAAAAGAAAAAAGAAAATGACATTCGTTTGTTCAGATGCTGGTTGTCAGCATCTATACCTCAAGAAGAATGGATATCTAGCTTACGTTTTCTTATGAAAATGTTTCTCATGATACAGGAAATTAAATAAATTCCTTTGGATTTTCGGTGTTTATTTGCTGATAATTGTAATAGGTGCATAATAAATAGTTCATTTTACACAATGGATTGTTATTGTACTCGACCACGTTGTGTTGAAAAATCTGTATTGGACTCGACGGCATAGGCGGCGTCTCGTCCGATACAGATTTTTCAACACAACGGGGACGAGTACAGTAACAATCCATATTGGGCTCAACAATGTAAAACAACCTAATAGAATGCAAATTTGGCAAAGTATCAAAGTATTGCAATATGCCATGAAGCATGCCAACAAGACTAATTGTGCGTGCTGGCAAGCTTCCTACATTCCTACGTATATCAGAGTACTGTAATTATGTCAAGCTGTATGTATGTGTAGGAACATATATTGACCTGTGGGGATGGGAGTCGAAGCATGATTGGATCTGAGAGTTGGTGGGTGTGTGAGGTGGTGGTGGTGGTGGGGGTGGTGGGGGGGGGAGGAGATAATAATATAATAAATGTAACATTCTTATTATTTTTCCATATCTTGTTTATTACACTACTACAGCTAAGTGTGTTAAGCTTTTCACTGATAAATTCCCCCGTATCTCATTTTCAAATCAAAAATATTTTTTCCGGTCTCCATTTCAAAACATCGTCAAGCCAGCTGAAACCTACAATAGTCTTGATAAATGTCCATTTGCAGACCATGAGAAGACCTTTTTTCAAATTTACCACTGGAAGGGCTGGCTAAATAATCGAGCCAGTCATTCCAATTGTAAATTATCAAAAATAGTATTCTCTTGGTCTGTAAATGTACATTCCTCTGAAAGTGCTTATTGAGCCAGTCATTCCACGGGTAAATTTTCAAAAAATAGTTCTCTGTTGGTCTGTTAATGGCCATTCCTCCAGACCACTGCAGGAGCTGGTTTTGGCTGGCTTGACCATTACAGAGTTGAGTCACATAAAACACCATCGTCCTATAGCATGGTCGCGCCCTCCCGCTCTTCTCCCGTATCATCCTATAGCGCGGTCTCGCCCTCCCGCTCTTCTCCTGTATCGTCCTATAGCACGGTCTCGCCCTCCCACTCTTCTCCCGTATCGTCCTATAGCATGGTCTCGCCCTCCCACTCTGCTCCTGTATTGTCCTATAGCATGGTCTCACCCTCCCACTCTGCTCCTGTATCGTCCTATAGCATGGTCTCGCCCTCCAACTCTTCTCCCGTATCGTCCTATAGCATGGTCTCGCCCTCCCACTCTGCTCCTGTATCGTCCTATAGCATGGTCTCACCCTCCCACTCTGCTCCCGTATCGTCCTATAGCACGGTCTCGCCCTCCCACTCTGCTCCTGTATCGTCCTATAGCATGGTCTCGCCCTCCCGCTCTTCTCCCGTATCGTCCTATAGCACGGTCTCGCCCTCCCACTCTGCTCCTGTATCGTCCTATAGCATGGTCTCGCCCTCCCACTCTGCTCGTGTATCGTCCTATAGCATGGTCTCGCCCTCCCACTCTTCTCCCGTATCGTCCTATAGCACGGTCTCGCCCTCCCACTCTGCTCCTGTATCGAGTACCATGCTTGCAGTCTATGATATCCACACTAAGTTAACAAGACTTCCTAATTATAAATGAACTGTGGGTCTTAGCCAATGAAATTTCTCGATAAGAAATGCATGATGACCTGATTGGTTACCCTCAATCCCATAAGCGTATTGTTACTTCACATAGCAAGAGATCAAAGGTCTGCAAGTACGGCCACATGCATCGGAGCGATGTGAGTGGGCGTATGTTAGTACGATGCTATAACACAGGAAAGCTGTAGAATATCTCGAAACTAATTTGACCGTACCCTGTTGCTGTCTATACATTTTAAGTGATTCCCGTCAAATTACTTTCAAAACCTTTCAACAGAATATTGCTTACATCCTTCATAAAGAAGTTGTCATTTCTGGTCTGCACGGGAAAATGAAGGAATTTTCAATTGCCCTTTACCTGAGATCTAACAATACTCACCATTCCATTACTTCTGATACAGCTAGCCTGGATAGCTGGGCCCTAGGACTATAGACGTAGTAAGCTGTACCGACTCCTGGAACCGGGTATTCAGCTCCCAACTGTCGAATACCCGTTTGCCATGAAGCTCATATTGTTTGCATAGCCACCAAACAAGAGATACCCATGGCTTGCCTCCGTGGGGCTCGGAGGCTGGGCCGTAATAGAATGGTGAGTATTGTTAGATCTCGGAGAAAGGGAAATTGAAATTTCCTTCATTCTCCTTTGATCAATACTCACCATTCTATTACTTCTGATATACACCAGATTTAGACAGTAACCTGGTGGGAAGGGGCAAGCCATCAATTACTACTTTTGCCCCTTGGAGAAAGAGCTAGACTTAAACTTGATTAATGGAGACCTAAAGGACCATCAAGTTAACGGAACCGAATCACATTCGCATCACCGCCCCCACCCCCTTTTTCTCCTAAGAAAAGGGAGAGAACTCACGAACATGCATCTCGTCTGAAGCACAAATATGCCAAGAGGGTTAACTGCTCTTTGCATATATTAGCCTGGGAATGAGCATGAATATATAAGATGAATGAACATGATATATAGACATCATACAAAAAACTCTCAATCTTGAATTACCTCATGATATTTGGATTCCAGACGTGGAGCTTCCAACCATTCACTTGTCCGGCCATCAGTGACACAATCTGGTTGACATCCTCTCGCTCGACCATGTCTGCTTCTTAATGCTTTCTTACAAATGCCAAAAAAGGGAGAAGAGCAGTGTGATCGTATAACTATCATTTCAAAACAGCTAAAGCAAGTGGATTGGCGGAGTCTGACACATCCCTCATATAGTAATCCGTGAAAGAGGACTAACAGTGCCATTGTGCAACAGCCATGATGTCCTCTAACGGAACACCATTGTAAAGGGCGGTAGAGGCGGCTATTCCTCTAACATTGTGTGCCCTTGCGCATTGCACCGGGTGCCACGTTGCAATCTCATGGACTACCCAACGAGAGATAGAATCCATGGATGCGGCGCCATATGCCTTCTTATGGCAGATCCACAGATGTCTATAATTCGACCCTAACGAGTCTGTCCGTTTTTTGTACTTAGTCAAAGCACGGACTGGGCACCAGACACTGGCATCACGATCAAACCTAGTTAGTTTCGGTATAATGATCGGTTTGCCGGGATATCTCAAAGATTGATTCTTTGACATAAACTCTGCTGTTGGCAGTAGACGCAGACCCTCTCCGGAGACAACAAATCGGTCCCTCTCTGCTGAAAGTGCATGGATTTCACTGCGCCTTCTAGCTGAGGTAGCTCCCAATAGAAAGACCGCCTTTAGAGTCAAATGCTTTAGACTAGCCGAACGCAACGGTTCAAAAGGGTGCTTGGCCAGTACATCAAGCACTAAAGATAGACTCCAGGCTGGAATGACTACCGGTCGTCTCGGTCGGAGATTGCTCATTCCCTTCACCATCACATTCAACTGGGCCACCTCTGGAATATCCCTGTTGGCTAGACAAGGGATAACTGATGCCAAAGCTGACTTGTATCCAGCAATTGTGACAGGAGCTAGTCCTGAAAAGAACAGCTCACAGAGGAAGCCTGCTATGTGCTGAATAGTGGATTGAAAGGTATCAATACCCTTTTCTTCACACCAGTCTGCAAATCTGTTAACCTTGTTGTTATATGATGAAATCTGCAGCTTGTCGAGAAATGCCTTCCGACGTGGAACGTTGTTTGATAACATCCACGCAGTCAATTTGAACATTTCGGGACGCTCGTGTAGGAAGCGTCCCTTGGCCTGGGAGATTATGTTTGGAATCTCGGGTAACTGCACTGGATTTTCCACCAGCAGATCTAGAAGATCCGTGAACCACGCCCTGCTGGGCCAAAATGGTGCTATTAGCAGGACCAGGCACGGTTCCTCCCTGATCTTCACCAATATCTTCGGTAGAAGAATGGTGGGTGGGTACGCGTAAGCGTGCATCCCTCTCCAGCTTATCGCCAGAGCATCTGTATCGATGGCATTTGGATCTGGAATCGGCGAGACATAAGTCATGATTTGAGCATTTTCCCATGTGGCGAACAAGTCCATGTTGGGTTTGCCCCAATGCTCGAAGATCCTGTGTAGAACTGGAGGGTTGAGAGACCATTCTGTTGGCAGAATTCTCTGTCTGCAAGACAAAGCATCCGCCAGAATGTTCAATCTCCCAGGAATGTGAGCTGCTTTCAAAACAACCGAGTAATTCCTGCACCAGTGAATCAAGTGCCACACTTTGATACATAGTGTGGGTGACTTGGTCCTGCCTGGGCGATTTATGTATGATACTACTGTTGAGTTGTCAGACCGTACCAATATTGACTTCCCCCTGACTTTTGGAAGAAACTTTTTCAACGCCAGTTCCACTGCCATCATTTCCAACAGATTGATATGCAGCTGGCTCTCTTGGAGAGTCCATGTGCCCGAGACCTGGTGTTCTCCCAGGCAGGCCACCCATCCCTCCAGCGATGCATCCGTGTATACGGACAGCTGGGGGTGGGGTAGGTGTAGCGAAACTCCTACTAGGAGATTCTGACGCTTTTTCCACCACAGAAGATGCGACATTATTGGCTCCAAAACTGGCACCATGTTTTGACAGGGGTTCTGTTCTCTGTTTCCACAGACATCAGATACACCTGGATAGGTCTTCGCATCAGAGCAGCGTACGGGATTACCTGCTCCATGGAGACCATCATGCCCAGCATCTGAAGAAACCGCCTCGCCTGAATGTGGTTTTCCAATCGAAAACTCTTGAGGATGGCTAACAGAGACACCACTCTGGGCTCTGACGGGTAAACCCTGCCCTCCTCGAGATCGAATTGTATCCCTAAATAAACGAAATGTTGAGTGGGTGTCAACTCGGATTTCTCCTTGTTGACTATCCAGCCTAGATCTGAAAGCAACTTCAGAGTCAGAGCAGTATCCACCTCCAACCTGGCTGATGTGTCCGCTTTGATCAGCCAATCGTCTATGTAGGTGTGAAGCGCCACGTTCTCTTTACTGAGAAACGCTATCACCGCAAGGACCACTCTGGTGAAAACCTGTGGAGCTGTTGATAGGCCGAATGGGAGGACTATAAACTCCAATACTTGATTCTGAAACGCAAATCTCAGAAACCTGTGACAACTCCTGTTCATTGGAATGTGGAAATATGCATCTTTCAGATCGATCGATACACACCACATTCCCTTCATCAATCCTGCCATTACCGACCTCGGAGTTTCCATCTGAAACCGAGGCGTATGGATAAACTAATTTAATGGCCTGAGATTGAGTACGGGTCTCCATCCCCCTGTGCTCTTGGGGACAAGTAACATGTTTGAATAGAAGCCTGGAGTGTTCCGGTTTACTGGTTTTATTGCTCCCTTCAGAAGCAAACCTGACACTTCGTTTTGAATGGCTTCTAACTTGTCTGGTTCCCTTGGTACGGGTGTCCAGACAGGTGCCAGACAGATTCTGTGGTGGAAAGTCCCACCACTCCGGCACGTACCCCTGGGATAACCATCCCAGGACCAGACTGTCTGACGTCACACCTAGCCAAGCCTCGACGAAACGCATGAGCCTTCCACCCACTATAGACGCATCGACGCCTAATGGGGGTGTCTCACGATCCGCTCTCCCCCCCCCCCCCCCGCACCTCTCTTGACGAGAGACAGTGAGAACCATTTTGGTCTTGGCTTGGCTGGTATAACTGGCACTGCTGTTCCTGTTGCACAGGTGCGGTCCAGGCAGATACGAAGGGAGCCCTCGTACCCTCAGGTACGATTCGCTCCCTTCTTTCCGCCCTTTGAGGACTTACCCTTCCCCTTCCCGCCTCTCGGGCGATCAGGAGAAACATTGGGGAGCGTAGGGGCCTCCATAACCTTCTTGGCTTTCTTCGCCGGAGGCAGCTGAGAAAACCCAGTAGAAGCAGAATCAGCACTAGGCTTAGCTTCCGCCTTGCTTTTGTGCTTTTTCTGCTTCTTAGAAGGTTGCCCGGTCAGCGGCGTGGCTACAGCCCCTAGTGTGTGCGCTTTACGCACTAGCTCTAGCTGCAGATTAACCGCCAACCGATTCTGCGCAATGCTGGCCATGTCCTCTACGATTGCCCGCGCTTGGCCACCAAAGATGCTAGGTCCTGTCAGGGGCGTCCCAAGAAGACTGCAGGAAATGTCAATTTCCCTTTCTCCGAGATCTAACAATACTCACCATTCTGTTACTTCTGATATACAGCTGGCCTTGACAGCGGCTCTAGGATTATAGACTTAGAAAGCTTTACCGACTCCTGGGAACCGGGTACTCGGCTCCCAACCGCCGAGTACCCGTTTACCATAGAGCTCATATTGTTTGCATAGCCACCAAACAAGAGAAAACTATGGCTTGCCTCCGTGGGGCTGGGAGGCTGGGTCCGTAACAGAATGGTGAGTATTGTTAGATCTCGGAGAAAGGGAAATTGACATTTCCTGCATTCTCCTTCGATCAATACTCACCATTCTGTTACTTCTGATATACACCAGATTTGATCAGTAACCTGGTGGGAAGGGGCAAGCCATACATGCTAATTTTGCCCCTTGGAGAAAGATTTTAGACTTCAAACTTGACTAACGGAGACCTAAAAGGACCGTCAAGTTCACGGAACCGAATCACATTCGCGTCACAGCCCCCCCCCCCCCTTTTTCCTCCTAAGAAAAGGGAGAGAACTAACGAACATGTATCTCGCCTGAAAACACCAATATGCCAAGAGGGTTAACTACTCCCTGCATATTGCTTGTATTAGCCTGGGAATGAGCATGAATATATAAGATGAATGAACATGATACATAGACATAATACAAAAAACTCTGACTATTGAATTACCTTATGATAACAGGACTTCAGACGTACCGCCTACAACCATTCACCGGTTCGGCCATCAGTGACACAATCTGGTTGACATCCTCTCGCTTGACCATGCCTGCTTTAGGTTCTTTTCTTACCAAAGTGAAAAAAAGGGGAAAAGCAGTGTGGTCACTAACTATCGTTTCAAAACAGCTAAAGCGAGTGGATTGGCTGAGTCTGACACATCCCTCATATAGTAATCCGTAAATGAGGACTCACAGTGCCATTGTGCAACGGCCATGATGTCCTCTAACGGAACACCATTGTAAAGGGCGGTCGAGGCGGCTATTCCTCTAACATCGTGTGCCCTTACGCCCTGCACCTGGTGCCCAGTCGCCATCTCGTGAGTAGTCTGAATGCATTCGACCACCCAACGAGAGATAGTATCCATGGATGCGGCGCCATAAGGCTTTTTATGGCAGATCCACAGATGTCTATCGTTCGACCGTAACGAGTCAGTCCGTTTCTTGTACTTAGTCAAAGCACGGACCGGGCACCAGACACTGGCATCACGATCAAACCTGGTTAACTTCGGTATAATGATCGGTTTGCCGGGATATCTCAAAGATTGGTTCTTTGACATAAACTCTGCTCTTGGCAGAAGACGCAGACCTTCTCCAGAAACAATAAATCGGTTCCTCTCTGCCGAAAGCGCATGGATCTCACTGCGCCTTCTAGCTGAGGAAGCTGCCAATAGAAAGACCGCCTTTAGAGTCAAATGCTTTAGACTAGCCGAACGCAACGGTTCGAAAGGGTGCTTGGCCAGTACATTAAGCACTAAAGATAGACTCCAGGCTGGAATGACTACCGGTTGTCTCGGGCGGAGATTGCTCATTCCCTTCAACATCACATTTAACTGGGCCACCTCTGGACTATCCCTGTTGGCTAGACAAGGGATAACTGATGCCAAAGCTGACTTGTATCCAGCAATTGTGACGGGAGCTAGTCCTGCAAAGAACAGCTCACAGAGAAAGTCTGCTATTTGCTGAATAGTGGATTGAAAGGTATCAATACCCTTTTCTTCACACCAGTCTGAAAATCTGTTAACCTTGTTATATGACTTGAAGGTTGACCTCCTTCTCGCAGCCGCGATGAAATCAGCAGCCTGTCGAGAAAAGCCTTCCGACGTGGAACGTTGTTTGACAACATCCACGCAGTCAATTTGAACATTTCGGGACGCTCGTGTAGGAAGCGTCCCTTGGCCTGGGAGATTATGTTCGGAATCTCGGGCAACTGCACAGGATTTTCCACCAGCAGATCTAGAAGATCCGTGAACCACGCCCGGCTCGGCAAATACGGCGCTATTAGCAGGACCAGACACGGCTCCTCCCTGACCTTCACCAATACCTTCGGTAGAAGAATGGTGGGTGGGTGTGGGTACGCGTACGCGTGCATCCCTCTCCAGCTTATCGCCAGAGCGTCTGTATCGACGGCATTTGGATCTGGAATCGGCGAGACATATGTCATGATTTGAGCATTTTCCTTTGTGGCGAACAAGTCCACGTTGGGTTTGCCCCAATGCTCGAAGATCCGTCGTAGAACTGGAGGGTTGAGGGACCATTCTGTTGGCAAGATTCTCTGTCTGCGAGACAAAGCATCCGCCAGAATGTTCAATCGGCCAGGAATATGAGCTGCTTTCAAAACAACCGAGTAATTCCTGCACCATTGAATCAAGTGCCACACCCTGATGCACAGGGTGGGCGACCTGGTCCCGCCTTGGCGATTTATATATGATACTACTGTCGAATTGTCCGACCGTATCAATATCACCTTGCCCCTGATCATCGGAAGGAACTCTTCCAACGCCAGTTCCACTGCCATCATTTCCAACAGATTGATATGCAGCTGACTCTCCGGGAGAGTCCATGTGCCCGAGACCTGGTGTTCTCCCAGGCAGGCACCCCACCCCTCCAGCGATGCATCCGTGTAAACGGACAGCTGGGGGTGGGGTAGGTGCAGCGAAACCTCTATTAGGAGATTCTGATGCTGTTTCCACCATAGAAGATGCGATATTATCGGCTCCAAAACTGGCACCAGTTTTGACAGGGGTTCTGTTCTCTGTTTCCACAGAGACATCAGATACAACTGGATAGGTCTTCGCATTAGAGCAGCGTACGGGATAACCTGCTCCATGGAGACCATCATGCCCAGCATCTGAAGGAACCGCCTCGCCTGAATGTGGTTTCCCACTCGAAAACTCCTGAGGATGGCTAACAGAGACACCACTCTGGGCTCTGATGGGTAAACCCTGCCCTCCTCGAGGTCGAATCGCATCCCCAAATAAACGAAATGTTGAGTGGGCGTCAACTCGGATTTCTCCTCGTTGACTATCCAGCCTAGATCTGAAAGTAACTTCAGAGTCAGAGCAGTATCCACGTTCAACCTGGCTGCCGAGTCTGCCGTGAGCAGCCAGTCGTCTATGTAGGTGTGTAGCGCCACGTTCTCTTTTCTGAGAAACGCTGTCACCGCAAGGACCACTCTTGTGAAAACCCTCGGAGCTGTCGACAGGCCAAACGGGAGAACTGTAAACTCCCATACTTGATTCTGAAACGCAAATCTCAGAAACCTGTGCCACCTCCGATTCACCGGAATGTGGAAATATGCATCTTTCAGATCGATCGATACACACCACATTCCTTTCCTCAATCCTGCCATTAGCGACCTCGGCGTTTCCATCTGGAAGCGAGGCGTATGGATAAACCAATTTAATGGCCTGAGATTGAGTATGGGTCTCCATCCCCCCGTGCTCTTGGGGACAAGGAACATGTTTGAATAGAAGCCTGGAGTGTTCCGGTTTGCTGGTTTTATTGCTCCCTTCAGAAGCAAACCCGACACTTCCTTTTGAACGGCTTCTAACTTGTCTGGCTCCCTTGGTACGGGTGTCCAGACAGGTGCCAAAGACAGATTTTGTGGCGGAAAGTCCCACCACTCCGGCATGTAACCCTGGGATAACCATCCCAGGACCAGACTGTCTGACGTCACACCTCGCCAGGCCTCGACGAAACGCATGAGCCTTCCACCCACCATAGACGCCTCGACGTCTAACGGGTTGTCCGGCTCGCAGTCCGCCCCCCCCCCCCTCTTTCTTAACGAGAGAGAGTGAGAACCATTTCGTTCTAGGCACGATGGGTATAACTGGCACCGCTGTTCCTGTCGCACAGGTGCGGTCCAGGCGGATATGAAGGGAGCTTGCGTACCCTCAGGTACGCTTCGGCCTCTTCTGTCCGCCCTTTGAGGCCTTCCCCTTACCCTTGCCATTCCCACCTCTAGGGCGGTCAGGAGCAACATTGGGGAGGGTAGGCGCCTCTACAACCTTCCTGGGTTTCTTCGCCGGCGGCGGCTCCGAGAACCCAGCCGAAACAGAAGTCGCAACAGGCCAGGCTTTCGCCTTGCTCTTATGCTTCTTCTGTTTCTTTGAAGGCTGTCCCGTTAGCGGTTTGCCCACAGCCCCTAGTGCGTGCGCTTGCCGCACTAGCTCTAGCTGTAGATTTACCGCTAACCGATTCTGCGCAATACTGGCGGTGTCCTCTAAGATGGCCCGCGCTTGGCCACCAAAGATGCTAGGCCCTGTCAGGGGCGTCCCAAGAAGACGTTCCCTGACTGCCGTAGCCGGACGCATATGGTCAATGACCATTTGCCTCCTGGACTTCGTCACTCGCGCTTGCACCCTTGCCAATGCGTCCATTGACAGCACCAAGCCGTCATTAACACACGATAGCGCCACAGGTGGCACAGGGTGGCCTGCCCCCGCTTCAGCCCACACCGACTGAAGTAGACGATAAGAGTGATTGACAGCGCTCATCGCTGCCCTCACACCCTCATCGCATAGGGCCAGGACTTCTTCCTGGTGTACCTGGGACTTATCCACTAATGCCGGACCGGGACCACCCGACCCGGCACTCTGGACGCCCAGTACCCATCGGTCATCCTCCGTGACCGACGGGACTACACCATACCTGTCGTATTCACCCAGCGGAATACGACATCTTGCCCGCACCTCCCTGGAGGCCGCCGGGAGCTGACCCTTGGTCATTAGTTGTTTGCTATAAATAGCATCCAACAAATCAATGAACCGTGGATCCAGTCCCACTGACTGGATCCGGGCCGCGGGCAAAATCCCCGTCCTAATCGACGCAACCGACGGACGGGGCGCATCTTCATCGGCCGTGGCCAAAACCACAGACGGGTCCACTCTGGCTAGCCACGCCAGAGCATCAGACCAATCTACCTCCGAAGAAGATACCCCCGCAAACACGTCACCCGTTGACGTGCTCACGGGTCTGCCAGCCACGGCCTCCCGGCAAGGAGCCACGGCTGACACTCCGCTACCACACGGTTCCGCCGCCACCCCATGAAACACTCCGGTCCATGGGGTAGGTCCGCACGGAAAACCGTACGGACCCATAACAGTCGCGGAACCATAGCCGGACACGGGCGCCAACGGCACCCCACGTCCGGCTGCCGGACCAGGCGAGATAGGTGAGTACCACGCCTGGCCCGGCACACCCGTTCCCCTGACGGCTGGTGACAAACCAAGCCGCGCGGAACCAGTGCAAGGTAACGGATTGGCCTCAGCCGCTGACCTGGCTTGCGCCAAACCAGACAAATGGAGGCCGGTTCCGTCCAGGATGGAATCAACCTCCATATTCTCCACCTGCGGCTTCACGGGCCGCAGCAACCTCTCCTCCTCGGCCTCCTCGTCTTCAGACTCCGAAGAGCCGTCACTAGACGAGTCAACCGTGGAGCCGTCCTGGCGGACGGCTCCCACACCTGACGGACCGGCCACCGCTACTGGACCAACCGGAGGTGGCCGCAGAGACAGAACCCGTCTGGCCGAAGCCAGACGGGACCGCCAGGGGGCCGTACGAGACGGCCCCCTCGGTAACCAGTCCAGAATCCTGTCCGAGGACAGGATCCGTACCAGGCATGGGGAGAAACTGCCCCCCAACCTTTGGTAGCAGGGACGACACCAGCGTGGGCAGAACGCTATGCAGAAAACCCTGCATAGCCGGACCAAACCACGCCGGCGGTGCCATCTCCGCCACCTCCAGGTGGGGACATGGAGCACCCCCACCGGCCGAACCGGGCGCTCCACGATTTCCTCTCGGACCGCCTGACCACGCGTCAGACCCAGCCAAGTCCTTCTGGGCAAGGAACTTAACCATCGTTTCGACGGACCACACTGCACAAACATTACACCTATGATCTATATTACACAGGGCACACCTAAAACAGACATGGTCCTTGAACATTACACGGACAAACTTATGGCAGTCGTCACATGATGGCGGGGCTGGCTTGGCCTATAAAATAAGCACAAACCTACAATGAACAAGCGGAACGAGACCCGGATGGAAGGCAGACAATTAATTTTCAAATATTTTGACTCATAAATTAACCGTAACCTCCCCGCACCCCACCCCGCCACGTTACAACAACGATCGCATTGATTATGACGACAAGTACGCGGCGGGCACAACACACCCATAATAGATCCTCCAGGATGTGTAACGGCTCCAGGAATCATATCGCATAGCATTCAGGGTATATTTACTAATCAATATAAATTATACTCCTAACGAAAGCAGCACGATATGTGAAGAAAACAACAAAATGTATAACAAACTGCTGTCTCACACGGTAAAACCGCAGACCACACATCTACTCAAGAATTTTGAAACCACCGATCATTGCAAACCGATCGTGATCGCACGTAAACTTGATCATTCTAAAGTTTCCGGTACCATTTTTAGTACGCAGCACCCAGAATAAGATGCGCGAATTAATGAAAAAATTTTTCTTCACATAAACATCCGAGCGACCGGGTGTGACATCACCCGCTCGGATTCTACGGAGAACGACGTCAGCCGATATTCGTGTTAGAAATACCGTAGCAAACACCTATTTTCATATCTGCCGATCGCCTGTTGGGGTTAAAGAAGGTGATCGTCTGGCATATATCGTTGTTAGCACACGTCCCAGATTCTATGGGGTCAGAAATTGGAACATGCGACACAACGAAATTTAGAGACCTAAGTCTTTTAACTATGGATAATAAAGAACAATACAACCTGGTTGTCTTGGGCGGTATTCTCCATAGTCCTTAGTTAATCCTTTCAGAACACACAAACTATCACTGATTAAAGACTTAGATTATTTTAAAACACTAAAATCCTTAATGCAAAAAGCATGTATTGCTCTTGTTGCTATGCAAACAAGAATGAGCTCTATGGTAAACGGGTACTCGGCGGTTGGGAGCCGAGTACCCGGTTCCCAGGAGTCGGTAAAGCTTTCTAAGTCTATAATCCTAGAGCCGCTGTCAAGGCCAGCTGTATATCAGAAGTAACAGAATGGTGAGTATTGATCGAAGGAGAAGCTCCCTGACGGCAGTAACTGGACGCATATGGTCAAGGACCATCTGCCTCCTGGACTTAGTCACACGCGCCTGCACCCTTGCCAAGGCGTCCATAGACAGCACCAGGCCGTCATTAACGCACGAAAGCGCCACAGGTGGCACAGGGTGGCCTGCCCCCGCTTCAGCCCACACCGACTGAATAAGGCGATAAGAGTGGTTGACAGCACTCATTGCTGCCCTCACCCCCTCATCATATAGGGGCATGACTTCATCATGGTGTACCTGAGCTTTGTCCACCAGTGCCGGAGCAGGGCCACCCGCTCCAGCACTCTGGACTCCCAGTACCCAGTGGTCATCCTCGGTGACCGACGGGACAACACCATACCTGTCGTATTCCCCCCGTGGAATACGACACCTCGCCTGCACCTCCCTGGAGGAAGCAGGAAGATGGCCCTTGGTCAGGAGTTGTTTGCTACAAATAGCATCAAGCAACTCCATAAACCTTGGATCCAGTCCAATAGACTGGATCCGGGCTGCGGGCAAGATACCCATCCTAATCGATGCCACCGATGGATGGGGTGCATCCTCCTCGGCCGTGGTCAAAACCAGACGGGTCTACCCTGGCTAGCCAAGCCAGAGCCTCAGACCAATCTGTCTCCGAGGACACTCCCGTGAACATGTCACCCGTTGACATGTTCACGGCCCTACCAGCAACGGCCTCCCGGCTAGGAGCCATTGCTGATATGCCAGGAACTCTGGTACCGTACGGTTCCGCCGCCACCCCATGGAACACACCAGTCCATGGAGTAGGCCTGTGTGGATCTGTAGGGGTTGAAGAACCGTGGCACCAATGGCACCCCATCTTTGACCGCCGGACCAGGCAAGATAGGTGAGTACCACGCCTGGCCAGCCACACCTGTCACCGTGTCGGCTCCCTCGGTGGCCAGTCCAGAACCGTGTCCAAGGACCCCAAACACGGGGAGAAACTGGCAGCATGGACGACACCAGCATGGGCAGGACGCTATGCAAGAAGGCTTGCATAGCAGGACCAAACCACGCCAGCGGTGCCATCTCCGCCACCTCCGGTTGCAGACGTGGAACGCCCCCAAGGGCCGAAATGGACACTCCACGATTTACTTTCGGACCACCCGACCCCGCGTCAGACCCTGCCAAGTCCTTCTGGGCAAGGAACTTAAGCATCATATCGACCGACAACACTGCGCAAACGGTACACCTACTGTCAAGATTACACTTAGTACAGCGGAAACAGACATGGTCCTTGAATAGAACCCTTACGAATTTGTGGCACTCGTCAAATGATGGCGGGGCTGGCTTGGCCTATAAATAAGCACAAACCTACAATAAGCAAGCGGAATGAAACAGAAATGGAAGGCAGACAATTGATTTTCAAATATTTTGACCATAAATTAACTGTTAACCCTCCCGCACCCCACCCCGCAACATTACAGCAATGATCGCATTGATTATGGCGACAAGAATGAAGCGGGCAATAATACACCCATACACCGATCCTCAAGGATGTATAACGGAACCAGGAATCATATCGCATAGCATTCGGGGTATATTTACTAATAAATATAAATTATACTCCTAATGAAGGCCAAAACGATGTGAAGAAACAACAAAATGTAAACAAACTGCTGTAGCACACAGTAAAACCACAGACCACACATCTAAATCAAGAATTTTGAAACCACTGATCATTGCAAACAGATCGTGATAACACGCAAAACTTGAAAATTCCAAAGTTTTTCTGGTACCAATTAAAGTACGCAGCACCTAGAATCAGATGCGCAAATTAATGAAACATTTTCTTCACAAACATCCAAGTATCACGGTGTGACGTCACCCGCTCGGATCTTACGTAGAACGACGTCAGCCGATTTTCGTGTTAAAAACACCGTCAAGCCAACACCGTATTTCATATCTGCCGATCGCCTGTTGGGGTTTAAAGGAATGCGATCATCTGGCATATTTCGTTGTTAACACACCTCCCAGATTCTTTGGGGTTAGAAATTGGAACATGTGACACAGATGAAATTTTGAAGACCTAAGTCTTTTAACTATGGAATAACATGGAAATATACAACCTGGTTATCATCGGCAGCATCCATGGTAATCCAATATATCCTTAGAGAGCGCACAAAGCTATCACAATCACACAGAAAAAAGACTTAATATAATCTCAAGACTTCCAACTGCAAAAAAGCATGTGTCTCTTGTTGCTATGCAAACAAGAATGAGCTTCATGGCAAACGGGTACTCGGCAGTTGGGAGCCGAGTACCCGGTTCCAGGAGTCTATAGTCCTAGGGCCCAGCTATCCAGGCTAGCTGTATCAGAAGTAATAGAATGGTGAGTATTGATCGAAGGAGAGAAATAACTGCGAGCAACTAAACAATAATTTCAATGTCAGCAAGAACTCTTAATCCGCTGCATATTATTATTTTGTAAACAATTTGACTGAAAGTTAGTTGTTTGTAGCAAAGCCATCAACAACTTTCAGTCAAATTGTTTTCAAAATATGCAGCAGGTCCAGAGACATAAACCTTGGAAACAAACCAAACAATAATTTCAATGAATAAGAGCTGTTAACTCACTGAATATTTTGAAAACAATTTGACTGAAAGTTGCTGGTGGACCAACAACTTTCAGTCAAATTGTTTTCAAAATATGCAACAAGTCTAGCGACATAACCCTCGGAATATGTCACCTGTACAAACTCACCAGTCAGGTGATTAATTGTCCGATGCATGGTTATTTGTAAATAAAATTTGTTAATTATAATCACTTCCTTGTACATGCCTATAAAGTACATCTAGTCTAACCAAGTTTTTAAAGTTTTCAGCCACGATATAAACTCAGATGCTTAAAAAATTCAAGGTTATTTTCGAAAAGGTGTCTAAAATTAGTTTTTTGAAATGTCCAATGCTATTAATTAACCTCATTCATGTATTTAACCGATGTGTCTATTTATAATTTTACCCGTGAGCAATTCACAAAGTTTGCATTTTTAATACCTGATTATACGTGTACTAAGGGCAAACCTCCTTTAATTACATAATATGCGCAAGCCAGATACCTTACTGATGGAATACGTGGATTGAATGGCTCGATAACACCAAGTCAGTTATTCCAGGAATCAATTTCCAAGAATAATTCTGTTAGTCTGCAAATGAACCTTTTCTAGTCGAAAATAGAAAATATCTTGAACAAATCTTTGGATGTATATTTAAGAATACTGTTTTAAAGTTATCACAGGGGATGGCAACCTCCACCACACACATTTTCTATGTGAAAACTTAATTTGAGGGTTAAAAGATAAGGTTACAATTCTGTTGAATAATCTGAAACTAATTTAACTGGGAGCGGTTGCACAGGCAGCAACAACAGCCACCAGTCAAATTAGTTTCAAAATATTCAACAGCTTATCTGGGCCCATGCTCCCGAAACTCTGGTTATGTTAGCGATATCGTTACACCATACTAAAGCAATGGGTGTAATGATATCGCTAGCTAACGATAGCTTCAGGAACATGGGCCCAGGTTAGTTACCTTGAAATTTAGATTCTGGGATTTCGTGACTTCAAATCTATTCCTACACCAGTAAAAAGTGTACAGAGCTTAGTTGTTCGTTATCAAGCCACGAAAATCACACATTCCTGCAGTCCGGGGCACCAACTTTTTACTGCATGCCATTTAAACTAGGTTGCCCAACTGTACTTCAAGGTTTCCCCATTTCTGTAAATTGAATTCTGATGAAAACATGTATTGTTCAGACCTGCACAAATTGCGTAACCTATTTTTTTCATTCGCGCAACATTTACGCAAATATTTTTAGCGCAATCCTTTTTTTGGGTTACGCAGTTTTCTTTACTTTGTGCATAAATATATGTAAAAAGGTTACACAAGCCCAAATGGGTTAGCTAAAATAAATTTCATAACCCAAATATGGGTTGCGCACATTTTCAATTTGTGCACGCATGATTTTTGTGGGCTATACAGATTACAGAATCTTTGTGAATACCAACTCAACCATTTAACACTTTATCACTCATATCAGCCAAAAATGCCTTGAGAAATGTTCATTCGCAGACCAAGAGAAGACTATTTTTTTAATTTACCACAGGAATGACCGAGTCAGTCATTTCAGTGGTAAATTTTCAAAAATTGTCTTCTCTTGGTCTGCAAATGGACATTTTCTACGAGAAAATTGAAATTTTCTTGAACAAATTTGAGTGTTAAATGGTTAACAGAGTAAATAAATACTCACCATGAGTACTCATGGGGCCCTGAAAATAACACATTTTATAGGCTGACACCCCCCCCCCCCGGGCAATATTTTTCTAATTTACGACCCCTGGTTTTAATCTTGTCCTACCTGCTTTGGCCACACTTGTACCATTAACGTTCATTGGCATCTTTGGTTTAAGCAACACGAGCCGTATGCTCGGCGCTATCTCTGTTGTCGCCACATAACCAGCACAATTCTGCGCATCTTTCATCCATGAGGCATCTAAATAGGCGGCCATCTTATCCACCACCTGCATGCCAACACTGTGTCGCGTGGTCGGTAAATCATGGTTCCCCAAACCAACCACCTGATGAAGAACAAACATAGATCTATACAGCGCAACAGCAAACAGGGTTTCTCATAATGGTTTTTTTAAGGGTATATACCGTAGTCTTGCGAGATTATTACTTTGAGTGATCGCAATCAATTATTTAAGAATAAGCGTGATTACTCGATTAATCGGCCTAGTTACACATTACCAAGCTATAACAACAACGGTATATCAATGCCGAAAGCTGCAATGGTGTTTAGAAATGTCCACTTGCAGGCCAAGGGAAGGCTATTTTTTAAAACGTATCACTGGAATGCCTGGCTAGAGGCAATGGTATATCAATGCTGAAGGCTGCAATGGTGTTTAGAAATGCCCACTTGCAGGCCAAGGGGACTATTTTTGAAAACGTATCACTGGAATGCCTGGCTCAAGCATCGAGCCAGACATTCCAATGATACATTTTCAAAAATAGTCTTCTCTTGGCCTGCAAATGGGCATGCATTCGCTGAGCAAAATGTAAATAACAGGGCAGATTTATAAATATTTTATGCAGTGGAATAAAACTATTTTTATATAATATGATTATTCTTAATCATATAAATTCAGGATTTAAAAAATAATCGCGATTTTAGATTTAATTACATAATCACGATTACCCCCCAAATGTAATTTAGGACCCACAAAAATAGTGGGTCCTATCATCCTATGGGACCACTGAAAACCCTGTATGATTATTACATATTACATGTAATTAGTTGTACAGATTTTTACACAAAAATACCTGTAAAATCTCGCATGGGACACCCTCACTGGCCATCAGGGTTTGTACACCTTTCACTATTTGAAATTCCATGACTTTCCATGACTAAAATCAACAAATTCCATGATCTCCAAGAATCAATATCTAGGTCAAAGATAGTTATATATTTGCTCAAAAATGTCAACAGATTCCAGTCAAAATAGTTTCCAAATACTAAACATTAAGATACAAATTCATTTGATCCTGCAGAGTAGCGATGCAGTCATTCTAAATTATCCACGTTAAGCTGGGAACTTTTACTTACTCCCCCTATAATATAGTATATAATAGACAGAGTCCTTTTATAAGGTCCGACCAAGATTAGATGTCTTAGTTATGCTTGGTAATAGGATGTGATAGATACCAACATAATGTGGTTAACAAAAATATTCCACGTGCCACGCTTGAGGTTACAGTACATCTCATACATAAACAATATTGTTTCCAAAACAGAAACAGAAATTCTGCTGCTTAGGTTAGTCGGGGGGGGGGTGTCGAAATAAGGCCCTTTTACATGCACAATGCAGGTAAAAAATGGCTGGTGCAGGTAAATTTGTAACACTGGGTGCACCGGTGCATACACATTTCTGGATATCTCTGACAAATTCTTGAAAAAAGGAAATTGGCTACGGCAGCAATGGCTTACAGTCAAATTAATTTCAAAATATTCAACAGGTTTCCTGTATGGTTGTGTTGAAACTGAGACATAGAGAATTCATATGTGTCAGGTGAAAGGATTAATTTGTGCATGTAGATGTTTTGCTGTGCAGGCAAAATCCAAATGTCAGATGCACTTTGTGCATGTAGAACAAAATTCTTATTTCTAGCCCTGGTTACAGTTCAGCTCATACATGTAAATAGGTTACTATACTTACAAAACAAAAACAGAATCTCTTGTTTTCAAAACATGTTAATTTATTTTTTAGCTGGTTTATAGCAGTGTGTCATATTTCATGGAAGCTGGAAGGAAAAAACTCCTGGCTTTAACCATTATCTTGCTGATAAGTTGTTACACGGTCAGCACAAGAAAGATTTGTATAGATTATGTAAACAATAATGCTGAAAGTTGTCTACATGTATGCAGCAATGGCTAACGATAAGTTTCCAAAATGAATAACAATTACCATATATTTAATATGTACAGAAAGTTTTGGAGTCTGGAATTTCAGCGATATATGAGTTAAGTAAGTTAAGAGATTGCTCAATCACACTAGCACCATAGTGAGGGAATATCAGGCTATGACAAGACCAAGCCAAAGCTCTGCATTTTCCATGATTTTTCCATGGGATTATGGCTATGATCAAAATGACGAACCTCCATGACTTTTCCAGGCCTGGAATTTAGATTTTCAAGAACCCCTTATTCCCCTTCTGCAGTACAAGCATTGAGTTTGTTCAATGTTGCTATTCACATCTGGATGACTGTACATTTTCTTTGGAATTGGATACTTTATTAAATAGCAGCCTGTATGGCGGGAACCAACGCAATAGAGGAGGCCACCTGAGTCAGTTATTGCCTTAAAGTTAAAAAGATGGCAAAATGGAGGGGCACCAAGGCAAACAAAATTATCAAACTGTTGTAATTACCAGAAGAATGCCCATCCAGTGGTCAGCATGGGTGTTCCATAGTCTGTTAGAGCAATTAATTAAGTGGTTGTCATCCAAGTATCCATAACTCAGCATGCGCTAGGTTGATTTTCAAAATTCCATCTCAGGCTTCACTAAGGTCAACTTTGACTCGCTAACTATAGTCAGTTTCATGGTTTACTGATCATGCGCAGTTGCTATGCCCAGTCGAACTTGATCGTAGTCGACTATAGTGCATTAGTACCCGGTTCCCTATTGAATTACTATTGCAGAAAATTTGGAGCCTGTTACCAGTCTCCATTAACCCTTTCTGTCGTCTGTTTTGATGACCTACGAAAATGGGTTATTTTTGTCCGCTAAGACGACAAAGATCATCCATATGGCATAAAATGGGAAGGAATATGGACTTTGGAACATTGACATACAATGGGAAAGAATAATTTCAACAAACCTAAGTTATTTAGTGAAATATTTACACTTTTATATGCATTTATTCGTGCCAAACGATCGGTGTCCGCCATTTTGAAATTTACGCAAATATCGCACTAACCATCTGAACCGAGGTCGGGTGCTCGGTTGACTATAGTTGACTAGCTAGTTAACTATTTGAAGTTCGACTGGTACTCTAGTTAGCTATAGCTAACTATGGTTAGGAGTCGAACTTGACCTAGGGTATTTACTCATGAGGGTCCATGCTCGCTATAGGCTTGGAATACACGCTGAAGCTAGATCATCGTTAGTTTCATTGGTGTGTGCGTCACATATATATCTCTGAGGTCCTGATGGTCACATGTAGCTGCTGAAGCCATATTTCAAGGGGAGATCTTTCCAGAATCTGTATTTAAAACTAAGCAAATAGTTGCTAGGTTCAGGAGTTAGGTAAACCACCTACGGTGTTGCACTGAGAGTGAAGAAGGGGGAACATTTCATGATTTGCCCACCTGAGAATGCAAATGTCCACAAGTTCCATAGTTTAGCAATTCACTATTCACTTAATAGAAAGAGCGGCCAAGGGTTCCATGCTAAAACTCAATCTTTCCCCTTCTCCGACATGACGATACGAGAGCAGATTATTAACCCTGCTATGAGCATATGTTAGCCACAGCAGGGATGTGCCCAGAAAAAAAGAGTGCCGGGTGATCGCAGTCTCTAGGGGGGGGGCGGGCCAGGGGGGCTTCCATAAAAAATTTTGAAAGTTAGATGCTCTGAGAAGCCATTTCCTGCATTTAGAGCCGGGCGGATATAGCAAAAATTTGCCAGAGTGCCGGGCAGACCGCCCATCCTGGGCACATCCCTGCCACAGCGCATTAGAAGCCAGCCTTATGTTCCGTAGGTGTAAAAAATAGTTTCAATAGGTCGCTCTGTAACAAAACTATTTTATACGGAACACTGTACTAAGAAAATGCTATCCCAGCATCCTTTGCGCGATACGCTTATGATGTAATATATGCCTCTGACATATGACATTGTTTCGTGTGCAATTACGTCACAGATTGAAAACATGTTTTGCTTTTCATGAGTCACCTCCAAACATGTTTCGCGAAATAGCAGAGTGTTCTAACAAAACGTATCATTCCGTTCGGTCTCCAACCAACATCCTACAATGCATTGCGCTTACTACTGTTAAATTGGAACCTGTACCAGGAACGGTGTTCCGGTTAACGTTAAACAGTAGTAAATGTAATGCATTGTGGGATGTTGGCTGGAGACTGAATAGGAGAAACGGCATTATCGTGTTTCTCCCCCGTATGGAGAAGATTGCACACGCTTTATGGAAATGTATTTTTAACATTATTTTGTCATTAAAAACACAATTTGTTATAATTTTTAATGATGTTATTGTTGAATTATGTTTATACCTATCTTAATACTGACTTTATGGTCGACTTTATAACTCATCTGTAGGTAATAATGATCATTATCCGAATGTTTCATCCGTTAATCTATATACTAATCGTGTTTCTCCCCCGTCGTTTTACACGCATACATCTATATAAACGTAGTATGGAACAATATGCTGGTTAAATATGAGTCGAAATATCACATACAAAATGCAAATTTTCAAACATGCCAAACAATAAATTTTTTTATCATTTTCTTAATATAGGCCTTACGAAAAAAGCTGCTTTTTAGTATTTTATCATCTTATTACTTTTATAATCTAAATTATTGTCTGGGAAGAATGACAATCATAATAAGAATGTCTCTAGTGAATTTGCAATCTCTATATTAATCGTGTTTCTACACCGTTTGAATCAAGCATTATGTACATATAGATACGCCATAAGGAAAAGGCTGCATCTTAGTACAAAGCTTTTTTGTATGGCGCATAGGAACATGGTCAAGAAATCCGTTCACAATGCAAGCGCATTAAAATACGCTAACAATCACTGCGGCGTATATACTAATCAATTCAATTGACACTTTACTAAATGTCTATTATTTAAAATGCAGCTTTTTTCGTATGGCGTATCTGGACATAGTTGTGAATGTCAATCACTATTATATATATACTAATCGTGTTTCTCCCCCGTCAATATATTGATATACATTTAAAATCTTACCCCCAAAATAGTTCCTAACCCCCTTTTTCTATCTCTTGCCCCCCAAGGAAAACCCCTTCCCAGACAATCTAAGCATTTTAACAATGTTATTAAGAAAGCATGTTATATATACTAATTGTGTTTCTCCTCTGTCAGTATAGTGAAAATCGTACCCCCAAAATAATTCCTAACCCCATTTTTCTATCTCTTGCCCCTAAGGGAAACCCCTTCCCAGACAATCTAAGCATTTTAACAATAATTATATTATATTATAAATACTAATCGTGTTTATCACTGTTGTGATATTTTTTTTATTGTACCACCAAAATGTGTTTTAACAATGTTATTACATGCGTGCCTTATTATATGTAAGTAACTAAGTATGCTATATATATATATATATATATATATATATATATATATATATATATATATATATATAGATATATATATATAATGACTCTTCAGCACAACAAGGAGAAACACGATAATGCCGGAGAACCATGTTTGCTGAAGAGTATAAACACGATTAATATATATATATATATATATATATATATATATATATATATATATATATATATATATATATTAATTGTGTTTCTCCGTGTCTGAAAAACTAAAATTACCCATTTTAATTTAAATATATGGATCTTTAATATATTAATCGTGTTTCTCTCCCATCAATTTTAAAGAAATAATAGTGAAATGTACATAATTTTAAATTTTTTACCTACAAATCATATGGAAAAAATTTGATCAGCATTCTACCCATACGGAATCCTTTTTATTGTACCGCGATTGGTTAATATGACGCATTAATGAAGTCACACCGACGCCTGTGATGCATCAATAGATAGCGTTAATTTAGATTCAATGTATAACGTCATTCTTAAAGGGCGGTTTTGCTGTTTATTGTTAAAAGTAACAGTAAAATAACGTGAAAAAAATTAAAAATGAATAATAATGTCGAAATTAATAAGATATGATAATCTTTATGAAATTAGTAGAACTCAAGAAACATTAATTTCGTGGTTAATTAGTAAAAAATTATTAGGTGATTTTGAAGGTTTATGTGAAAAATGTTGTACAGGATTCGTATCTTTAAAAGAAGATATAAGTATTAAAGACAATTTTGTATGGCGTTGTAGTAGACGAAAAAAAGGACAATGTCATCATAAATTAAGCATTAGGCATAAATCAGTTTGCTAAATCCCATCTGCCATTAAAGCAAATAATAAAACTTATATATTACTGGACAAAACGAGAAACAAATTTCCACAGCCAATTTGAAATATGTGTAGGTAGTAAAACCACTATTGTAGATTGGTATAACTTCTGTAGAGAAGTATGTGTAGAGGTATTAATAACGGCCAGATAGGAGGTGAAGGAAAAGTAGTAGAAATAGACGAAAGTAAATTTGGAAAGAGTGGATGGTTGCTGGGTGTTTGGAGGAGTTGAAAGAGAAAGTGGAAGGTGCTTCTTTGAAGTAGTGGAGGATCGAAAACAAGACACATTAATTCCTATAATTGAGAAATATGTCATCAAAGGTACCACACTCATTTCAGATTGTTGGAAACCATATAATTGTCTAGCTGATCGCGGATATGAACATTTCACCGTTAACCACAGTAAAAACTTTGTTGATCCTATTACTGGTGCATGCACCAATACCCATGAATCCAATGTTCATGAATCAACATGGCAGTTTGAAGCATTTGTTGCCAAGAACTGGAACAAGAAAAACACTATACGACGGTTATTTTCAAGAGTTTATTGTGAGGAGAAAATACTTTAAAAACTGTGAAGACAATTTCCTAAGATTCTTGGAACTGATTAGACGCGCATACATCGTGGGAATTCCTTAACATGTTATCAATAAAAGTACAGAATCTTTAATATTACATGAGCTATTGCAATTACGGTAAGATATAAGAAAATTCCCATTTAAATTTCGGGGGAATCCCTTAGCAACGATTAAATTCTCGTCAAATCTTGTGATTATACGTGACTTTGTCCGCCATTATCGGCGGCCCGTAAAGTGGACTCCACCCCGCAAGGCAAGTGTGTGTTACCGACGCATTTTTATTACACAATCATCATGATCAGGAATATATCATATAGAATAGTCCCTATCGTAAATTAATTTTATAACATTTATGTAACAGTAATATTAACTAATTAAGATAAAATTTAAAATATTCTAAAACAATTATTTTACCATAAATGTCATAGGCTGATGCGCCGATCTTTCAAAAACTCCGCTCTCATCATTGGAATACATAAGTTTGGTTCTCTGGCTGGCAAGGGTTGCCATTGGAAACGCGATGCTGCTCGCTTCATTTGTATTTTGCAAAAGCACCAAATTTCGTACTTCCGTTCGAAAAATTCTCAACAAACCCGACACAGCACAACGAGATACTACAGCCGACTGCATCGTCAGATTACAGAACTCAAAGAAAGTTGATGAATATGTCACAATGTGGGGAAAGTACGTCTTGTAATTGCAGAGCGATTTCACAATTTAATATTTACACGTCTTGACCGATTTTCTCAAGTTATCCTGACGTTGGCGCGCTGCCAGTTGAAAAGGCCACTATCCAAACAACTCGGACGGGTTCATTTGGGATATTTAGGTAAGTAAATTCACGTTTGATTGTGGATAGTGCTGATTTGCTTACGAGTTAAAAGAATTGTTACTAAATAAGCTTTTATTGCTGAATGTAATGTTTAGTCAAGTCATTTAATTACAAATTTACGTTTATTAAATTAATTTATTCAAAATGTGCTTAACAATAAAAAGAAGTGGTCCCTAACTTTATAATGAAGTGGCGATGAGAAAGAATGACGTATATAGGCGATAGTCGATTGGTTAAATCTGGGCAAGCCCACGTGAGGATTCCCCTTTTGCCTCTTCCATACACACACACACACCCCACCCCCGAAGACGTCAAAATAGGAAACCGGTACACATATTAATGCAAGGCATCAATGGCAAATAGCGTGGCCGGAGATTATTATAATTCAAGTTGAGTTTCAAATTCATTTTTATATATAATATACAATTTGCAGTAGCACAACAGGTTGTCCACCATTAATAATAATAATAATAATAATAATAATAATAATAATAATAATAATAATACAGCATTTGTATAGCGCCATTTATCAATTTGACTAATTTTCAAAGGCGCTTCGGTACATATGTGTTTTTAATTTTTCGTTAAATATCTCCCTAGAGCTTATCGTTTTAATATCCAGTGGTAGGGTATTCCAAAGTTTTGGCGCAGCGATGCTGAAAGCTCTGTCTCCACATGACTTCAGATTGGATCGTGGAATGTTTAGCAGGTGTTGATCTGTAGAGCGAAAAGCACGTGCGGATGGTGGGGCATAATGAGATCCTTCATGTATTCTGGAGCTTCATCGTGCATGCATTTCCATGTTAGGAGGATAAGTTTGAAGTCAATTCGTTGACGGACAGGTAGCCAGTGGAGGTGTTTCAGTGCAGGGGTTATGTGATCACGTTTCTTGATGTTCATCAGGACACGTGCTACAGAATTTTGAACCTGTTGTAACTTGTTCAGTGACTTTGCCGGTATACCATATAGTAGGCAGTTACCATTATCCAGACGTGATGTTATAAATGCATGGATAAGCGTTTCTGTTGTTTGATGTGTTAAAACAGTTCTTATTGAATTAATGTTTCTTAGATGGTAATATGCCGCTTTGCAAATAGATGTTACCTGCGCATCCATATCCATAAACTGATCAAATATTACACCTAAATTTCTGGCCGATGGATTTGCCGTAATCAGACTGTTTACTAGTTGGACGTCGGTAGTATGAACCTTACTACATTGAAGTTTTGTCGATATCACGAGGAACTCGGTTTTGTCTGGGTTTAGTTTAAGCTTGTTAAATGTCATCCACTGACTAATGTCTGCAACACAATTCCGTACTTGTTCAAGAGCCATGGTCTCGTTTGTATGCACGTTGGGTTGGAATGTCAGGTAAAGCTGCATATCATCCGCATACATGTGGATCTGGAGATTATGTTGTTTCGCAATGTTTACAATAGGTGCCGAGTACACAGTGAAAAACTTCGGACCGAGAACTGAGCCTTGCGGTACACCGTACTCTAACAAGACACTAGCGCTGGAGGAGTTGGAGATAGTCACAGCTTGGTGTCTGTCTGTGAGATAGGACCTTACCCATGATATGGCCGTTCCAGTTATGCCTATGCTTTTGTTCAATCGCGTGATTAAAATTTCATGATTGATCGTATCGAATGCAGCAGAGAGATCGAGTAAAACCAGGAACACTGCATTGTGATTGCACCAAAGACAGTGACTATATCTAGACCTTGGACCCCTACATAGAACAAAAAATAAATTATACATACAAAAATGGCACAGCACTATATAATATAGGAAGATGTGAGCTTCAAGTTAAGTTCAATGTACTATAATGACATAGCCATTAGACATGTGATAAATTGACAATATATTTGCAGGACAGAGGGAAATTTGTTTATCTTGTTATATTAAAATTCAATATTACATGGGTTCTGACTATCATTTACAGTTTCTTACCTTTCCCATGTAGTGCTGATGGTGGTTGCGATTGTAATAATGATAGTTTCTTGGTAGTGTCATATCTATATTATGTTCGAAAGCCTGGTTACAAACTATCGAGTACAGAGATTCTGATACTGAATATATAGTAAATTATTAGTATTTGAAAACTGCAGGTCGCGACTAAATTGCGTATTTCGAAATTACTTCATATATAGTAGAATTTTTAAAACTCTATACTTTATTAGTGCATTCATATATATATCTATGTAAACATATCAGTGAATTCTGGAGCCAAACCTATTACAAGCAATATGCCAGGACCTATCAACATCTATCCGATTGTGGCTAAATTGAACCAACTATCACTGAATGAGGCCATATTGTGAATAAGTAACTACATGGGCATATTTGGTAATTATGATATTATTTGATGGTAGAATCGTGCAATATACCATACAGCACTAGTACATAATAATGCATATTGCGTTCTGCATAGCTAGATGTTTGAAAACTGGTTACAGAGTACATAGATATCGGTACATAAATTATTGGCATCTGACAACTTTTGGTCACTACTAAGTTGTGTATTATAAAATTACTATATAAATCGATATTATATTAGCGTATTTATATAGCTACCTGGCATTTTGGTACCAAACTTATTACATACAGTAGGCTACTGAATACCATGGATCTGCCAAAACTTGTGCAAATTTTTATAACGGAATTGTGTGGTATGAAATTACTTCATGGTAGACATTTTTAATCTTGATACTTTATTAGTGTATTCATATACCGAGCTGACCATATGTATGAATTTCGAATTGAATATGGGCCAAACTTATTGCAGACAGTATGGTACTGAAAATCACTGATCTGCCAAGATTTAAGCCAATTTTCGGTATGGAATTGCAGACTATGGAATTTTTTCATTGTAGAATTTGTTTTAATTATGACTATAGCTAGCAATGATATGATATCATATTGTTTACAGCTGAAAGTAATTTAGGTTTTTAAACTCAAGTTTATGTGGGTGAAAATCTGGGGCCGAGCATAACCTACAGACAATAAATAGGGCAGTGAAGACTGTGAATTGGTTAAAATTTATACACTATCTCGAATGTTCAACCCAGTGTTTTATGCTATAATACATAAGGGAAATGAAACAGACACAGTACCTGGTATTGTCGTCATAATATATTAACCCTTTACTGTCTAAATTTGGTGAAGAATATTAAAATATTTAGATATTGAATGTCCGTTTGCAGGCCAAGAGAAGACTGTTTTTTGCGGATTTGCCACTGGAATCTAGAATGACTGTCTCGAGAGTCATTCCAGTGGTACATTATCAAGAACTGTCTCCTCATGGCATGCAATTTGACATGGTTCAAGATCACTGTAGGGGTCGGTTTGACCAGCTATGCCATGAGGCAGTTAAAATACAATAAGAGATGATGATAGGCCTATGAATATTTTAAAACTAATTTGACTAGATGCTGTTGGTGCTTATAGCAGCAGCACAGTTAAACTAGTTTTAAAATATTCAACAGAATGTGTATTAAATAGTAAAGACATACAATGTCCAGCGTGTTGGAATCAATTTATATGCTTTGATTCACGACTTCCCAGAATCCCGATTTCAAGGCAACTATACAGGTAAGGTGTTGAATATCCTGAAACTAATCTGACTGGGTGCTTTTGCTGCCTATGGTCGTAACAGTGCCCGGTCAAAGTGCCTGGTCAAATTAATTTTAAAATATTCAACAGAATGTTGATTAAAAAGTAAAGAGATAAAATTTGTACACTTGACAGACTATTCAATATTCACGATGGAGCTAGAGACGTCATTCACTAAGCATTTTGACTATGACGCCTGTGAAGCATTTATAGGACGCAATGGTAAAAAAACATACAACGCCCAAGAAAATTAGTTTCAAATTTTCAACAAAATGTTGATTAAATACTAAGGCCATACAATTCGTACAATGCCCAGTCAACTTAGTGTCAACATATTCAACAGAATGTTGAATATTGTCTGTATGTCCACATGTTGGATCTGTCAATAAAGATTGTTTGCTTGCTTATTTTTTTAGCACACTGGCAACGCGATGACTTCAATTTCTGTGCTAAACTCCCATACGGAGTGCACCCGTTAGTTTACTTTGTTGATCATCATATCCCCAGTCAGGGATCGAACCGTCATCCTGCAATTCTGCATAGCATCAGCAACCCAGACATCTTTCCACTGGACAACCACACCAAGACAAGAATCGGATATACTGATACACTGCCGAATTCATATGAGACTATCTTTTGAATGCACACCGTATGGTGTATTCTATGCCCTCACCTGTTCTCCATCATGACACTGGCAGTAGCTGATTGATTGATTGATTGGTTGGTTGATTGATTGATTGATTGATTGATTGATTGATTGATTAAATCGTGGGGACTAAATCGTAAAGACATAAAATTCGTACACTTGATGGATTATTCAATGTTCCTGATGAAGCTATTTACAGCATTCATCACGTATTTTGATTGTGACGTCATCCTACATATGACATAAATAAATAATTATGCGTAAAATACTTGGGTGACAGATCAGATCCATCCATTGTCATAGAGATATCCTATGCCCATTTGCAGACCAAGAGATCGTTGTTTTTGGCACTTTACCATTGGAATGACAGGCTCAGTTATCGAGCCAGTCATTCCAGTGGTAAATTTTCAAAAATGCCTACCTGTTAGATGTAAATGGTAGTTTCTTAAGACTACTACAGAAGCCATTTTGGCCAGTTTGATCGGGACGAGTGTTGAAATGGAGGTTAAGAGATATATGTGGGTAGAGTGGGACAGATCACAATACTATTTTATTTCTGATGCAAATGTATAGTCAGCAATTAGTCCAGGTCACCAGCTAGTAGTGTAACTAGCCTCAATAGTGTGGGTATGCGTTTAATGCGCACGAGAAATCTAGACACTATATCCTAAATCTACGATTCCAATCTAAATAGAGAAGCGCTCGTTAATAATATATATATATATATATATATATATATATATATATATATATATATATATATATATATATATATATATATATATATATATATATATATATATATATATATATATATATATATATATATATATATATATATATATATATATATATATATATATATATATTTATATATATATATATATATATATATATTTATATATATATATATATATCGCTCTTGTTAGTGTTAGGAGATCTTGCGAGAACGTGAATTACCACAATCCCTTGTGAAAAATGGCAGCACCAGCAATGAAACTTTCCAGTCTTAGCTATGCCCCGCCCACCTCTAGCTAAGCTCCACCCACACTTCGCAGTGTTGTGATCGACCGATTCCCGCGAATGCCCTGACTATCAATTTCCTAAAATCTACACAGGTAAGGCATTGAACATTTTGTAACTAATTTGACAGGGTGCTGTTGCTGTCTATGGCAGCAACAGCACCCAGTCAAATTAGTTTCAAAATATGCAACAGAATATGTATTAAATAGTAGGCATGCAATTCTTACAACAACTCATAGTCCGGCTTCAATGGACCTTTCTAATTGTATCCTTCGATTATATGACGCCATATGACATCATAGCCAACTAAGTGACGTGCATGCTGACATCATAATCATTACGTCATAAATGATTCTATTTGGCCGGTCTTTAACTCTTAATCGTCCAACACGTTGTAAGAATTGTATGTCTGCTTTTTAATAAACATGCTGTTTAATATTTTGAAACTAATTTAACTGGGCGCTGTTGCTGCCGTAAGCAGCAACAGCACCCTTACGGCAGCAACAGCACTGGGCCAAATTAGTTACAAAATATTTAACAGCTTACCTGTATATTTTTTTGGAAATTGATAGTCATATATTTCAGGGATCGATCGATCTCAACACGAGCGAGGTGTGGGTGGAGCTTAGCTATAGATGGGCGGGGCCTAGCTGAAACTGGAAAGGTCCATTATGCATTCGTGACGTACTTGTCTAAGTCATTCATGACGTCATAATGACGTCATTGATTATGATGTCATTCTACACGTCACGTCGTTGATTACGACGTCATGTGATGGATGGTAAAAAAGGTCCATTCTAGACACAACCAAGTGAATGCGTAGCGCTGAACGGCCACGGAAAGAGATGATAGGCCTACACGCACATTCGTGGTAGTCGTCGTGATTTATATACATATTTTGAACCATGACTTCCCAGAATCCCTTTTTCACGGTAACTATGGAGGTGAGCTGTTGAATCTTTTGGAACTCATTTGGCTGCTGCTTGTTAAATAGTAAAGCTCTTCAATTCGTACAGCTGAAGGACTTTCAACGTTCCTGTTGGACATAGCTACGCCAGTCATTACGTATTTTGACTGTGACGTCAACTACCTGGAAACTAATTGATCCTTCGATTATATGACGTCATATGACGTCATAGCCAACTAAGTGACGTGCATGCTGACATCATAATCAATACGTCATAAATTATTCTATTTTGCCCGTCTTTAACTCTTAATCGTCCAACACGTTGTAAGAATTGTTTGTCTGCTATTTAATAAACATGCTGTTTAATATTTTGAAACTAATTTGACTGGGCGCTGTTGCTGCCGTAGCAGCAACAGCACCCATTCAAATTAGTTTCAAAATATTTAGCAGTTTACCTGTATAGTTTTCTGGAAATTGATAGTCAGGTATTTCAGGGATCGATCGATCCCAACACGAGCGAGGTGTGGGTGGAGCTTATAGCTAGATGTGGGCGGGCAGGGCACTAGCTGAAACTGGAAAGGTCCATTATGCATCTGTGACGTACTTATCTAATTCATTCATGACGTCATGATGATGTCATTGATTATGATGTCATTCTACACGTCACGTAGTTGATTATGACGTCATGTGATGGATGGATGTGGAAGGGTCCATTCTAGACACAACCAAGTGAATGCGTAGGTAGCGCCGAGCGGCCATGGAAAGAGATGATCGGCCTACACGCACATCCGTCGTTGTCGTCCTGATTTATATACATACTTTGAACCATGACTTCCCAGAATCCCATTTTCACGGTAACTATGAGCGTGAACGTTTGAAGATTTTGGAGACTAATTTGGCTGGGTGCTGCTGCTTATTAAATAATAAAGCTCTTCAATTCTTACAGCTGAAGGACTTTTCAATGTTCCTGTTGAACATAGTTACGCCAGTCATTATGTATTTTGACTGTGACGTCACCCTACTGGGGAGGGGTTGGTGGCGGGGTGAGTGGGTGGGGGTGGGATGGAAGGTGGGGGGGGGGGGGGGGGTTGGAACTAAATGATCATAACGGCCAGGCTCTACAATATCTGACGGCTCTTGCTAAAATACGTGCTCACTTATTACAAGTGATTCGACTGATTAGGCTACGTTATACAGCTCATAAATAAGTTAATGTACTTACAAAACATAAACAGAAATTCTGTCTTGTTTTGCAAACATGTTAATTTATTCTTTAGATGTTCTATACCATCGAGTAGGCGGTTTCACAGTACAGCTCATAGCCTACATGTAAATAAGGCAAAGAAAAACAGAAACTCTACCTTTCATTAAAAACGTTTTAATTTATTTTTTAGGTCTTCTATACCAAACGGTGTCAGGTTTCACGGAAACTGGGAGATAAAAAAATCTAACCATTATCTTTCTGCTTTCAAAGGCTAGGCCTAGTTGTTTTACGGTCAGTGGAAGAAAGATTTGTGTAGATTATGTAAACGATAATGCTGAAAATTGTCTACATGTGCGCAGCAACGGTTTACGGCAGCAGTTATCATATAGTTATCATATGTAGATAAACGTATGCAATTTCAGCGATGTATGCGTTAGGTTTTAAGCATTTTTGTCATTCTTACCGCCTCTCAGTATTACCGTATTTCCCCTATTTATTTTTACAATAGATTTGTAGTTCCGTATTTTGCATGCTATTTAAGCAGAATTTCTATTCCAATTAACAAAAAAATAATTTATTTACTTGAGTTTTGGAGGCTACATACATATCTGATCGTCTGCGTCAGATGTCAGTTAGTCAGTGAAGATCCGGCGGTCGAGACATCTATCCCATTCCCCCATAGTAAGCGTATGCGTATGAGCGATCAAGCCAATATATATCCTAAATCTATGGTTCCAACTAAAAATAGAGGCACGCTCTATCTATCTCTCGAGTTATCTGTTGGAGACCACAATGCTTTGCGCAAAATGGCCGTGCCTATACGCGGTGTAGTTCGGATCAACCGGACCGGTACCGGCCGTACCAGCCAGCTGGGTACGCACCGCCCGTCCTGGATTCGTTCCCTGAACACGCCCCCTGGGTAGAGCCATAAGCGTATATTGGCCCATGAGAGCGATCGCGTTATAAAAATGACTAAGTTCGTTAAAGCGCATGGTGCGCATGCGCACGCTTGGATGCCATTATTGACAGAGCACGTAGTTTACGACCAAGATGGGATGATTGATGCTTTTAGTGTACCGAGATGGTACCATGTAATCCTCTTTAATTACCTGTTCCGCCGAATCTGGCATTAATCAAGACCAGAATTCGACGGGCTTTCCAAATCTGTAAACCATTACAAAATCGGTTAAGAAATGGCTGAGTTATCCACGGAAACCCCCTTTTGATTATCTTCGAAATATTGCCGTGATGTCATAACCACGTGGACGCAGAACTTCTAGAATGTTCTAGAACATTCGACCGCGTTATTATTAGCTACCCGCTGATTGGCTGTTGCTCGTGCCTGTGACGTCACGAGTAGTATAAAAGGAGACGAGATCCAGAGTTCGAGAGCATCCTCGGCCAGGGGCCGAATTGGTTGGACCTGTTTCAGCTACGATCAGCGCGACATACGCAGATCACTTCACTTTCTGTCGGTTTCTCTCCCGTAGCCAGCAGTACTCCAGCCCACCGCACTAAAAGCAATTTTGTAACTCCCGTCCTTAGGGGAGAATTTTGGAACTTTATAGGTATTGTTCACGAATATATCTACTATCTAGAGCTACTTCGGAACACGAACTTGCGGTGAGGCCTTTCCTGCCTGAAAATGTGATTCTACAGATGTAGAGGCAGCGATGTTCTTAGGTGGATGACTCGCCGGATCTGCTGGCCACGCCAAAAAGTGGTTATTTAACCATCCTGGCACTGATGTCATGCAGGTTCATCTAAACTTTTCAACTGCTGCAAGTAAACTTTGCCCGGTACGTCTTCAGAGCTGGCTGACGTACCCCGAACCATTAAGCTTAGTTTTGTATCTTCATCTGCATCTAACAGCCCCCGTTTGTGATCGGGTTGTTGTCAACTTTCATCCGTACCATCAGTGCACAGGAACTTTCTTCACAGCAGCAATGTTATTGTATCTCTTGCTGACTACTCGTTAGACATTCTATATTGTGATTACAGTCCTGAGTTCGACCCGCTCCCGTCATGAGCTGCTTGCATGAATCCTGTTTGCGGGAACCAGCCTCCGGGAACTTTCCAGCTTCCTGAGAATGCATCAACTCACGTCAACCTAAGAGTGACGTATCAATTTCAGTAACACGATAGCCCAGACTTAAGAAGGGCTACCGATTATTCAAGTAACTATACTTAACATTTTAATTTTTCCGTTAAATGTATTTTCCTAATTACATCGTACCTATATAAACGGTCCCGATGACTAAAAGGTACCATAACGGTCTTAGGACCGCTAGTTATAATTGCTGTATATGTTTATAGTTATTCTCATTTTCTGTCAGGTGTTTTCACTAACCGCACCGTAATAGGTTCCTTAACCTGTACTAAAGATATATAATTCTGATCATTTCACACTGTATTAATTGTTCTGGTTAGTTTATATATGGCCAGTGGCTATCAGTTCATATGTTTTGTTTAATTGTAGAAAATATAGGATTTCAGTGCACGTAGGAAACACTATACAGCGACACTTATATATGCAGCACTTTCTCCCGCCACCAACAATTTTTCACTGAGGTCGCTGCCCGTGCTATAACTCTGTTTAGCCCGGCATGCTACCAGCTAAATCTTTTCTATTCAGCTCGATAGGATAGGTTTAATATGATTAGAGACAATTTCTTCGTTAGGAAATCTGTAGTGTACGCCTCTCTCCCGGTAGTTGTGATAATTTAGCCCTGCACTCTGGCAAGATTGTGTACGAGTGGCCAAAACACCCAAATGGCCTCATATCTCTAAGATAGTGTCTCTCTTCATGTTCCACTAAGCCTTGTGGCTTCTTAATTGTTTGGATGTCCCTATCCGCACCATGGGCTGATCCGACCCTGGGAAACTGTTGGAGTTTCCGAGCGGTGATGGCCAAGGTGTGGTATCACATACATTCCCTCTGTATCCGCGGATACTTAGTAGTTAGCAGTTCTGCCAATGTAGGAAAGCACTGCGAAAACATGTCTTAATTATTATTTTCTTTAATCTGCTGAACAATCCTCCCGCACCACAGTGCAAAGCTGGGCAACTTGTATTTAAACTTAACGACAGATTAAAAAGGTAGTTCCATAGGACCTGGTGATAGCCGAGATGCGCATCCCCACCGAATTCCGTAAGAATGTCTGGGTATGATATTCAGATCTGCCACGCCCTCACGGGAAGGACATTTATGGTGGGTATTCGTCTCTCTTACCCCCACCATAACGAAAGATCAGTTGCCTAAAATGTTTTTTGTGAAAAGTAGCCAGTGTCTTGTTACATTTTATGCGGTTACGGAGCGGGATGTCCGGATTCTTATCCAGTTCGGAGATCTTACTAAGTAACATGTATGAGCGCTGTCTTCAGTATTGATGTCTTAGGGCATCCGTTCTCAAATGAGAGCCGTATCTAAAAATTAGGTAGACACCCACCATATGCGGCCTAAAATAGTTCTTGTCTCTAAAAACTAAAAGCTAGCTAAGCATAGAAGAAGGCCTGCATAAATAAAGTGGCAACTACTAATTCAGCATACTAAGAATTACATAAGACAGTGACGTGGGAATCCTTCGGGAATCGCACATCCCGTCTTCACGTAAAGCAGCACGCAACCTTATAGTCATAATCTCATTAGGTATGGTCTTTTTTTCAGCATTTTGGTTAAATATTAGAGTGGGCCCATTTCTTCCTACTATTCTCCCACTTTAAGCAGTGGTGACATTTTCCCATGACGGAGGCCCGCGCGAGGCACTTGCCTCTCGCAAGGATTCAGCAACGACGGACCACGCGAGGACAATACTTCTCACCCAAACTAGCACTAGGAGTAGTGCCCGCGTGAGGCACATGATTTTTCGTGATTACAGAGATAATTTTCTTTCCTTTCAGCTTAGAGGTATAATAGCTTATATTAAGTTAATTAGTTAAGTCTCGTGTACGGGGGTTTCCCTTGCGGGGATACCTCTGTGGACCCACGAGTCTGTGTGGTATCTCCGGGAGCCCCACGTTTAAAAGTTCATCCGGCTGTCTCTATGACAGTCTGTTTAGGTAAAATTATTGTATAGACTTAGTTTAATTAGGCCACCAAATCAAATCTTGTAAGTCCATAGATCACGAAATTGCTATGGACAGGCATACTGGTGACACAAACTCTTGGGATGAGACCGTTGTGTTTAATGTTCGCGATGATGGTCGCACGGCCCCACCGGAATGATTGAGTTCCACCGGCCTTAGGAGCCAGTCTTTGTTACCCGTAGGGCAGTATCGTACGGGATCCATCACCCCGAGACCGGAAGCTAACCAGTGTCATCATTTGTTGTGCACTTGTGGCGTGGCGAGTCGACATCAGACACCGGAACGGCCCAACACTACCCCGCGAGCTACAGCAATTCTAGACACAGCCCGAATATAAGCGTAGCCATGAGCGGCCACGCAATTGCCAAAAGGATTATGGGAGCTGGAGTTCATGGAAATGGGCAATATACGATAACTTGCACGAACGACTTTCCGTATGCAAATAGGGATAAATGGCCCTGATACTGATTGGCTACATCAGACGCATGCGTACTCACGCAACTATTGGACTTAGAATTTTGTCTCTCGTTATACCTTGTCAGTGATTTGTTCACGCAGATTTATCAATAACGACAACGCTCAACTGTAATTAGATAACGAACTATTTGTAGATCATGCTAAAACGGAACAACATAGAAGTAATTTTTGCTATAAATATTTTCGAAAGTGGGCCTACTTATCAGTAAAAGCACATATCTTTCCGTGATAGCGTCACTACCTTTACTGCAATATTTTGTTGATAATAACTCGGGCGAGCATGCCATACAGGCGGCAATAATGAACTTTTTCCCCCAGCATCTCACCATGCATTGCTATGCCAATACGTGACTCAAAACCCATAACACTAAACTAACACGGCCCATACACACATAGCTACCACTATAATACGGCCTTTAGGTGGTCAAATAAGACAGGGTTTGCAGTCTGATGACAAATTACCTGTAAGGTGGTCCAATAAGACAGGTTTTAATGTCTATGGCGACTACGTGTATGACATCAATCAATCAATCAATCATCATAGTGACGGACTATGACATCTATAAGGTTCTCTAATAAGACCGGTTTTACAGTCTATCATGTCTGTTCTAGACTAATGTAGCATAGCTTATACTAGACTAGTGTATCTTAGACTAGTATAGCTTAGACTAGCATAACTTAGACTAGTATCGCTTAGCCTAGACTACTATGGCATAGCTTAGACTAGTATAGTTTAAACTAGTCTAGTATAGCTTAGACTAATGTAGAATAGCTTATACTAGACTATTGTAGCTTAGACTAGTATTGCTTAGCCTAGTCAAGTATAGCTTAGCTTAGACTACTATAGATTAGACTAGCCTAATATAGCTAGGATTATACTAGCATAGCTTTGACTGACAAGTCACAAAAGACACGTAAGGGTCTAAGGGAATTAAAATTATTGATATTCTATAAATGAACAGGAACGTGATACACCCCTCCAAACACACACACCCAAGCTAGTATAGCTTATGACTTGTACAGCTCGGATTAGTATAGCTTAGACTAGACTACAATAGCTTAAGCCAGACTGCTATGGCATAGTGTAGCCTAGATTAGTATATCATAGCCTAGACTTGTACAGCATAGCTTACCCTAGTGTAGTATAGCATAGCTTAGCTTAGTCTAGACTGATATAACACAGCTTAGCTTAGTATAGGATAGCCTAGACTCGTATAGTATAGCCTAGACTAGTATAGCTTAAGCTAGTCTAGTATAGCTTAGACTAAAGTAGCATAGCGTAGACTAGTCACTAGACTAGTATAACTTAGACTAGGGAATTAAAATTATTGATATTCTATAAATGAACGGGAAGTCGATACACCCTCCATCAACACACATACCCAAGCTAGTATAGCTTAGACTAGACTAGTATAGCTTTGACTAGTATAGCTTAGATTATACAAGTATTGCTTAGACTAGTCTACCTTATACTAGTATAGCTTAGATTAGTATAGCTTAGGATAGTGACATAGTGTAGCTTAGACTAGTATGGCGGAGACGAGTTTAGCTTACCTCACCGTATTTTCACTGACACGTCACAAAGAACGGTAATGGTATAAGGGAATTAAAACTATTGATATTCTATAAATGAACGGGAACTTGATACACCCCTCCACCCACACACACCACACGCCTCAAGCTATTATAGATTACAACGTATATAGCTCGGCTTAGTATAGCTTAGACTAGACTAATATAGCTTAAACTAGACTAGTATAACTTAGACGAGACTGGTATAGCTTAGACTAGACTAACATTGCTTAGACTAGTATAGCTTAGACTAGTATAATGTAGACTACCATAGCTTAGACGATTATCACTTAGACTTGTATGGCCTATACTAGTAGAGCTGAGACTAGAGTACTATAGCTTTGACTAGACTAACATAGCTTAGACTACACTAATATAACTTAGACTAGTATAGCTTAGATTATACAAGTATTGGTCAGACTAGTATGTATACAGCTTATACTAGTATCGCTTAGATTATGCAAGTATTGCTCGTATAGCTTAGACTAGTATGGCTTAGCCTAATATGGCTTAGACTAGTATGGCTTAGCCTAATATAGCTTAGACTAGTATAACTTAGACTACTATAGCTTAGACTAGTATAGCTTAGCCTAGAATAGTATAGTATAGCTTAGCTTAGACTACTATAGCTTAGACTAGACTATTATAGCTTAGATTAGACAAGTACAGCTTAGGCTAGATTATTACAGCATAGCTTAGCCTACACTAGTATAGCATATCCTAGCCTAGACTAGTATAGCATAGCATAGCTTAGACTAGTATCGCTTAGCCTAGTCAAGTATAGCTTAGCCTAGACTAGACTAGTATAGCTTAGACTAAACTACTATAGCTTAGACTAGACCTGTATAGCTTAACCTAGTCAAGCATAGCTTAGACTAGCATAGTATAGCTTAAACTAGGATAGCAGAGCTTAGACTAAACTAATATAGATAGGACTATACTAGCATAGCTTTGACTAGACTAATATAGTTAGACTAGACTAGAATAGCTTAGACTAGGATGGCTTAGGCTAGTATAGCTGAGACTGGTATATCTTAAACTAGTTTAGCTTCTAGACTAGTATAGCTTAGACTTGAACAGCTTGGCTAGCTAGTATAGCGTAGACTAGACATCTATAGCTTAGACTATAAAAGTACAGTGTAGACTAGACTAGTATTGCTTAGACTAGACTAGTATAGCTTAGAGTAGTATAGCTTAGACTAGTATAACTTAGACTAATATGGTTTAGACTTGTATGGCTTAGACTAGTATAGCTTAGACTAGACTAGTATAGCTTTGACTACACTAACATAGCTTAGACTAGACTAGTATAGCTTAGACTAGTATAGCTTAGACTGGTATACTTTAGACTAGTATAACCTAGACTAGTCTACCTGAGACTAGTGTAGCTTACATTAGTATACCTTAGGCTAGTGTGGCTTAGACTAGCATGGCTATAATTCCTCTTACACTATAGTATGGCCCAGACTAGTTTAGCCCACCTCACTACATTTTCACTGACAAGTCAGAAAAAAACGTAAGGGTCTAAGGGAATTAAAATTATTAGAATTCTATAAATGAACGGGAACTTGATACACCCCTCCACCCACCCATCCCAAGCCAGTATATATTAGAATTGTATAGCTCGGCGTAGCTTGGTTAGCTAGTATAGCTTAGACTAAACTAGTAGATATTAGACTAGTATAACATAGACTACCATAACTTAGACTATTAGGGCTTGGACTTGTATGGCTTATACTAGTATGACTTAGACTATAGTGCTATAGCTTTGATTAGACTAACATAGCTTAGACTAGACTAATATAGCTTGGACATTGATCAGACTAGTATATAGCTTAGACTAGTATAGCTTAGACTAGTATAGCTGAAACTAGAAACGCTCTCTGGGATTCAGAGTATATGAAATATCCATACATTTATACCATTTATTTAATACACAGTAGATGGAGAGAATGTGTCCTCAGGCCAGCAAGATAAATAAATAAATAATCTTGAATCTTGAGGTATATTTAATGCCAAGATGTTTAATGTTTACGTTTGATGGACTACCCAATTGTGATAATTAGATAAATAATCTTGAATATTTTTCATCGAAAACCAGCTTTCAAAATCACATAAAACATGTACTCGCCTGACAGAGTCCGTTATAATAGCCAATCATCGTCAAGTTCATGTTGACATCGAAGGCGGGCCGTCATGCTTGCTCATTGACAGACAGCGATAAAATCTCGAAATATTTACGAAATACAATAATATGGCGTCGGTAATCCTTTCGGTAATTTCCGTAAAGCGATCACATGTATCCCTATTTGTATTCGGAAAGTCGTTCGTGCAAGTCATCGTGATCAATATCAAACAAATGGAAGTGATAGACACGCTTTTTCATTGGTCCTCCCAAGCCATGTGGTCACAAGTGGGTGTGACCTAGTTGACCATATATATTGAATTCCCAAATGGTGCAGAACACACACATTTTGTGCGCTCCATATATGGTCAATTAGGCCATCCCACTCATAGCGAACTGACTTGAGAGGACCAATGAAACAGTACATCTATTTCTTCCATTTACTACATTGCCGCTTTCACAGGAGCTGACACATCTAGGAGAACTGGCATATCCATAGGAGCTGTCAGGTCCACAGTAGTTGTCGTCATGTAATAAGAGGAGCTGCCACGTCTATAAGAGCTGTCACTTCCACAGGACGTGCCACCTCTACAGAAGCTGTCATATTCATATGAGATGCTACATCTGCAAAAGCGGTCATGTTTGTTGGAGCTAGCACACCCACTGGAAATGCCACAACCACATGAGTGGTTATGTCTACAGATTCTTGTATCTATACGTGCTTTCATATACATAAGAGATGTCATGCCCATCATAGCTGCCATGTGCACATGACTTGCCACATCCGCAGGCGCTGCCATATCTATATGAGCTCCCGCATCTATAGAGCTGCTGCATCCACACGCGCTGTCACATCTATGGGCGCTGTCATATACATAGATGTCACATCCACAGGAGATGTCCCGTCCACATGAGCTGTCACTTGAACCTGACTTTTTACGGCTACATGAGCTGTCATAACAATAGGAGCTGTCACATCTATGGGCGCTATCATATACATAGATGTCACATCCACAGGAAATGTCCCGTCCACATGAGCTGTCACTTGAACCTGACTTTTCACAGCTACATGAGCTGTCATAACAATAGGAACTGTCACGTCTATAGTAGCTGCTGTATGCACGGGAGCTGTCAGATCCACCTAAGCTGGCATATCTACAGGAGCTGTCACGCCGATAGCAGATGCAACACCCGCAATAATTATTATGCCTATAGGAGCTGTCATACATAGATGCTATATCCTCATGGATGTCATGTATAAAGAAACTATCATGTCGAAAGCAGCTACCAGCCTGTCACATCCACATGAGCTGTCATATCTATAGGAGCTGTCACGACTATATATGAACTGCTGCATCCACAGTTTTCATATTCACACGAGCTGTAATATCTATAGATGCCATGCCCACATAAGCTATCCATTTCCACAACCATTAGATTCACAGGAGCTACCATGTACACATGACTTGTCACATACACAGGAGTGGTCATGTCTATAGGAGCTGTCATGCCTATAGGCGCTGTTGCTTTAAGGAAGCTATCACATTTACTTGAGCTGTCATATCCATAGGATCTCTACCTCTCCCGCCCTCTCTCTTCCTCTCTCTCTCCATCTCTCTCTCTCTCTCTCTCCCCCCCCCCCCCCCCCCCCCGCTCCCCCTCCCCCTCTCCCTCCCTCTCTCTAACTCTCCCTCTCCCTCTCACTCTCGGCACTGTCCCCGCTAGAGAAAGTCAGATATGGGAGAGTCCTCACACGGAGCATGGGTCCCCACTTCAGTGACATTTAAACGGTATATAGGAGAGAGATGGACAAGTGATTTTCATATCCCTAGGCTACAGGAGACACATACTTAGCATAACACGTGTTAGTATGCGCCAAACAGTACTCAATAAAAAAGTGAGAGTTTTACATTTTTGTGGGGACATTTAAATGTGAGAGATAGGATGAAAAAAAATAGCAAGAGATAAATCACCCACACATATTTTCTGAGGATGAAAAAAATAAATACATATTTGGACGTTTCACGATTAGCCGGATCGTTTAAGCCACCGTAACTGCGGCGACCAGGATTTTGTCCCCAGAATTACGGTACGTCCCCGAAATGCAGGTTGAGGCTAGAAAATGGCCCAGTAGTTACGCTGAAGCCAGCCCTCTCTCTCTCTCTCTCTCTCTCTCTCTCTCTCTCTCTCTCTCTCTCTCTCTCTCTCTCTCTCTCTCTCTCTCTCTCTCTCTCTCTCATATCACAATAATTAAGCTATTATGCTTTCGTTAAAGTTAAGGACCAGAGAATATACAAATACTGTTGAATGATAACCTACACTAGGGCAGGAACCAATTGGTGATGATGTTTGTATATGCTGAGGGAATACATATTAATATCCTCTACATCTGGCCATATAATCTTTTATATTCGCTTTAAGCTGATTAGTTACCACGTCTTACAGGTAAAATAGTCAAATTTAAAAGAATTTGACTGAAAACCGTTGCGACAGGACCTACTGTCAGTCCCACGAGTTTCAAAATATTCATTAGGTATCATGTTACGACACTTGAAACCAGAAGTGTATGTTGGAAACATTTTGCCCCTAACCTTGCACCAGCAATGTCACTAATTGGTTCCAAGCTAAGAACTGCTAGAGTTAGTAAACTTTTTAAAAAAAATTCCGTTTTTACTGAACATAGTGTATTTAAAGTTGCATGAAATTATCAATAAACATCATTTAATAGTTCGCTTTTCCCTTCTTTTAAAGTCATAAAATAATTGCTTGTGTTTACTTCTGTCTACAGGTGATGAGAGAAGCAGAGAAGACAGGTTCAACTTCTTCAACAGAGGTTCATTACAACAGGCATGACAAGGTTAGTTCATTGCTGTTGTTTACCAGTGTTAAATAAGGCTGGCATTGACTCATCCAGAGTGCTCACGATTATAGGCTTTCTGCTATACGTTTATGCTTAAAGGAAGTGGAAAATGAACTCTCAAATGATGTTGACTGGTAATCTTATATAATAATCAAAATACCAAAATTCATTTTAAAAAATGTGTTTCTGGACGTTAACTCCATTACGGTTCAGTGGATCTATTTGAAACTTCACAGGATAACTGGACTAGGTCTGAGGCAGAAATCTATCCAAAATGAAAATCCAATATGGCTATAAAATAGTCATACTGAAAATATTTCGCGAGATGATTACTCCATTACTGTTTATCAGATCCCTTTCAGTGTGCATACATTTTTGACCGAGTTACGTCCCCTTTTGACTTATGAAATGCGAAAAATATCAGTTTTCCTCACATTTTTTCGCTCCTTCAAGAGGTTCAAATGAGAATTGGTAGGTTGCTTTATTATAGGGAGTTATAGAGCAGGTTTGAGTTTCAGACATTTTCGTCAATTTTCCATGGGGTTATGCCCCCTTTAGACTTATGAAATACAGGATAACTTTAGGGTTTTATACTTCAATTAGAGTAATATAATAATTGCCTATGTTTGCTTTTTTCTACAGGTACCAGCGCTAGTGGAAAAGACAACGTCCACTTCATCATTGTATGTTCCTCACAGCAAGGTTAGTTCATTACTGCTAAAGTTGGTAATTGTGTATCTGTGTTAAATAAGATCAGTGTTTTTCGCCGTTTGAACATTGATTTATTTTAGGGCTGATTTGTATGCAGGCTAAATGGCCAGGTATAGGTTTTGGTTGCGTTAAGGTTTTTTCAAACGACATTTACTCCCACAAGGGGTTGTCTGATTTAAATAAAACTTGACAGATTTGTTCTATCCGATAGTTAGGACTAGTCCACAAATTTTCCCCAAATGTTTTCGTCGTTTGAACTTTGATACGTCTAGTGCTGATTTGTATCCATGTTTTAGGTATGCTTAACCACAGCATAATACATATAACCTAGATGAAAATCGGCCATAAAAGTTCAAACGGCGAAAGAATATGGAAAAAATTTGAAAACCGATTTCTTTTTTATATGGGACGACTAGGGCTAAACATGGTATAGACTCCTGTGATGGGTTTTTTTAAACTCGCATAGCTCCTTGTAGGTGCAAATGTCATTTAAAAAAGCGTAACCAAAGCAAAAACCGTAACCTAGACCCAGAAAATATTCAAACATGAAAAAGTATGGAAACAATTTTTAAATCGATACGGAAGATACCAAATATCTCGCCTTTTTAAGTTGCCACAGGACCTGGACTGCCCTGGACTACATATTCTGAGAAACAATAATGTCCAAGCCATGTACATATATACAACAAGAGCTTTAGAAGATAAAAAGTAGCTTACCTGTATATTAATTGAACATCACAGGGTATCATGATTTTACAGTTGGTAATGCTTATAACATCAACCTGATTGTCAAGATATTACTCTTTATTAATTTCAGAATTGCTTGACCCTTTTGGAACTAATCTTGGACACATGATTGGCTATGCTGTAACTCTTGCTGTTAGGAATCATGTTTGTGTTCACTATGTCAAAGGTCACTGAGCTTGGAAGGAAACTGTTTAATTAATTAATATTTAATGTAAACATATTAAAACTCTACATTGTTGGCTTATAGGTAGATTGCAGAAACACACCAGCCACTATAGAATAGATGTAAAGTATGGAAGGCTACAATGTGCATTATACCGACCTGGAAATCAGCCACGATATTGTATCAAGAGCCGCCATGCGTCTAACCTGTAGTGTCACCTTTGTGACCGTCTCAATGTAGTCAAACCAATAACGGAATAGAAGCACCCAATCCATCTAGCCAGGTGAGATACGAATCACAGTTCAAAGGATTCAGCTTACCCTGGTCGACAAGATCTAGCACAGTATATAATCTGGAGAATGTTGCACAAACAGTTGCTGACACACTTAGTTCATTAAACATCTGTATTGATTAGTTTATTTGGATCATTGTCTGTATATACATACATATATATTTGTTAAGCCAAAAAGGCGAAAACCAACATCCTTCTGGAATTGGCGTACCAATAAATGATTTTTATCATTAAACTGTTAGTTGTCAAATGTATGCCCAACCATTATCAATGAGGTTTATTAGATAGGCGTGATAATATATTAATTATCCCCCACATGTTAAAATGGCAGGTCTATTGCAATCACCTTCCTAGTCTGTATAGCAAGCATTTGTTGGAAATCGACTATATTATTGTGGATTGCGAGATGATATTTTTGTTTGCTTTCACCGGCGCTCCACCCACTAGAGAGCCAGATTACTGGTCAAGAGGGCAAATATCATACAAATTCAGTTTCTCATGCTATCTCTGGAATTGTTTGATGGAATTCAATCAAATTTGTATATGTGAGTTACGCAAGTGATCGACATCAGCCAATCAGCTAAGTCGTTTCGATAGCGCCCTTTACAGATGGCAGGCTTGATGGGTATATTAACCTTGTGATGACCAACCACATCTAGGGGAAGTAATTCTATAAGCAAGAAGGGACAGCTTGAAAATGCCCGTGCATCTCCTCTTTTAATACTTATATGGAGAGATTGTCCTCAGCCCACCTATACTATTAAGCAGTGTGTGCGTGAGTGCATGCATGTGTGCATATAGTTTAGGGGCATACCCATCCCCTTCTCATTGGGAATTGTCATACACGCCCGTACGCTCACACAGACATTTTGAAATCAGCTTGACTGAAAGTACTTGCTGTCACTGTCAAGGACTTTCAGTCAAATTGTTTCACAAAATAATCAGTATCTTTCTTACCTGTTGGGAGTATAAGCTCATCACCATTATACAAATATAACAGTGATTATATTTTGCGGTGATAAAGAATATTATTTGTATCACACACACACACACACTCACGCACGCACGCACGCACTCACGCACGCACGCACGCACGCACGCACGCACACATAGAAATTTTTCAGATGGATGGTCACGATAAATTTGTCCGGGAGGACCTCATTTGCATAAATTCAAGATGGCCTCCACCGAAAAATGACCCTTTGCCTGAAATGTGCATATCTCTGCATGTAATTGAGAGATTAAGATAAACTTGGGGTCTAGCTTGATAGTTCTTTGGTTGGCCAATCCAGTGGCATTGGTTTCATGACCTTCAGTGAAAATGTTCCTGAGTCACGGTCAATCGCTAATCCTAATTTTTTTTACCATTTTGGCATATTTTTGACACATTTCTGCCTCTACATGGCATATTAAGACAAACTGATAGTTCTTTGGGTGCCCAATCCAACGGAATTGGTTTCATGCACTTCAAAATTCAAGTGCATCGGCAACAATCGGGGTCAAACATTACCATCAATTAACTCTTATGTAGGTTAATTATAGATATGCAAGTTTTAGACAGGGGATCATTTTGGGGAGTGGCCTCCTTGGATTTATGTAAATAAGGTTCTTCCAGATAGCCCTATAGTAATCACTGTCTCTGTCTGTCCATCCACAATATCTCGTATTGGCGTCCAATCAAGGTTGAGCTAATATATCAGCATGGCTTCACCCTATTGGAACTAAACTTGGTTGGACACGCTTCCGTATATCAAGAGGATGGAGCACTGTGATATAGAGGTGATGAAGCTAATGTTCACGGTCACGATGACCGTGGTAGAAAACTACTTTTTTACGTTTAAGTTTTGCGTTTAGCTCAACATATCGTCTTACCGGTATATCTCGGCATGGCTTTACCCTATTGGGACTAAATTTGGTTGGCTGCATGCGTCCTTATATCAAGGGGGTTGAGCACAATGATATCGAGGTCATGAGGTCAACGTTCAATGTCACTGAAATTTGTATATGACTATTTTTACGATTACGTTTTGTGCTTAGCTCAACATAGCGTCTTGTATCTCGCCATGGCTTCAGCCTATTGGGACGAAACTTGGACACATGATTACATATATCAAACGGATGGCTCTTGAAAAGCAGAATTGGCTAATTCATTGGCTAATGATAAATGTATATTTGCAGACCAAAAGAAGACTATTTTTGAAATGGCTAATGATAAATGTCCATTTGCAGACCAAGAGAAGACTATCTTTGAAATTTTACCACTGAAATACCTGGCTCGATAACCGAGTCAATCATTCCAGTTATATATTTTCAAAAAATAGTCCTCTTGTTCTGAAAATGGACATTTTTAATGAGAAAATTTAATTTGAAAACAAATTCCAGGGTTAAAGAGTTAAAATTAAATAAATTTTCTCGACTGACTGAATTCTGACTAATTCCAGCGCTACAATTACAAGGCAAAAATTCCTGTTTACATTCTTGAATATTTTGAAATTAATATGACTGAAAGCTGTACTGCCTGTTCAGTCATATTAGTTTCAAAATCTTCAACACCTTTATAATATATTAAGACCCTATTGTATCCGGACTCTAAAATTGAGAGTATTAACTGATGATGACTAAAGGCATTAAGTGACAATGAAGTAAAGATGTGGCTAAAATATTAACTATTTAGCCAAGAAAAATTGTATTTGGCTAATCTAGTGGCTCGAACATTACAAAAGCCAGATCTGTCCATGTAACCCTATGATTTTAGAGTGCGTGAACATTTAGATTAGGCTCTACTCCTGGGTACTGGTCAAAAGGTCAAGAATTTATTGTAATGCAACTACTCTGAAACCGTTCGACCGAATTAAACCAGATTTGGTACGTGAGTTACCCATACGATTTAGGAGTGCAAGAGAACATTTACATTTGGCTCCACCCCCGGAGGGGGGCAAAGGTCAAAGCTGTGAACACATGCACACACGCACGCCCGCACATAGGCAGGGAAGCATAGACCCCAATTTTCTTTTTAAAATATGGCGAAAACAGGTATGATAAAGTGAACAATGGAATGTCTGGAATGTCTTCTTCTTCTTTTCGTTCGCTGATCATACCGCCAGTCCTAAAGTGACTATCGACATGACCATAAGCGTTAAGTGCGTGGATCCATGGTTTATTAGAGTGCGCCGTGCGGCCTGGAACCTCCGTCTTCAGCACTCGAGGTTTCTGTCAGGGTTACCTCACCCTTACCTCCTTTAGTCGCCTCTTACGACACGCAGAGGATACGGAAGGTGTATTCTAAGGCCCACCTACAGGGCAGAATGTAAGACATTCAAACTTTTGCAAACATACACAGCTCATGTGGGACATCTAAGATACACTAATAAGCGTTGATGATATGGAGCGTGCACATGCATATACCGGATTAATACTGAAGATGTCATCTCTCAGCTATGAGTTGTGACAACTAGATCTACAAAATTAGTCTATCATTGGTCTTGAGCGAGACATTGTTTACTTGTATGGGTAGCGGGTGAGTTCACCCACATATGCCTATCTACAAAGCATGAAACTAAAGAAAATGATGATCCACTCCATGCCAGCGAACCATGAAGGAAAAGTACAATCCTGGGCTCAATGCTTTGCAGTACTGCTGACATTGCTGCACGCTGCTTCATGGGGAACATATGTTTCCAGTCTTTCTGGAAGCTATGGCTTCGCAGATTAAAGATGCCCTTGATAAAAAGACTACGTTATTATAATACAACCTGCGTATCCTTGATGATGTATAGCTGTAACAGCTGGACAGTAGTGTGAATGTGGGTTGACGATCGTACATAGGCGCACTCAGTACATTTCTTTGGGTGGGAATTCTACAGAAATATGCTGATGAAGGAGATGTACGAACAGCCTCGTTGATTAGCCAGGGGAGTCGATCAGTGTATTTAGACTCAAGAATCGGCTAACCATGCCTCATCTGTGACCAGTTGTGTGGCCTCCATTACCGAACATGTGTCCAGCAGAATGATACTGGCCCTCGAATTAAACGTAAACAATTGTCTAAAGAAAAAAGTAAATTGTTCAGGCATTTATTTACCAGTGTACTTTTCAGGCTAGTTATACGGGGTAAGATAAAAAGGCAAATAGCATATGCATCACTTTTACGATGACGGCTTCAATGTTAAGGTTTTGCGTTTTCCGTATAGACCACACACTAGATTGTAAAGCATGTCTTATTGGGCTGACCAACTTATACACCACACACTCGGTCTAAATGTAGGTGTGTAAGAGAGGAGAGAGGTATGGAGAGGGGAAAGTGAGGAGAGAGTTGGAGAGTGTGATAGAAAGTTGGGGAGAGAAGAGGAGAGGCAGAGATCGAGAGAGTGAGAGAAAGCGAAAGTGGGAGTGAGAGTGAAAGGGAGGACAAGGGAGGGAGAGAGGGGGAGGCAGAGAGTGGGGGTAGAGGGAGACAGGGCGGAGGGATGAGAGAGTGGTAGGCCGGGAGAGAGTGAGATAGAGAGGGGGATGAGAGAGAGAGAGAGAGAGAGAGAGAGAGAGAGAGAGAGAGAGAGAGGGGGGGGGGGGTTGCAAGAGTGAGAGAGAGAGAGCGAAAGTGGAAGGATTGCGGGGTGGGGGGAGAGAGGAGATGGGGGAGAGAGAGAGAGAGAGAGAGAGAGAGAGAGAGAGAGAGAGAGCGCGAACGAGCCGAGAGAGAGAAAGAGAGAGGGGGGAGGGAGAGAGAGAGTGAGCGGAGGGGGAATTGGAGAGGGATGAGCGTGTGAGAGAGAAAGGTGGAGGCTGAGGGAGGGAGAGAGTGAGAGACCCGGGCCAATACGAACCTACCCTACCAATGTTTTACTTTCATGGCCAAAAGGCATAATTAGGCTTTAGCCAGGCTTGACCAGGCCTTACTTAGAGCTTAGCTAAGCTTGTCCAGGTCTTACTTAGTCTTAGCTATGCCTTACATAGGTATAGTCTTACTCAGGCCTTAGCTAGGCTTGGGTAGGTCTAACATAAGCCTTCCATAGGTGTGGCCTGCCATTTGTTAGGCCTTAGTCAGGCTTGACTATGCCTTAGCCAAGTTTTCTTAGGCCTTCCCTCTGCCGTAGCCAAGCTTCGCTAGGCCTTAGCCAGGCTTACATCGGCTTTAGCTAGGTTGGGCTAAGCCTTATTCAGTCTTGGTTAGGCCTTATCTAGTCCTGGATAGGTCTTAGCTAGGCCTTACCTAGATTTTAGCAAGGCCGTAGGCTAAGACCTAGCCAATCCTAACTAAGGCCTAGGTAAGGACTGGCTAATGCGGACTTATGTCTAGGTAATACCTATCCAAGCTTAGATAAGGCCTATCCAAGCCTAGATAAAGCCGAGTCAGGCCTAGCCAAGCCTGGCTAAGGTCTAGCTAACGCATAGCTAATGCCTAGTCAAGCTTGGTTAATGCTTAGTCACGCCTGTCTAAGGCCTAGGTATGGCCTAGTCAAGCCTGGCTAATGCCAAGTTATGGCCTATATAAGACTAGCTAAGGCCTGTGTACAACCTAGACTATAGCCTTGTTACGGCCTATTTACGGCCGATTAGCTTATCTAAGGCATACATAATTATCGCTAGAGTCTATGGTCTAAGTAAGGCCTAGTCAAGCCTGGCTAAGGCCTACCCTACGCTACCATCTCCTACCCTACGCTACCATCTCCTACCCTACCGGATAGCTTCAACTAGGCTAAATTTTCTTTTAGAAAACCTGACACTTCGTCATATATCTTATTGGACCACCTTATAGCCCATATGCACATAGTCACCATAGACAGTAAAACAAATCTTATTGAGACACCTTATAGATCAAATATTTATTCACCCGACAGTAAAACCTGTCGTATTGGACCACCTTGGATCAGACACTATAGACAGTAAAACATGTCTTATTAGATCACTTTATAGAATACATACACATAGAAACCAAATTGTAAAACTTGTGTTATTAGACCACCTTATAGGACACATAAAACTTAGAACAGACATGATAGACTGTAAAACCGGTCTTATTAGAGAACTTTATAGATATCATAGTCCGTCACTATGATGATTGATTGATTGATTGATTGATTGATTGATTGATGTCATACACTTAATCGCCATAGACATTAAAACCTGTCTTATTGGACCACCTTACAGGTAATTTGTCATCAGACTGCAATCCCCGTCTTATTTGACCACCTAAAGGCCGTATTATAGTGGTAGCTGTGTGTATGGGCCGTGTTAGTTTAGTGTTATGGGTTTTGAGTCACGTATTGGCATAGCAATGATGCTGGGAGAAAAAGGTTCAGTATTGCAGACTGTATGGCATGCTCGCCAGAGTTATTACTTATTATCAACAAAATATTGTGGTAAAGGTAGAGATGATATTACGGAAATATTTATAGCAAAAATTACATCTCTGTTGTTCAGTTTTAGCATGATCTACACATAGTTCGTTATCTAATTACAGTTGTTAGAGTACAAATCGCTGACAAGGAATAACGAGTCAAAATTCCAAGTCCAATAGTTGCGTGAGTACGCATGCGTCTGATGTAGCCAATCAGTTCAGGTCCATTTATCCCTATTTGCATACCGAAAGTCGTTCGCCAAGTTATCATATATTGCCGTCAGCATGGCTGCAGGAATCTTAGCAGGGAGGTTGGCGATCGTCACAGGTTGTTTATGTATCTAATTTTAGAAAAAAACGCTTCCCTACTATCATTTACATTACGTTCATAAGTCATAAAACGTGCCATTTAAGTTCATTGTCTTCCTGACACTATAATATCATATTTCTTGCCTATATTTATTTGTCTGCCAGTCCCGCTCTTGCTATGTTTTTCCAATGAACATCTATTGCATAGCCTCCGTTTGATAAACACATTGAAAATTGAATTATAGTCCACTTGATAAGATATTTACTCAAGGGGGGTAACTCTAACTCCCAAATTTAATTTAGGTAATTTTAATCATTAAAGAATTGACTCCGTTGTTATGACTCGTGTTCAAGATTTATCAGGAGAATAAAGGATTGTGCTTAGTGAATATCTGTTGCCAAGAGAAGACTGTTGTTAAACATTTGCCACTGGAATCACTGACTTGGTTATCGAGTCAAGCATTCCAGTGATAAATTTTCAAAAATATATTTCTCTTGACCATTAACACTTTAGGCCTTAGCCCACGAATGTGTTCAAGAAAATTTTAAATCTTTCATTAAAAATGCCCATTTGCAGACCAAGCCAGTCATTTCAGTGGTAAATTTTCAAAAATAGTCTTCTCTTGGTCTGCAAATGGGCCACTTCAGAAGCCATTTTTGGCTGATATGAGGTTTAACGTGTTAACCTTTCTCCATATGCAGATAAACTGAGGTTAGTTATTTAACCCTTAAAATTCCAGTCCTTAAATTTCAAGACAATTACCGGGAAATCTTTTGAATACCTTGAAATTAATTTGACTGGCAACAGGAACAGCTCCCAGTAAAATTAGTTTCAAAATATTCAGCATCATATTTGCTACATAATAAAGAATTCTCCACCCCCCACACACCCCTCCCCTCCTCTCTCGTCACAGGACCCTCAAATTTATTCAAGAAAATTTAGATTTTCGGATAAAAAAAAAGTCTATTTACAGACCAACAGATTATTTTTCAAAATTTATCAATGGAATGACTGTCGAGCCAGTCATTTCACTGGTAAATTGTCAAAAATATTCATCGCTCGGTTTGATAATTGACATTTCTCAAAACCGCTGCAGAAGAGGCTTTTGGTTGGCTTGAGTGTTAACGGTTTAAATCGTTTGAATATTGACCAGGATACAGCTTATTTACATCTCCAATGTCTGTCAAGCTCATTTCAACATTGTCTCACCTCTGAAATAAGTTCGTGTATCTGGTATATAGACATGTAGGAGAGAAAGTGTTAGTGTCTTGTATTAACCTTTTAACACCCGAGTTGGTGATTAAACGGCTTCAGTTGTTGTCTTGAGAAATGTCCATTTGCAGGCCAAGAGAAGACTATTTTTGAAAAGATATCACAGGAATTGCTGGCTCAGTCATTCCAATAATACATTTTCATAAAATACATGTAATCTCTGCATGAGAAAAGTGAGCAAATTTGAGGGCGAAATGTGTAATTGGCAGGGACGTAAATCATGGGAGTGATATATATCCCGGGGTGGGAAGACCCGCAGACGGGATCCCTGCTAATTTCCCCTCCATAACCCTCAGCAAATCACACACACCCCCCCCCCCACTTATACTTTAACCCTTTAACACTTATATCAGCCAAAAAGAGCTTCTGCAATGGTCTTTAGAAATGTCCATTTGCAGACCAAGAGAAGACTATTTTTGTTTAATTTACCACTGGAATGACTGGCTCGATAACTGAGCCAGTCATTCCGGTGGTAAATTAAAAAAAAAAGTCTTCTTTTTTTTTGGGAACAAATTCGAACGTAAAAGGGTTAAATCTATGACACCGCTAATTGGTAGTGTGTGATCAACCGGAACTAATCCTAATATCTACATGTAGCGCAATGGGATAAGAACTGGGATAGCATAGGCAAATACCTCCTTCGAATTCATCTCATCAATTTACCACAACAGCTCCCAGTTAAATTAGTTTCAAAATATTCAGCATAATGTTTATTTAATTGTGAAGTTATCAAAGACTTATAATTCATACACTTGTGAAAGACTTCGATTTTCAGGACGGAGCTAATGCTCTGCGTCATTATGATTGTGATGTCAGCTAACTATAGTGACGTAATTGACTATGACGGCACTCAGATACTTAAGTAACAGATCGAATCTCTCCATTGAAAATTTTGGAAACAAATTTTCCAAACATGCCAAAGTCGAACATGGCACTAGTTTGTTTCTGAGCCTCTGTATATACCAAACAGTCTTCATTTTATGAGGGGACATATGATTTTGAAATGACATTTGTCCAGTCTGGTCCCATGTCGTCATATTTTTCATTGTTTTTAACGATGTAATGGTCATACAGGCCAAAAAGCGGCCTCTGTTATGGTCTTGTGGAATGTCCATTTACAGGCCAAGAGAATACAATTTTTTGAAAATTTACCCATGGAACGACTGGGTCGATAACTAAGCCAGTTATTCCAGTGATAAATTTTCTAAATTTGTATTCTCTTGGCCTGTAAATGGACATTCAATGGGTAGATATTTAAATTTTCTTTACCAAATTTGACAATTAAACGGTTAATTAAAGAGGAATATAAATTGCGGTATTCGGATACATGGCATTTATTGATTTATGAGAACTTTAGTCCTATAATGGTCAAGAATTGGTCAAGTGTGAATTCATATATGTCTGCATATAATTATAATAGAATGATTATAGTGTTGGAAATTGTGTAATGCCTTTAGGTTATGTGTTCCAGAGTTGAATTGCTGTATATGCGTAGCGCTTTTTTCCATAGTCAGATTTGAATTTTGGAAGAGTAATGACCAACGGTTTTTAGCTCACCTGACCCGAAGGGCCATCTGAGCTTATGCCGGGGCGACCGTCGTCGTCCTTCAAGAGAATCTTAGTGTGAATTCATATATGTCTGCATATAATTATAAACCTCTCAGAAATGGTATCTTCAATCGTCCATATGCAAACCAAACAGAAGACTATTTTTTCAAAAGTTACCACCAGAATGCCTGGTGTCATTTCATATGGTAGCATTTCAACAAATTGTCTTCTCTTGACATGCAAATGTATTTCTTGCGCCAACCACCCTCCACAGCTACCACTCAAAAAGCTACTCATATCAAGCAATTAGCTAGTCTAAGTTTTTCAAGCATCTTAAACACTTTCCAGGACAAGAAACTATTTGTTTAAATATAGGCTACCACTGAAATTTCTTTCTGTTCTCCCTCAAGTGGACATTCCTCAAGACCACTGCAGAAGCCGTTTTTGACTGATATTCGTGTTAAAGGGTTAGTTAAGTTGACACAAGAGGCGTTAATTGCGGATATATTTTTAATATTTAAATTTGATTTTAACCCTTTAACACTTAAATTTTTTCAGGAAAATTTTAATTTTCATAGAAAATATCCATTTGCAGACCAAGAGAAGATTATTTTAGAAAATGTATCACTGGAATGACTGGCGCGGTTATCGTTGTGGAGAAGCAGAACAGACCACATAGTCATACTTCAATGTTGCAGTACGTATCAGCTGCTGAGAGAAGAGATCTGGCCTTTGTCAACCTCTTTTCTTGAAAAGCTGTATGGGCCTGTGGAAGAACTGCAGAAAACCACAGATTTCATCTTGAGAACGGCTCTCCAAGTGTGATACCAGCGATCGAAAAGAAGAAGATGAAGAATTCCAGTGATAACTTTTCAAAAATAGTCTTCTCTTCGTCTGCAAATGGACATTTCTCAGGACCACTGCAGAGGCCGTTTTTGGCTGATATGAGTGTTAAATGGTTAATGTTCATTAAAGTATTTGGTGTGGTTATTCTATATTGTATACCAGTAATCAATGTATGTTGGTTATACGTAGGTGCTGGGAGTGGCATCGGCCGTGCTGTCTGTCAGCTATTTGTCAAAGAAGGCGCTCGTGTTGCGGCAGTAGATGTCAATCAGAAAAGCGCTCAGCAAACATCAGAAAACATAGCCTCAGGTAATGGAGGAATCCAGTCTGAGCTATGCCCCGCCCATCCCTAGCTAAGCTCCACCCACACTTCGCCTGTGTTGTGATCAATAGATCCCTGTACTCCCTGACTATCAATTTCCAGAAAACTATACAGGTAACTCAACAGTAAATGTTTATGAAATAGTAAAGACATACAATTCATACAACAACGCTTAGTCCGTCATCAAGTAAGCATTCGTGATGAACTTGGCCAACCGTTCAATGACGTAATTGATTCTGATGTCATCTTACATGTGACATAGTTGATTATGACTTCATATGATGGATGGATAAACTTGAAATCTCCATTATATCTTCAGAACCCTTTAATGGTTCAATTTTATGAAGAAAATGACAATAGATAGAAAATTTCCATTTGCAGGCCAAGAGATTATTTTTTTTAAATCAAGTAGGTATATACAGAGGCACACACACACACACACACACGCACGCACGCACGCACGCACGCACGCACGCACGCACGCACGCACGCACGCACGCTCACTCTTTCTCGCTCGCTCGCTCGCACGCACGCACGCACGCACATGTACACTGTGCGCAAACAGTATTCATTAACACTTTAACACTCATATCAGCCAAAAATGGCTTAAGCAGTGGTTTTGAGAATTGTCCATTTGCAGACCAAGGGAACACTATTTCTGAAAGTTTACCACTGGAATGTCTCGCTCGATAACCCACTAAAAATGTCCCAGATCCTGGCTTTACAATGATTTTCAGTAACCTAGCGGTCAACAGTTAACTCCCTTGAATCCAGGATACTGGGTATTCAAAGGTTAGAGAATCTTAGTGTGAATTCATATATGTCTGCATATAATTATAACAGAATGATTATAGTGTCGGAAATTGTGTAATGCCTTTAGATTATGTGTTCCAGAGTTGAATTGCTGTATATGCGTAGCGCTTTTTTTCATAGTCAGATTAGAATTTTGGAAGAGTAATGACCAACGGTTTTTAGCTCACCTGACCCGAAGGGCCAGCTGAGCTTATGCCGGGGCGACCGTCGTCGTCCTTCAACTTTTGCTTTAAAACACTACTCTTTATTAGCCGCTTGGCCAATTTCAACCAAATTTGGCTGAAAGGACCCTATTGTGTAGGCTCCAGAACCTCCATTCAGAATTCTGATTCTTCAATTCTTGGGGTCAAAATCTTATGTCTTATGAAAAATGTACAGGAAATTGTCAAATTGGTTCTTCTCCTTACCATTTTGAGCGATTTAACCAAATTTGGCTGAAAAGACCCTATTGTCGTAGGCCCCAGAACTTACATTCTGAATTTTGATTCATCAAATGTTTTGGTCAGAATCTTAGATTTTATGAAAAATGTACAGGAAATTGTCAAATTGCTTTTTCTCCTTACCATTCTGAGCGATTTCAACCAAATTTGGCTGAAAAGACCCTATTGTCGTACGCTCCAGAATTTCCATTCAGAATTCTGTTTCTTCAACTTTTTGTGCCAAAATGTTAGATTTTATGAAAAATGTACAGGAAATTGTCAAATTGCTTTTTCTCCTTACCATTCTGAGCGATTTCAACCAAATTTGGCTGAAAAGACCCTATTGTCGTACGCTCAAGAACTTCCATTTGGAATTTTGATTCTTAAATTTTTTAGGTTGAAAATTTTAGATTTTATGAAAAATGTACAGGAAATTGCCAAATTGCTTCTTCTCCTTACCATTCTAAGCGATTTCAACCAAATTTGGGTGAAAGGACCCAATGATCGTATGCCCAAGAACATCTATTCAGAATTTATTCTTAAATTTTTTAGGTGAAAATCTTAGATTTTAAGAAAAATGTACAGGAAATTGTCCAATTGTTTCTTCTCTTTACCATTCTAAGCGATTTCAACCAAATGTGCCTGAAAGGACCCTATCATCCTAGGCTCCAGAACCTCTATTCAGAATTCTGATTCTTCAATTTTTTGGGTCAAAATCTTAGATTTTATGAAAAATGTACAGGAAATTGTCAAATTGCTTCTTCTTACCAATCTGAACGATTTCAACCAAATTTAGCTGAAAGGACCCTATCGTCGTATGCCCAAGAACTACCATTCGGAATTTTGATTCTTAAACTTTTTAGGTGAAAATCTTAGATTTTATGAAAAATGTACTGGAAATTGTCCAATGGCTTCTTCTCCTTACCATTCTGAACTATTTCAACCAAACTTAGCTGAAAGGACCCTATGGTCGTATGCCCACGAACTTCTATTCAGAATTTATTCTTAAATTTTTTAGGTGAAAATCTTAGATTTTATGAAAAATGTACAGGAAATTGTCCAATTGCTTTTTCTCCTTACCATTCTGAGCGATTTCAACCAAATTTAGCTGAAAAGACCCTATTTTCGTAGGCTCCAGAATTTCCATTCAGAATCTGATTCTTCAATTTTTTTTGGTCAAAATCAGATTTTATTAAAAATGTACAGGAAATTGTCAAATTGCTTTTTCTCCTTACCATTCTAAGCGATTTCAATCAAATTTGGATGAAAGGACCCTTTGGTCGTAAGCCCAAGAACATACATTCCGAATTTTGATTCGTCAAATATTTTGGTCAGAATCTTAGATTCTATGAAAAATCTACAAGAAATTGTCAAATTGCTTTTTCTCCTTACCATTCTGAGCGATTTCAAGCAAATTTGGCTGAAAAGACCCTATTGTCGTAGGCTCTAGACTTTCCATTCAGAATTCTGTTTCTTCAATTTTTTGGGTCAAAATCTTAGCTATTATGAAAAATGTACAGGAAATTGTCAAAGTGCTTCTTCTTACCAATCTGAACGATTTCAACCAAACTTAGCTAAAGGACCATATGGTCGGAAGCCCAAGAACTTCCATTTGGAATTTTGATTCTTAGATTTTTTAGGTTGAAAATCTTAGATTTTTTGAAAAATGTACAGGAAATTGACAAATTGCTTCTTCTCCTTACCATTCTAAGCAATTTCAACCAACTTTGGGTGAAAGGACCGTATCGTCGTAGGCTCCGTAACCTCCATTCAGAATTCTGATTCTTCAATTTTTTGGGTCAATATCTTAGATTTTATGTAAAATGTACAGAAAATTTTCAAATTGATTCTTCTCATTACCATTCTAAGCGATTTCAATCAAATTTGGCTGAACGGACCCTATCATAGTAGGCCCCAGAACGTCCATTCAAAATTCTGATTCTTCAATTTTTTGGGTCAAAATCTTAGATTTTAAGAAAAATGTATAGGAAATTGTCAAATTGCTTCTTCTCGTTACCATTCTAAGCGATTTCAACCAAATTTGGTTGAAATGACCCTATCATCGTAGGCTCCAGAACCTACATTCAGAATTCTGTTTGTTCAATTTTTTTTGTCAAACTCTTAGATTTTATGAAAAATGTACAGGAAATTGTCAAATTGCTTTTTCTCCTTACCATTCTAAGCAATTTCAACCAAATTTCGCTGAAACGACCCTATGGTCGTATCCCCAAGAACCTCCATTTGGAATTTTGATTCATCAATTTTGGGTCAAAATCTGAGATTTTATGAAAAATTTACAGGAAATTTTCAAATTGCTTTTTCTCCTTACCATTCTGAACGATTTCAACCAAATTAGGCTGAATGGACCCTATCGTCGTAGGCCCAAGAACTTAGATTCAGAATTTTCATTCATCAATTTTTGGGGTGAAAATCATAGATTTTATGAAAAATATACATGAAATTGTCAAATTGCTTCTCCTTACCATTCTAAGCGATTTCAACCAAATTTGGCTGAAAGAACCCTATCGTTGCCTTACCATTCTAGGAGATTTCAACAAAATTTGGCTGAAAGGATCCTGTTGTGATGGGCTCTAGAATAGCTGTTCTGAATTTCTATTCATCAATTGTTTTGGTGAAATCGTAAAATTGCTATTCCGTCTTAGCTGCTTGGCATATTTCACTCAAATTTGACTATATGGATTCTGTGGTGCTAGGCTCTAGAACATCTATTCAGAATTTTGATTGAACATGTTTTTTGGGTGAAAATCTTAGATCTTATGAAAATTTACCGGAAATTGTTAAAATTCTATGGTGGTGGGCTGTAGAATTAATATTCAGAATTTTAATTAATCAATTTTTTGAGTGAAATTAAAACCTTAAATTTTATGAAAAATCTACCCGAAATGGTCAAAATGCTACTACTCCTGGATCGATCATATCTATTTATATTCAAATGCTTCAAATGCTAATGGTCCAGGTGTGCACCACAGGCCATTGGGTCTCTTGGTTGACATACCGGGTAGGTCTAAGTTAATTCTTTAACACTCATATCAGCCAAAAACGCCTTCTGCAGTGTTCTTGCGAAATGCCCATTTGCAGACCAAAAGAAGACTATTTTTTTTAAATCTACCACTGGAATGACTGAGGATACTGAGCCAGTCATTCCAGTGGTAAATTATTTTAAATAGTCTTCTCTTGGTCTGCAAATGGACATTTTCTATGAAAAAATTAAATTTTTTTAAAACAAATTCGAGAGTATCTTCCATGAACAAGGTCTTAACACCTTAACCCTCGAATTTATTCAAGAAAGTTTCAATTTTCTCATTGAAAATGTCCATTTGTAGACCAAGAGAAGACTATTTTTGAAAATGTAACCACTTGAATAACTGGCTTGATTATTGGGCCAGTCATTCCATTGGTAAATTTTCAAAAACTAGTCTTCTTTTGGTCTGCAAATGTACATTTCTAAAGACCATTGCAGAAGACGTTTGTGGCTGCTATGAGTGTTAAAGGGTTACGATAATTTTCAGTAAGGTCATTTATGGCCTTATCTGTCATAAAATCTGTTTTGTGATTTACATTTTCTTAGCCATTATAATCCAATTCAACAGCACATTAGTCCACCAGTAACTGTCTGACTGTTGCAAACCACCAAGCAATAATTTCAATGGGCCATAACTGTGGACCTGCTGAATATTTTGAAAACAATTTGACTGAATGTTGCGGGTGGTTTAGACACTAAAAATTGTCAGTCAAATTGTTCTCAAAATATTCAATAAAACCCGAAATAAACTCATTGGGAAATATAGTGTGCAGATATTCAGCAGGCAGACAGTTAAATAATTGTTTGGTTGTTCTCTCCTGAGTCCTGACTGACACGTAACCCTTTAATGGTCAAATTTGATCACGAAAATTTAAATATCTGCTTACTGAATGCCCATTTACAGTCCAAGAGAATACAATTATTGAACATTTAACAATGGAATGACTGGCTTGGTTATTGAGCAAGTCATTCCAGTGGTAAACTTTCAAAAATAATATTCTCTTGGCCTGTAAATGGACATTCCACAAGACCATAACAGAGGCCAACTCAAAGGCTTTTTACTGTATGTACATGCATGTAGTTTCCTATGAATAATTACTATATATTTTCTGGCGTAAGCTCATTTCGAAATAGAATCGACTCCATTCGTTGAAATGGGCTCAAATAACATTTTAGAATCTTTTTGCTCTATAGTTTTTGGTTCATGTTCAACAAGGTTTGTTTTTTAAATTGCGTATTGAAATGTTATAAATACAGATGCAGGTGGGAAAAAATTAATTTCTCGTAATATCTACCTTCTCTACTCCAACCAGCAGGGTCGCGAGAGGACAACCAGAAAAATCTTTTAATGATGGAGTTATAGAACCATCAATATAATCCACCTTTCCAGAGTATCCATCTATTATCTGATGTCATATGACAGCATAATCATCTAACCGGCGTGTAGGATGACGTCATAATCATTACGTCACAAATGATTCAAGTTGGCCTGCGTTTAACTCTTAATAGTCCGACACATTATACGAATTATATGTCTTTACTATTTAATAAACACGCTATTGAATATTTTGAAACTAATTTGACTGGGCGCTGTTGCTGCCATAGGCAGCAACAGCACCCAATCAAATTAGTTTAAAAAATATTCAACAGGTTTCCCGCATAGTTTTTTGGTAATCTATCCACTAGTCAGAAAGTACAGAGATCGATAGATCCCAACATGGGAGAGGTGTGGGTGGAGCTTAGATAGAGAGGGGCGGGGCATGTCATTTAGTTTATTTTGCCATCAGATGATGGATTGATAAATTGGAATAATAATAATAATAATAATAATAATAATAATAATAATAATAATAATAATAATAATAATAATGATGATCATGATGATAATAATAATAATAATAATAATAATAATAATAATAATAATAATAATAATAATAAAATAATTATATGATTATAATTTAATTTGTAAACTTACTGTTTATTGTTGTATTCGTATACTTCAAAAGAAGTTTATCGAAATAAAGAAATTGAAATTGAATTGGAACGATCCATTCGTTTTGCTTTTAGATATTTGCTTTCTTGCAGATCAGTGCAGTGCCTTTTCTGCCGATGTCTCATCCGCTCAGTCTGTGAATGAACTTCTGGACAATGTTCAGAAATGTTTCAGCGCCGTGCCCTGTATTGCCGTGAATTCTGCTGGAATCACGCGAGATACATGGCTAGTGAAAATGGATGAAGCAGCCTTTGATAAAGTTATTGACGTAAATTTGAAGGTGTGTACGCGTGCCACTCCGATGTCTAGCTAATCTCCGCCCACTCTGTACACTCGTTTTGAATCAGGTTTAACCCTCAAATCGACCAAAAATGGCTTCTGCAGTAACCTTGAGAAATGTCCATTTGCAGACCAAGAGAAAACTATTTTTGAAAATTTATCATTGGAATGACTGGCTCGATAACCGCGCCAGTCATTCCAGTGTTAAAATTTAAAAAAATGTCTTCTCTTGGCCTGGAAATGGACATTTATTGGCTTGAAAATGAATGTTTATGTTTCTAAAATAAAATAAAATGTACAGTTGAATATTTTTAACATAATTGAATAGGAATGTCTTCCAATCCAGTTACGTTAAAAATATTTTGCAAACATACTGACTTATTTATTAGCTTTACTGTACAACATTTGGGGCCAAAAATGATGGTTCTTAAAGGCAGGTGGTATTTTATACAGGTTTTTACTAATATTGACTTATCATATACTCTTTAACTGTCTGACCTGCTGCAAACCACCAAACAATAATTTTAATCGGCGATAGCTGTAGACATTCTGAATATTTTGAAATCGATTTGATTGAAAGTTGTTGGTGGCTTAGCAACCAACAATTTTCAGTCAAATTGTTTTCAAAATATTTAGCATATCCAGAGTTAAATCCTATGCAAAATGTCATCTGCATGAAATTCAGCAGGCAGACATATCATAAAAATGTATTAATTATTTAATTTTCAGGGAACGTTTCTGTTGAATCAGGCCTTAGGTCGACTCCTTATACAAAACAAGCTGGAGAACGCCTCCATAGTGAATATATCCAGCATTGCGGCAAAGGTTTGTAGATGACACATTAACCTTTTTACCCGTGAATTCGTTCCAAAAAGTTTACAATTTTCCATTGAAAATGTCCATTTGCAGACCAAGAGAAGACTATTTTTTAATCTTTACCGTTGGAATGACTGGCTGGGATATCCGAGCCAGTCACGCCAGTGGTAAATTTACAAAAATAGTCTTCATTTGGTCTGCAAATGGACACTTAGAACTCAAGACCACTGCAGAAGCTGTTTTTGGCTGATATGAGTGTTAAAGGCCGAGTTAATGGACATTTCCAGTTTTAGCTACATGTATGCCCTGCCCATCTCTAGCTAAGTTCCACCCATACCGTGCTCATTTTGGGATCAATCGATCCCTGAGCTCCCTGAATCTCAAACTATACAGGTAAGTAATAAGGAAAAATTAGTTACCTCTCCGGGATAGGTAACTATCCCGGAGAGGTAACTAATTTTTCCTTATTATGAATCATTTTGGGATCGGGACCAACATTTTCGGAAATATACATGTAAGCTATTGAATATTTTGAAATTAATTCGACTGGATAGGCAGCAACAGCGTCCAATCAAATTAGTTTCAGACTATTCAACAGCAGGTTAATGAAATAGTAAAGACATACAATTCATACAACAACGCTTAGTCCATCACCAATTATGCATTCGTGACGCACTTATCTATGTCATACATAGCCATCATTATGATGTCATCCTACGTGTCACGTAGCGTCGTATAATGGATGGATAAACCGGAAAGATCCCTTGACCATTTAACCCTCAAATTGTTGCAGAAAATTTCATCATAGCAATGTCTATATGAAGACCAAGACGTGATTATTTTTTTGGAAATTCCACTTAAATGACTGGCTCGGTTATCGAGCCAGTCATACCAGTGATAAATTTCCAAAACTAGTCCTCTCTTGATTAGCAAATGGGCATTTCTCAAGAGCACTGCAGTGGTAATTTGTTGCCAGCCGACTTTATCATTAAAGGGACAAGAAACTATATCCTTCTGCGTGTGTGGATTGGTCCATCCATGTTTATAGAATTTGATTTGATCTACAGCGACTCTTGCCAGCTAAAATAATTAGCAAGGGAAGTAACTGTTGCAATAAATAATTAAAGTCATTTAGAGTTGTCCCGCTTGAGCTGTTTGAGCGGTCATATAGTGAGTATTTTGAAAAATGATGACAGTTAAATTAACTATAGAATGCAGTAACCATGTATTGAGTGACCACCTTATGGAACACATGCAATTAGTCACTATATACAGGTTGTCTGTTAACTGTTTAGTGGTCAAGTCGGCAAAAAAACCCAGCAGTCTGTTCTTGAAGAATGACCGTTTGCAGACCAAGAGAAGACTATTTTTGAAAATGTATCACTGCAATGTCTAGCTTGATAACTTAACCAGCTATTTCAGTGGTAAATTTGCTAAAATAGTCATCTCCTGGACTGCAAACGGCCATTCAATAAAGCCAAAATTATGATTTTCTTTAATACGCTACAAATGAAGCCCTATATGCCAGGGAAGTAACTCCATCAATAAATAAAAAAGCCAGTAAGAATTGTCTCCCTTAGGCCCATGATGTAATTAAAGGGTTCACACGGGTCAATTTGTGGAAATCCTGGAAAGTCATAGAATGTGAAAATCTAAATTCCAGCCTTGGAATGGTCATGGAAATTCGTCATTTTGATCAGTCATGGAAAAGCCATGGAAACTTATAATCTCGCTAAATAAAAAACATGTGCTGGCATACGGCGACAGCTTATCAAAACAAAGCTTTGGCTTGGTCCTGTCACAACATATTCCCTCACAATGGCGCCAGTGTTATTGCGCAATCTCTTACCTTACTTAACCCATATATGGCTGAAATTCCAGACGCCAAACCTTTCTGTACATATAAATATATGATAAACTTCTGCTGGTCATGTTGCTGTAAGCCGTTGCTGCATATTCCTCAACCAAATATCCAGATTTTAACCAAATTTTGGTCAAATGATCTTATCCTGTAAATTTTTGTGTCAAAATCCTGTATTTTATTCAAAATTTACTGGAAGTTGTCAAATTGCTTCTTACCATTTTGACCGATTTCAACCCAGTTAGGCTGAAAGGAATCTATGGTTATAGGCTCTAGAACTTCCATTCAGAATTTGTATTCATCAATTTTTTGGGGTAAAAATATCAGATTTTATTTTAAATGTACCAGAAATTGTCAAATGTTGACACCTTCCCCTGGATATGGTACATTGTATTAAAATTCCATCTAATTCACAATATGCTGTTGAACATTTTGAAACCAATTTGACTGTCTTTGACCTAGATATTGATTCTTGGGGGTCATGGAGTTTGTTAATTTTATTCACGGAAAAGTAATAGAATTTCAAATCCTGAAAGGTGTACAAACCCTGAATTAATGATGTCCTGGTTGCAACATATTAACCCCTTTAATTGATGAATTCCACATATCTCAATTTCAAAACAATAATACGGGAAACGGGTGAATATTTTGAAATTAATCCTTTTAAACCCCAAATTAGTTCAAGAAAATTTCTATTTTCTCATAGAAAATGTCCATTTACAGACCAAGAGAAGACAATTTTTGAAAATTACCACTGGAATGACTGGCTCGGCTATCGAGCTATTCATTCCACTGGTAAATTTTCTAAAATATTTTTCTCTTGGTCTGCAAATGTACATTTCTCCAGACCACTGTAGAAGCCATTTTAGCTAATATGAGTGTTAAATGGTTAACCCATATATTCTAGTGTTTCAATGGCCTCGAGAAATCCAGTTTTAGCTATGCCCTGCCCATCTCTAGCTAAGTTCCACCCACTCTTTGCTTGTGTTGGGATCAATCGATCCCTGCATTCTCTGAATCTCAATTTCCAGAAAACTATACAGGCAAGCTGTTGAATATTTTGAAAGTAATTTGACTGGGTGAGCACCCAGTCAAATTAGTTTTAAAATATTAAACAGAATGTTTATAAACAGAATTTGTGATTTGCGGTCTTAATGGGTTACGGTGATGCTGTGTCTTTGTTATGGTTTATTCCCTCAGACTGGCAATATGGGCCAATGTAATTATGCTGCATCAAAATGTGGCGTGATAGGCTTCACAAAGTCCGCAGCAAAGGAACTGGCCAGGTTGGTAGACTCTTTTATGTAGGAATAGATTCAGATTGCAGCCACTCAGATAGGAATATATTTAATTGTCCACAGTCAGGTATTTCTATCATCATCATCATCATCATCATCATCCGTCATGATCCATCATCATCATCATTGTCATCGTTGTTGTCGTCATTCATCATCACCACCACCATACAAACATCATAGACATCATCATCATCATCATCATCATCGTCATCGTCGTCGGTATCATCATAAAGTACTATGATCATGATGACTAATATCATCATCATTATCATCATCCGTCACATCATCGACGTCGTCATTGTCGTCGTCGTCATCCATCATAATCATCATCATCTTCATCTTCACCACCACCATCTTCATTCGTTGTCATCATTGTCGTCATCATCATTGTCATCACCATCATCATCATTGTCATCGTTGTTGTCATCATTCATCATCACCACCACCCTACCAACATCATCATCATCGTCATCATCATAAAGTGCTATCATTATGATGCTTAGTATCATCATCATTATCATCATCTGTCACATCGTCATTGTCATCATCATCATCCATCATCATCATCATCATCATCATCATCATCTGTCATCATCATCCGTCATCATCATCCTCAGCATCATCATCTTCACCACCACCATCTTGAATCTTCATTCGTTGTCATCATTCTCATCATCATCATTGTCGTCGTCGTCGTCATCATCATCATCATCATGATGATCATCATCATCATCATCATCATTGTCGTCGTCATTATTGTCATCATTGTCATTATCATCATCATCATCATTGTCATCACCATCATCATCATTGCCATCGTTGTTGTCGTCATTCATCATCACCACAACCCCCACCAACATCGTCACCATCATCATCATCATCATTGTCATCATCATAAAGTACTATGATCATGATGCTTAGTATCATCATCATTATCATCATCCGTCACATCGTCGTCGTTGTCATCATCCGTCATCATCATCATCTGTCATCATCATCCGTCATCATAATCATCATCATCCTCAGCATCATCATCGTCATCGTTGTTGTCATCATTCTTCATCACCACCACCACACCAACATCATAGTCATCATCATCATCATCATCGTCATCATAAAGTACTATGATCATGATGACTAATATCATCATCATTATCATCATCCATCACATCATCGACGTTGTCGTCATCATCGTCATCCATCATTATCATCATAATCATCATCATCCTCATCTTCACCACTACCATCTTCATTCGTCATCATCATTGTCGTCATCATCATTGTCATCACCATCATCATCATTGTCATCATTGTTGTCGTCATTCATCATCACCACCACTCCACCAACATCGTAGTCATCATCACAAAGTACTATGATCATGATGATTAGTATCATCATCATTATCATCATCCGTCACATCATCATCATCATCCGTCATCATAATCATCATCATCCTCAGCATCATCATCTTCACCACCACCATCTTGAATCTTCATTCGTCGTCATCATTGTCGTCGTTATCATCATCATCATCATCATACGTCATCATGATGGCCGTCGTCATCATTGTAATCATCATCATCATCACCATCCTCATCATTGTCATCGTTGTTGTCATCATTCATCATCACCACCACCACCACCAATATCGTCGTCATCATCATTGTCATCATCTTAAAGTACTATGATCATGATGATTATTATCATCATCCGTCACATCATCGTCATCATCATCTGTCATTATCATCCATCATCATAATCATCATCATCCTCAGCATCATCATCTTCACCACCACCATCTTGAATCTTCATTCGTCGTCATCAGTGTCATCGTTATCATCATCATCATCATCTTCATACGTCGTCATCATTGTCATCATCACCATCATCATCTTTGTTGTCGTCATTCATCATCACCAACATCGTCGTCATGATCATAAAGTACTATGATCATGATAATTAGTATCATCATCATTATCATCATCCATCACATCATCGTCGTCATCATCATCATCTGTCATCTTAATCATCATCATCATCATCTTCACCACCACCATCCTCATTCATCGTCATCATTGTCGTCGTCATCATTATCATCATCATCATCCAGTTGTAAATTGTCTTGTTATAGAAATAAAATGGACATGGACAAAGTAGAAATTTCACTTTCTGTTATAAGTATAATATAGGATGTACAATACATGCGGGTAACATACAATATTCATATAAATAGATTACTATTCACTATGCTCATGTAAACATGATACTTGTGTTACATTTCTGATAGATATGGTATTCGTGTAAACGCGATATTACCAGGCTTTATAGAGACACCGATGACGGATGCGGTTCCAAAAAATGTCACGGCTAAAGTTATACAGGCGATTCCTCTAGGAAGAAGCGGCACACCAGCAGGTGGTGTACATTATTAAACCTAATACCATCGAATGAGTTTTTTTAAATTGCATTTTGTCATAGAAAATGTCCATTTGCAGACCAAGAAAAGACTATTTTTGAAAATTTACCACTGGAATGTCTGGCTCGGTTACCGAGCCAGGCATTCCAGTGGTAAATTTTCAAAATAGTCTTCTATTGGTCTGCAAATGGTCATTTCCCAAGACAATGCAGATACCGTTTTTGGCTGATATGAGTGCTAAAATGTTAACCATAGCCGTTGAAATTGCAATGTATTAATTTCAAGATAACTACACAAGAAAGTTGGAATATTTTGCAACTAATTTGACTGGAGGCTGTTAGTCCCATTTAAATTAGTTGTAAAATATACACTCAAATATCTGATGTCATAATCAAATTAAAATGTCACTTGTTCAATGTCATCACAATCATAATGACTGAGCTCTGTCATGAAAATCGGGGGAAAATCCGTCAGAAAATTGTACGAATTTTATGTCTTTGATTAATTTACACATTCTGTTGAATATTTTGAAAGTAATTTTACTGGGAGCTGTTGCTGCCAGCTCAAAGTGAAATTACTTTCAAAATATTCCAACAGCTTGCCTGAATAATTACTTTAAAATTTAGAGAATTTATTTAGACTTTAAACCCCTCTTGTGTCAACAGCGTCTGAAAGCACTCAAAATTTAAAGTTAAATTGTTAAAATTGTAGATCTTTAGAAGCTTAAATTGTCACTGTAATGAAACAAAATAAATCTTTTTGATTAATTCCTTCTGTATAAATCAAGATAATTTTTGTCAAGATAATATTTACGGAGCTTGGAGCTTATTTTGCACCAGGAATTAGGTAAATGTTAGTTTTTCACTGAACCTTTAATTCATCAAGGCCCTATCCAATCTTAATAACACTTTACAGATTTGATCTGTGCCATCACTATATCCAGTTTCCATCATAATTGAAATGATTTTCAAATACTTTTCATCTATTTACCTGGTTTGGACTTGTTTATTGTGGACCAAGAATTAGATGAATGTTAGTCTTTCAATGGACTTTTAATTTATCAAGGGCTACCGATAATTATCAGATTCCAATCAAACATTACAGATTTGTTCTATATCATCATTCAGTTTGCAGCAAAATTTAAATGATTTTATAATTTTTTCCATACTTGTATGTGGCTTGGACATTTGATTCATTAAGGGGTTGGTTATAGGGCAGTGTTTCTCGTGGCATCTAAATTTTGGAGGTCCCAGAGACCCTACACCCTGAAATCGGGGATGTGGGGTGGGTTGGGGGGTCCCTAGCTGAAATCTTGGGCTACCAAAACTAAAATTTTGCGTTTCCAAGCAATATTACCTAACCCATGCTAAAATTAGAGGGTACTATGGGACTCAGAACTATGAATTATGTACGTCACATGATAGATTTTGTGGGTATTTTTATGGAAAAACCTATAAAACAACTTAGTATTTAACAATCATACAAGATTTTCAGGGGTCCCATGGGACCCACTGCCATTACTTTTGGGGGTCCCAGGCTGAACTTTAGGGTATATACCCTCAAAAGGGTCCTTATGACAATCACTGCTATAGGGCCTACTATTTTAAGAAATCATTATATCGTTACACTGCTAAACATAATGTGTGATATGCGGAAAACTTAATGGGCTCAACACGCGGGACGCAATCCATCTAGTTTTAGCTACGAGTCTTGAATTAGGGATACGTATCTAAATATTTGCTTAGCCTGTGCCCATCTGCCAGCCAACAGAAGCCTATTTTTGAAAATTTAACACTTGAATGACTGACTCGGTCATTTCTAGAAAAAATAGTCCTCAAGGCCATGTTTGTACACTAATAATTGGTTGAGTCGACACAAGATGGGTTACCACTCATACCGGCCAAAATAGCTTCTGCAGTCATCTTTAAAAATGTCCATTTGCAAACCACGAGCAGAGTATTTTTGAAGATTTTCCGCACAGAAATGACTGACTTCAGTCACTCTTGGTCTGTGAATTTAGATTTTCAATGAGAAAATTTAAATTTTCCTGAAACAATTTGAGGATTAAAGTATTAACGTTTGCATTGAGTCTATTTAACTTTCTTCTTGTTGCAAGGCACCCGACAATAAATTCAATGAGCGAAAAATCTTGACTTGCCGAATATTTTTTAAAACAATTTGACTGAAAGTTGTTGGTGGCTTAGCCACCAACAACTTTCAGTTAAATTGATTTCAAACTATTTAGCAGGTACATAGCTATAGCCCTTGGAATATGGCGTCTCAAAAACTCGGCAGTCAAGCGGTTAATTCTGATAGATTCAGATTGAAGTTCATGTATGAAGGTCAAGAAAATGCAGGTTTTTACATGGTCAGTGTTCATTTGCAATGTCTTGTTTTTTGTGTACGGGGTCCATCGATTCATAGCCTCTGCCTTTGATGGACTGCCTAACTATGATGTATATATACTATATATTAAGAATGAAATAAATAACCTTGAATCTGGACTGTTTTTTAAATTTACCACTGGAGTGACTGGCTCGTTTATTGAACCAGTCATTCCTGTTTGAAATTTTCAAAAGTAATCTTCTCTTGGCCTTCAAATGCACATTATTTAAGAGCACTGCAGATGTAGTTTTTGGACGGCTTGACATAGAGGTATGTTGGTTGACGCAAGCGAGGTTAAGTCCTCTATCAGTTGCTATGTTTTGTGTTCTGTGTTCAGAGGTCGCTGAGCTGTGCCTGTTCTTAGCATCGGACAGAAGCAGTTATATGACAGGGACAGCTATAGAGGTCACAGGTACGTATAGAGGTCACATGTATGTATGGAGGTCACATGTATGTATAGAGGTCATGGGTACGTATATAGAGGTCACATGTACGTATAGAGGTCATGGGTATGTATATAGAGGTCACAGGTACGTCATATAAATGACAAGATATGAGAAATTATTTATGATGCAAGAAATAGTCTGTCTGCCTGCCTGCCTGTCTCAAAATTTTTGATATTTCTGACAAAGCTTCCTAAGTCACAAATATAGCACCTTCATACTTGTTTGAAATTAGTTTACTATGGCAGAAAACAGGTTCCAGGGTCAAATGATTCATTTGACAAAAGTTAACCAACTTGTGACATAATGAAGGAATCCAGTTTTAGGTATGCCCCGCCCATCTCTTTGCTGTGTTGGGATTGATCAAACTGAACTGCCTGAATATCAATTTCCAGAAAACAATACAGGTAAGCTGTTGAATGTTTTGAAATTAATTTGACTGGGTGCAGCAGCGCGCCCATTCAAATAAGTTTCAAAATATTCAACCGAAAGTTTATTAAATGGTAAAGATATATAATTCATACAACAACGCTTAGTCCGTCACCAATTAAACATTCGTGATGAACCTATCTACGTAATTGATTATGACATCATTCCACACATCATGTTGTTGATTATATGATTGATGGATAACTAGAAAGGTCCACTATGCTTGACCCGTAAGGGGAAAAGGGTATTGCATTCGGGTATGTCTGTCTGTGTCCGGATCTGTATCTGTATCAAATTTTAACACGAGGGTTCCACGACATTGTATGTGATTAAAAAAAATCCGGATCAGATCATTTTCTGGATCTATGGATATCTCTGAACCTACTGGTCCAGTTTAGTTCACATTTTAACATGATAAAGGGTGTGACCATAAACTCGGATTACACAACTTTGGGCGTGAAATCCGAAATCTTTTTACCATGCGACAAAAACAGAAAGGCGAGGGTCTGCAATCTCCGGTTGCTTTTGCAAATTATGATGTCAGGTGCTTGAGTGACAGATTGGATACCGCTATTCTCAGGAATTCTTGTTTAATAATCTAACTGCTGGGTTTTTGCTGGCGACATGAACTATTTTGAAAACAATTTGATTGAAAGTTGTTGGTGGATAAGCCATAAAAAAAACTTTCAGTCAAGCTGTTTTCAAAATAGTCAGCAGGTCAAGCGGTATTACTCATTGAAATTATTATCCGGTGATTTGCAGCCGTGATATAGTTAAATAAAACGTCATCATTTATTCCTTTTCAGGTGGACTTAACATGTGAAGTGACATAACCAGCTGCAAACTGACACCCGTGATTTTGAAACGATTTTATTTTGTTTATGATTTGTTTAATGTACACAGAGCTTTATTAATATGTTGTCAAATGCTAGTTAAGCTGAAATCCGGCTAATAAAAATCAGTAATTGAGATATGAGGAATTTATCGGTGAAAGGGTTAAAATCATATTCAATGGATCTTTCCAGTTTTAGCCTAAACCCCGCCCATCTCTAGCTAAGATCAACCCATACGTTTCTCGCGTTAGGATCGATCGATTCTCAAACGCCCTGACTATCAATTTCCAGAAATTTATACAGGTAAGCTGTTAAATATTTTGAAACTAATTTGACTGGGTGCTGTTGCTACCTATAGCGCCCAGTCAAATTAGTTTCAAAATATTCAACAGAATGTTTATTAAATTGTAAAGATTTACAATTCATACATGTCGGACTGTTGTGGCAGCAATAGCGCCCAGTTAAATTAGTTTCAAAATATTCAACGGAATGTGTATTAAATGGCAAAGACATGCAATTCGTACAACGTGTCGGACTATTAAGCGTTAAAGATGGACTAAATCGAGTCATTCATGCCATAATTAATTATGATGTCATCCTACATGTCACTTCGTTAATTATGACATCATATGACGTCAGATGATGGATAGGTATATTGGAAAGTGCCATTGTGAATAATATTTGATTTCTGTATCGTAATTGATAATTGTTGCTATCACTTAAGCGTGATTTCAATCTATTCTTTGGGGCAAACTAACCCTTTCATGGACAAGCCGACCAAAAGCCGGGGCTGCAGTGGCCCTGATAAATGTCAATGCGCAGGCAAAGGGAAGACTTTTTTGAAGATTTACCATTAGAATGACTGACTCGATAACAATGAGAAATTTTCAAATATTCTCTTCTCTTGACCTGCAAATGGACATTGACTACGCAAACATTCTGACTTTCCTCACCAATCTTGAACATAAACCCACTAATTGGCAAAATGGTCGGAAACTACCTATGCAGTGGTCTTGAGTTCTAAATGTTCATTTTAAGTCAAGCAAAGACTATTTCTGAAAATTTACTACTGGAATGATTGGCTCAGTTACCGAGTCAGGCATTCCATTGGTAAAATTTCAAAAAAATATTCCTCTGTTTGTATGCAAATAGACATTCCTTTAGACCACTGGAAATCTGTTTTTGGCCTGCTTAACCGTTAACCCTTTCACGACGAAGCCGGCCAAAAAAACAGGCCTCTGTAGTGGTCTTGGGGAATGTGTAATGTACATGCATGCGTATGTGAGTGTGTTGTCCTTTGGATGGTATTTCCAGAGTCCACAGTGATGTCTCGTGTTTCTCGTGGTATAATTCCTCTGCATTCCATTAAAGGATATTACGTTTTCTTTCATTCTGGAAGGTCCAAAAAAATGAAATATTACCATTAATGTTAGGCGGCTAAGGGATTGACACAGGGAAACAAATCATGTTACATTACATCGAGGAAACCCAATTGCCTGCTACGGATATCTGGCACACGCGCGCGCGCACACACACGCACGCACGCACGCACGCACGCACGCACGCACGCACGCACGCACACCTCCCTACCAGAGCCAGATTAAGCCTAGTGGTGAATCCAGGGCTTGGGTATCTTGCCATTTATCGGGTTCGAGGGTCCACCACCCCTGAAAATGTTGACATCGAGATGCTCTATAAGGCATCACCTGCATTTCTGGAGGTACTGTTTAGTGCCACTTGAACCTGGCACCCTAGCGAAACTATTCCTCTGCCACCCCCATGACACCTCACTATGCCACGGAGGAAAGCAATACTGACTATGGCTGCATAAATTCTGAATTCAGAATTCTGGACAGAAATCAATGAATATATATATCAGCATCCAATATGTGTGCTCTACAAACGTTTGTCAGTATTTACAAGCTGTACGTTTTTTCCTACAACAATCTGTATTACTATAAATGTGATTTAAGTCTTTAACCCTGATAACTTTGATGTCAAAACTTAAAACTTTCCAATTAAATTAAAAGATGAACTGATGTTCCTTTTTCAACAATGTAGACAGCAACATCGTCCATCAAAATTGTTGAAAAATGTGCGCCGGTTTATTTACTATTGACACAATAAGTCAGAATATTGGCATCAGAGTGGTAGGGGTTAACCTTTTAATGGCCAAATTTAGTAAAGAAAATCTAAATATTTGCATATTGAATGTACATTTGCCAGAGCCACTCATTCCACTGGTAAATTTTCAAAAATATTTTTTAACCTGCAACTGGGAATTCCTGACGACCACTTTAGCAGATGGTTTATGCAGTTGTGAACATTTTCACACTCAAAATGGCTTATGCACTGGTTTTGAGAATTGCCCCTTTGCAGACACAAGAGAAGACAATTTATGAAAATTTACCACTGTATTTCTCCAGGGATCGTCAAATTTTCCAAAATAGTTTTCTTTTGATCTGCAAATAGAAATTTTCTTGAACAGATTTACCACTGGATTTCTCCAGGGATCATCAAATTTTCAAAAATAGTTTTCATTTGATCTGCAAATAGAAATTTTCTTGAACAAATTTGAGGGTTAAAACAGGTTGTTCGTGAAGAGTAGGCCTACAGTCATCCCTATCTATGCAGGACATCTGCTTTTGCGGGGACAAGATTGTGGTTCTTTAAGATGGGTGGTTGTAAGTACCACAATCGTGTAGCCACCAACTGTGCATCCATCTGTCATATAGTGATGACTCTCTGACTGTAGATGATATCCCAGTGGACATTTCTACTTTAAGCTATGCCCAACCCACCTCAATCTAATCTCCACCCACACCACATCCATGTTGGGATAGATCCATCTCCGAACCCCCTGACTATCAATTTCCGGAAAACTATACATGTAAGCTGTTGAATATTTTGAAACTAATTTGAATGGCAGCAACAGCGTCCAGTAAAATTAGTTTCCAAATATTCGACAGAATGTTTATTAAATAATAAAGACATACAATTCGTACAACGTGTCGGACTATTAAGCATTAAAGATGGACTGTATCAAGTCATTCATGACATAATGATTATGACGTCATCATACATGTCACTTAGTTAATTATGACGTCAGATGATCAATGGATAACCTGGAAAGGTGAATTGTACCTTTTACCACAGATTATATCAGTATTTAATATTATATTTATACAAGCAGTCATTATTCTATTTTATACAATTTGTATTATTAAAACATATTTTGCATACTGTTTTATATATGTCATGGACAGAGACACAGAGATACATAAATATATGCGAGAATGTCATGGAAGTTTGAGAAATGAATTGTCTGCTTTCCGCAGACTATTTTCCCTGGGTTTTAACTCTGGATATGCTGAATATTTTGAAAAATATTTGACTGAAAGTTGTTGGTGGCTACGCAGCCAACAACTTTCAGTCAAATTGTTTTCAAAATATTCAGCAGGTCCAGAGTTATCGCCATTTGAAATTACTGTTTGGTGGCTTCGTGCGAGTGTGCATTAGGAAACTGCGATGTAGATGACTTTGTCAGAAATGTAAAAAAAAATAGACAGACAGACAGATAAACAGAGTTATGCTTATTGCAAGTCACAACTAATAATCTGAAAAGATAAAATACTGAATTCCGCTATTTACTGACTACAGTTGGGCTTGTGCTTAAGCATTTCCCAAAACACAGCTAAAGTTTTTAATTGCTCTGAGTGATTACGATCGATTATTTAAGAGTAATAATAATTAATCACCCTGATCCAAGTTACCCAGACATAACAACGAAGGCATTTCAATGACAAAAGTTACGAAGGCTATTTTTTAAAATGTATTGCTGGAATGCCTGGCTCGAACCAGTCATTCCAGTGATACATTTTCAAAACTGGTCTCTTGGCATGCAAATGGGCTTATTATTATAGGGCCATTTCCCACATATCTCAGAAGACGGAGATTAGTTGGGAGGAAATAGCCCTGCTACAGTTCAGGATGAGACGACAGTTGAAGACACGTTGATAAACAGAATGCGAGATCATTCTTCAAATATTACTGACATTAAACTTGTAATATCGAAATTTTACTTCAAAATATTGAACTGGTACCTCCCACATACAGCCAATATCTACATCACAGCTAGAAAAGGATTTGGGAGTGCATATCGACACAGAGATTTCTTTTGATACCCACATACATAACATCGTATCTAAAGCGAATAGTAGAGTAGGAATAATCAAAAGAACCTTTTCCTGTATAGAGCCATCTACACTTACTTTACTCTACAAATCTTTAGTAAGACCTATTCTTGAATACGGTAACTCGGCATGGTTACCAAGATTTAAACGACAATCCCAGGTATTAGAAAGAGTACAACGTCTGGCAACAAAGTTACTACCACAAATTAGAGACCACAGAAAGACTTAGAACCCTACATCTAATGTCATTGAAATAGAGAAGAATTCGAGGAGACTTAATCGAAACACACAAAATCCTTAATGATATGTACAACATTGATAAAAGCAGCTTCTTCGAACTCTCCACTAATACACGCACTAGAGGACATAAGTTCAAGCTCAAAATTAAACGCAGCACTAAGGATATTCGCAAATACTTTTTCTCTAACAGAGTGGTACCCTATTGGTATTCACTGCCAGCAACAGTTATAGAGGCACCAACGGTTGAATCCTTCAAAAGTAAACTAGACAGAAATTCTTCATGATTTTGACTAAACATGATTTGCGTAAAGAGACACTAGAGTAGAGAAGGAGACCCGGATAGCGATAAACACATTGAACAGGCCATATGCTTATCAGACCATCACAAAGTCATAGTACAATTCTGCCAATACAGTGGACTGATTTTGGAGTAGCCTCTGCATAGACAAGAACATGCTTGGTAGCGATTCCAATTACCGATAGCTAATCTCTGCTTCCACGTCCGCACTTTGTGGTTGCATCAAGAGACCCTTACGTAGAGGAGGGGACTCGGATGACGATGAGCACAGAGAATGGAAACAACAGCATTTAGACGAACCACGGCCTCCACAAGTGAACATGCAAACAAATGCTAGGCGCAGCAGGGTGTGACCATGAGTGTAGGCGGCACACCGCAGCTGACGCGGGGAGCACCCATCTGCATCATAGCATTTCCCAAAACACAGCTAAAGTTTTTAATCTAATGTCACTGATATACTGACGGTTTCGAGGAGACTTAATTGGATGGCAATGGTCAAATCATTCAAATATAAACTAGATAGATCTATTTCAAAGAATACTCTTTTGAATTGAACTGAGCTTATGCCTCGTAAAATGATGATGATGATGATGATGAAAAGATATACTGATGATGTGAAAATTTACAAACACTAATTATCTATCTCTAATTTTCCCTAACAATCTGTCTCTAAATTCTTATGTATCTCTAAATCTGTCTATGCCACTCTAGCTCTCTTACTATCAATCTGTCTCTAATTCTATATGCCAAATATACAAATTCATCTACATTTTATAGCTATTGGTAGTTAAAGCAAACAGACAGGTAGTCAAGCGACATGTTCCAAATAAATTCAGAACAATAAGCATGGCTGAAATATATACTCCTCAAGACACACCTGGGCAGCTTAAATCATGAATCCATTTCCTCACTCAATCATATGACATCATAATCAACTACACGACGTCTGCTGACGTCATAATCATGAAGTCGTGAATGATTCTATTTGGTGCGTCTTTAACGCTTAATAGTCTGACACGTACGAATTGTATGTTTTGGCTATTTAAGAAACATGCTGTTGGATATTTTGAAACTAATTTAACTGGGCACTGTTGCTGCCATAGGCAGTAACAGCACCAAGTCAAATTTGTTTCAAAATATTCAACAGCTGACCTGTATTATTTTCTGGAAATCGATAGTCAGGAAGTTCACAGATCGATCGATCCCAACACGAACGAGGTGTGGATGGAGCATAGCTAGAGATGGGCGGGGCATAGCTAAACTTGGAAAGGCGCATCTTTCTGATTGTTAATATGGCTATTGTTAGCTAGATTAAAGATTAATTAAAATGTAGTTTTTTAAATATGTTAAACAGTAGAAAACATTTCATGATTATTCGATAATTTAATTTTAATCATATAATTTCAGGATTTAAAAAATAATCACGATTTTCGATTAAATCATTTAATCGTGCACGCCTAACTTCAGTTGAGCTGTTTATTTCTGACTCAAAAGTAGTATAAGTCAGTCGGTATATCTGTCTGTCTGCAAAATTTTGGCATTATTGTCAAAGCCGCATATGTCACAACTATAGCACACTCGCACTTGTTGGTTACATAGATCGTCACTGACAAGAAAAACTTTGGTAACATAATGAGACCTCGTTTAGCACATATGGGCATGTTTCTGTCGGGTGTTGGGCGTGTCAACACAATTTGTCAGTTATGGAAATTTAATGTTATATTAGTCTTTGTTTATGTTATTTCAGTCTGAGTACTAGTTAATATACTTGACATTTGAAATAGATCCACATGGCAATATGGAAGTATAATGTAATTTTGTAACGTATAATTGTGTTTAAAAGTGGTAAAGAGAGAAGTAACATGCTACAATTTAGCCTATTTTCACTAATGCAGTAAGACAGTGTTAGTAGAAAGGCAGTGTGATAGGTGGTTGTTCTGCTTGGCTGAGCGCTTGATGTCATCTCATTTGCATATTAGTCCACACTCCTTTTTTTCATGCCAAAAATAATAACATTTGATTGGTCGATAGATGTTGGCGTGTAAAAGGGAATGTGTCCTAATATGCAAATGAGATGACGTCATCAAACTCTCAGCCTATCAGACCATCCGCCTATCTCCCTGGTTTAGGATGTAGATATATTAATATGTGCCGATGATTGACAGGTGTAATGGTGGATGCTATCAGAGGTTGAAAAATACCTGGGAGTGCATATTGATAGAAACCTCTCTTTTTATATTCATATAGGTAATATTGTATCCAAGGCAAACAGCACAATAGGACTAATCAAAAGAACCTTTACCAACATAGACTCATCTACTTTCATGCTCTTGTACAAGTCTCTCGTGAAACATATTCTCGAATACTGCAACTTGGCATGGACACCAAGACTGAAAAGGCAATCACAGCTATTAGAAAGTCCAATGCTGAGCAACAAAACTTGTCCTGCAAATCAAAGAGCATAGCTACACGGAAAGACTTGAAACCCTAAACCTAATGTCACTGAAAAGTAGACAGTTTCGAGATCTGATTGAAACATTCAAACTCACCAGGGACCTATATAACATTGATAAGGACTACCCTTTCGAACCATCCAGTATTACACAAACCAGAGGTCATAGGTTCAAGCTCAACATAAAATGCAGCAACAAAGCTATTCGCAAGCACTTTTTCGCTAACAGAGTGGTACTACATTGGAATTCACTACCAGCTACCATAGTCGAAGCAACTATAGTTGAATTACTCAAGAGCAAGCTAGATATCTAGTTTAAAGAAAGAACATTTGAATTTGACTGAACAGGCATATGTATACCAGCCCATCACAAAGTCATACTGCAACTCTTCCAATACAGTGGACTGATCTTGGAGTAGCCTGTGTATGAGCAAGAACATGCTCTGTAGCGATTTCAATTATCGGTAGATAGGTCTCTGCTTCCACATCCGCATTTTGTGGTAACATGAAGAGACACTAGTATAGAGAAGGAGACTTGGATAGCGATGAATACAGAACATGAAAACAACAGCAATAAGACAAACCACAGCCTCCACAAGTCAACAAGTAATTAAATGCTAGGCACAGCAGGGTGTAACCATGAGTGTAGGCGGCACACCACAGCTGACGCAGGGAAGACCCATCTGCACCACAGAATTTCCACAAATCAGTGCTAACGCTTTCCCCTCTGATGTCAGAATTTTGAATTTTCAAATTAAATTAAAATATGCTCTGGGTTCATTTTTCAGCAAATTTGGTGGCGGATGCTGCTGTCATAGACAGCAACATCATCAACCAAATTTTTTGAAAATGTACACCAGCTTCTTTGTTATTGAAACAGCAAGAGATAGAACAATGTCATCAGAGTGGTACGGTCAAAGTCTTAAATCTAATGGTCTAGAGGAGACTAAATCAAGCAACAGCAGTCAAATCACTCAATACAAGAACAAACTAAATATTGACTTCAAGGAAAGAACTTTTGAATTAGACTGAACAAGCCATACTACAACAAAAAGCCCTGAGGCAATAACAATCCAATGGCTTATGCCTCGTAAAATGATGATGATGATGATGATGATTATTGCCAGGTGTAGCGATGCATGAAAACTGATGGTGGCTGTGCGAAACGAGGTCATGTGACCCCCTCAGCCAATCAGAATGGCGGCTACTTATATCTTCAATCGTTACTAGATAAAGCTATGAGGTGCGGAGGGGTTGTGAGGTCTGGGGTGAGGGAACTCTACAACTATTAACTGCTATTAACCTATATGAGCATAATAACCTGGCTGAATTTAAACTTAGAAGTGCAATGTCTAACTGCAAAATTCAATCCCATTCTCTCGCCAACCTTCACCCATCAAAAAATCTCGTAGACCGCCACTCCAAGCATACTATGTGATGCACCATGAAATTAAGGTTTCTTGCAGCTACTTACCTAGTCCGATCTAATGTCTAAATTCAAGATCAATCGCCATACTGATGTGTTATGTCCGTTGTGCCATTTGGATTCTAAGACCTATTAACACACTCATTCAATGTCTAATGCTCACCTCAGCAAACCTCACTCCAAAGCTTTAAAACTGCTTATTTAGAACTTCGGACCTGCAGTCTGGGATAATCTATGTACCAACCTGCATCTTATGACTAAGGCAATTACAGATGCTATCCTCCTAGTACTGCAAATGCTACCCGTTCAGCAAAACCTCAGGCAACTAAAAAAGCAATGTCACCAGTTATGCTACATTCTTCACTGTGGTCTCACATATCTCCTCAGTCTAGGATTGTTAAAAGAAAATGAGAAACCTATCTACCATATTTTATATATATATATATATATATATATATATATATATATATATATATTATATATATATATATATATATATATATATATATATATATATATATATATATATATATATATATATATATATATATATATATTATCATCTGATTGCTATGGGTATTCACGTCTTACTAGAAAGGAAAGCATTGCCCATTCTATGTACGAGTGTGTGAGTTGTGCATCTATATATGACAAGTGGATTCACACACGGTCAGATTGATCACTGCTTCAATAAGTTGTACATGATGAGATGTGAAATTGGCAGTGCAGCAGCAGGTGTATGTTTTGCAACTGGATCTGGATCTGGAGATCTCTTCTTCATGATCGCAGGTCCATCTAGCATCATCTGCTAGGACAGGTGTATGGATGACATTGGCTATTTCATTCTTTAAGGTAAAAAGGATCCTGTGAAATTAAACTTCATATTAAGGCATATATTATCACAGAATCGTAACTGCCTTGATCAGGATCAGTGGCTCAGCTGTATGATATCTCTCTTAGATACGCTTGCCAAATGATAAATCAGTGCTGTTGGTCAAGTTGGTCTCAATAAAATTTGTTAATGCAGCTGTCACTTTATCACTTTAAAAAGAGATGCAGCAACAGTTCCTTGTTTGGATTCAATTCAATCAACCTAATCAGCAAACAAACGTGCCTTCAGGTATTAAGTTCGATGGTCTCCATCTTCCTCCGCAAACTCAGTGCTTGCTGCTTGTCAGTCAATCTTAGTAAGACACTTCAGATGATCAACTGAATCTGTAGCCGGCATGTCAACAGCTTCCTAACAAATGAAATGCTTCAAGATATATAAGGTATGGAATTTTCTGGTGAAGACACAGGGTCACAATTTGGTATTTATTATGCTACTAATTCGATTTATTATGTGTAATAAATCAACCAATCCGAAGGCTAGAATCGTTCCTATTTATTATGTGTAATAGTTCGAATTATTATGCATAATAATTCGATTTCCTATGCGTAATAAATCAACCCATATATGTTAGTAGAAGTGCGGTGGGATGGAGGTAAATTTGGTTGGCTCAACATTAGCAGAAGAATGCTGATGGGTCGTAAATTCTATTGGCTCAACATTAGTACAAGGGCATCGTTATGGACATAAATTTGAGATGTAGAAACCAAATCCAATCAATTAATCCTGCCGACAAGGTGTCCCCTGATTTTTCAGGTCACATGATGTTTTTGTTGAGTTTACGATTCAGCCTTGCATTCAGTAGGCTAACCGTTCCAGAGCGCATGCAAAATCGGTTTGTGCATTATATGATGTAATTAATGCGAAAACATCCGATTGTCAAGTCTGCAAAACATTTTGAAATGTTTAGCATAAGGAACGCAAGGCTGATGCATTTGTTTAAGGCCAGTTTAAGAATCAGATGTGTTTATTTACGGCCATTTTAAGAATCTTCATCTTGTGATGATAAAATGGTAAATCCTCTACCAAATTACTTTCATTAACCGTGTTCTTGTACTTCTTCTTCTTCTTCTTCTTCTTCTTCTTGCGTCAACTTTTGCCTACAGTTAATCACTAATGTCCCCAAATCTCACTGTACAATCATAGAAACAAACTTGTAATATTCATTGTGTATACATTACAGCTGAAAAATAACTTTAAATGTTTCCAAAATAAAACTAAGGCAGCAATGGCTCCCATCATGTTCAAGAGTGTAGGCCCCTAATAACAAAAAATGTTTTGGTTTTGCAAACATGTTATCTTATTGTATGTTTGATTATATCCATAGTCTTTAAAAGTCAATCATCTGAAAATTAAGTTTACATTTTAACTTGCGCACTATTATGGCTGCTTCACTGAAGGCAATTACAATTTACTGAATTTCTAACATCCCAATTTCAAGGTACTATATAGCAAAGATGTTGAAAATTTTGAAATTAATTTAACTAAACTCTACCGCTACAGCTCCCAGACAAATTAGTTTCAAAATATTCAACAGAATATAAAATTTTAAATGAGTTCGTATTCGAGCTATTATGTCCAAGTAGTTAAGTAAGAAGAGAATGATGTCTCTGGATGTTGATTTTATTGATTAATCAGAAAAAATTGTTTCCGATGTCTCGTCACTAGTTCAGCGGATAGGCTCCAGTTGGAACGTTTTCTGGAAGTCCTGCAGGGAAGAATGATAAAGTGTTAGTTCGTTTAAGAATCATAGCATGTAGTAAAATGAGACCAAATATATATTAACTCTCTGCCTGCTGAATTTCTGCTTAGTATATTTTCCAGGGGATGGGGTTTAACTCTGGATATACTGAACATTTTGAAAACAACTTGGCTTGAAGCATAGTCACCAACAACTTTCAGTCAAATTGTTTTCAAAATATCCAGCAGGTTCAGAGTTATTTCCTATTGAAACCATTGTTTGGTGGTTTGCTTCAGCCAGACAATTAATGGCCCCTACTTGTGTACTGTATAGACGTTTCTCTTCTCGCAAGACATCTGGTACTTCTACTAGACATGATTGTTGCGTCAACCCTCCATCAACCTCTAACCATCTTGTGTCAACAGCGCATGTTTGCTCAGTGGATCTCAATTTTCAGGCCAAGAGAGGATTATTTCAAGACCATGACAGAGACCTTTTAAAGGGTTATGGGTCAATAAAATCTACATTCTCTGGCTTAGTCTGTGTCTATTTTCAGTCCATGAGTGGACTATTTTTTAAAGTTTACCACTGGAATGTCTGCCTTGGTCATAGAGCAGTCATCCCAGTGGTAATTTGTCAAAAATAGTCTTCTGTTGGGCTGCAAATGGGCATTCTTTAAGATCACTGCACACACCATATTGGTCAGCTATACAATGAAATGCTTACGCCTTCCTCTATGACCTCATAATCAACTACGTGACGTGTAGGATGACGTAATCAATTAAGGCATGAATGACTCGATGTAGTCTGTCTTAAACGCTTAATAGTGTCACGCTTAATAGTCTGACACGTACACATTTTATATCCACTATTTAATAAGCATTCTGCTGAATATTTTGAAACTCATTTGACTGGGCGCTGCTGCTGCCATAGGCAGCAACAGTACCCAGTCAAATTAATTTCACAATATTCAACAACTTACCTGTATAGTTCTCTGGAAATTGATAGTCAGGGCGTTCGGTAATCGATCGATCCCAACACGAGCGAGGTGTGTGTGGAATCTAGCTAGGTATGGGCGGGGCATAGCTAAAACTTGAAAGGTGTGTTAGTTTTAACTAGAGAAAGGTTAAGTATAGCTGTGCATACTTTTATAATTGCATATTTTCGTGTATCGAAATATTAACAGTTCAACGTTCCTACTCGGCAAAACAATATATATAGTCTCAATGGAGGAAACTAGTTTTAGCTATGCCCCGCCCATCTCTAGCCGAGCTCCGCCCACACCTCGCTCGTGTTGGGATGAATCGATCCATGAACTATCAATTTCCAGAAAACTATACAGGTAAGTTGTTAAATATTTTGAAACTAATTTGACTGGGTGCTATTGTTGCCAATGGCATCAGCAGCTTTCTGCCACCGGCAGCAACAGCGCCCAGTCAAATTAATTTCAAATTATTCAAATTTAATTGTTCATTAAATAGTAAAGACATACAATTCATACAAGCTGATGGACTATTACGCGATTAATCAAGTCATTCGTGACATAATTATTATGGCGTCCTCCTTCATACACATCATGAAGTTGATTAAGACGTCATTTGATTGATGGGTAAACTGGAAAAGTCCATTGATTTTAATTAGAGAAACGCTAAGTATAGCTGTGAATACTCTATAATTAGATTTTCTTAGTGTATCGAAATATTAGTAGTTCAATTCATGCCCTACCCGGCAAAGCAATATATAGTCTCAATTAGAAACTATGTTTAAACTCCTAAGATATATATGCGCGAAAGCATGGTTGCGTGACTTGCACTCACATGTGACACACAGCATATGTAAAGGACCCTTGTAACATAGGTATAGGAGTTTCTCCAGAAACTGTGTTTGGGAATTCTGCAGGATACAGCCCTGATAATACAAGTTGCTGGGTTATGACTGGGCCAATACCGGATCCATACAGCCCTGTGTCGACTGCGCACCCTGCATTATCAAGGAGTGGATACAGCGCTTAGTTTCCGAATGGGGAGAAAGAGTCACAACCAAGCAGAATTGCAGATGTCATGATGTCTGATGTCGTCACACAAAGCACATTGGGGATTGGCAAAGCCTGTCAATGTGTTTACATATATAGATACAATGATGTAAGTGTCATTGGAAGTTTCCAGTTTATACATCCATCATATGATATCATATGCCGTCATAATCAGCTTCGTGACGTGTAGGATGACACTATAATTAATAACGTCATGAATGACATAAATAAGTTCGTCAGAAATTCATAATTGGTGACGGACTAAACGTTATTGTAAGAATTGTATCTCTTTTATTTAATAAACTTACTGTTGAATATTTACTGGGCGCTGTTGCTGTATAGTTTTCTGGAACTTGAAAGTCTGGGAGGTCGGGGATCGATTGATCCCAACATGAGCGACGTGTGGGCGGAGCTTAGCTAGATATGGGCGGGTCATAGCAAAAACTGGAACGTTCCATTGGTACTGTGTTTTTTCTGTGTGTTCATGGCAGTGTGCATATTATGTAAACTGTATGTGACTCAGATATTTACTATAGCACAGCAGACCAACATCACTGGTGTGATCACAGTTATGTTCAGACACATAGCTGCATTGGTTCAGGCTTGTTTCATGTCCAAGGCAGTGGACACGAGATAGATGAATCGGTCCATCACCTTTATCAGCATTCCTAAGATAAGCACCACTAGCATCGCTTCTGTCAACAAGGAAAGTACAACTATGGTCAATGATTACATGCAAATTCATCTAGCCCACCACCCTCATAGCAACCCATCCAAATACTGATAATGTGTTTGAGATATATTGGCTGGTCTGATATTTGAATGACATCAATGCTGAATTGGTATGTCAGTTTCATGCTGCTGCTGCCACTGCTGCTGCTAATAATAATAATAACCGTGATAACGATGATGACGACGACGACTGCTACTGCTGCTGCTGCTGCTGCTGCTGCTGCTGCTACTACTACTACTTGTGATGAAATTTGGAATCGGGCAGACCTCCCCAGAGCCCGAATTCATGAAACAACTTAAGTCCAAGTAAGCCACTTATTTCACTACTTAGGTGAGGTGCTTACTTTAAGCAATATTCATGAAACTGATTAACTACGCCAATGCCCGTAAATCTCGACTTCGAAATAAGACACATCCAGAGGTGTCTTAAATTTGAGCAGGGTGGTCAAAACAGCATTATATAGTCAGTGTACCAACCAGTTCGTGTTGGAATTAATATGGAATAACTATTTTAATAGTAGGAGCTATGATAGAAAGATGGGTTGTTCTCCATTGGGATTGGGATTTTCGAGATTGTTTAAACCCACTAGATGCATCCCTTAGAATTAGGACACACAGAATCTGTGATGAGGGATAATACATCTATGGATAATTTCTATGTTAATCATGGGGGAAATGAGATGGCATCTCATTTCCCCCATGATTAACATAGAAATTACCCATAGATGTATTATCCCTCATCACAGATTCTTTTCTTTTCTTACAAACAAAGGTTGTTTTTTTACATCAAAATGTTTTTCATCTCCATAATGCATTTATCCCCTTTTCTGGTTTTAATTGTTCACAGTGCAAATTACTTGGGGTGTTTTCAGTGCCATCAGTCTTTCGCCTATGAGATTGTGTATTTTCGTCCAGTGGTGGACACAGATTTATGCATCACGACTTTGGAAGTTTATGCAGGTGGAAAAGAGCTTCCACTGGATACAGTTGAAGAGATGATTTTGAACAACGCTTCCCCGTGAACATACTTGTGAAAGCTAACTTCCACTATGCCACCCTTTTCAACAGAAACACCGTGTGAGAAAGAACTTCCTCATCACCGCTCTCGTGACAAGAACTCCTGTGAAAACAGACTTCCTCTGCATCGCTTTTGTGACCCATTCTCCGGGAGGATCTACTCGATGTTTCATCCACTCTAAGAACTTCCACCCGCCCAGCCTTTGTGATCTCTGGCTGTCAAAGATTAAGTCACCGTGTGACGTTGTGCCTTGGGAATATAACTACCATGTCTGGTTCAAAACCAACAAATATCACAATAGCAAGACCTAGACCCAGCAATCACAGGATTTTCTGTGACTGTGACCTTTCTACCATGCTTCTAGAACTTGAACTGTGTAGGTTAAATCTTAAATGAACTCACGAATCTAGTTCTCTATTCCTTACAGATTCCTAGATACGTCGCCTTAAGCGCCGTTCATTTGTATCCTACTCTTTAAAGGCTGTTTTATTTTTTGTGTTAGGAAGTGTTCTAAAGTAGGCTGCCTTTCCTAGCTGTCACCTGCGGATGACTAGCATTGTAGTGGCATCGCCTTTTTTAATAACGCTTTGTGCAGCGTAAAGAAATTAAAACTATACTGCGATCTGTGATGCATCTTCCCTTCGCTAAAAAGGTTGCTTCTTTCACTCATTTTCGTAGATCCCCGCACTTCACTTGCAACTCCCGCAAATATTATAAAGTCGTCAGTGGACGTTTTCTGCCACTTTTCCCTGCTTAGCTCCCGTTCTAAATTTCCGCAATCGATGCGTTCCTTTTTTACACCTCGATCTGCGCTGTTTCAGCTGGCCTCGAGGCACTTTGAGTAGGAAATATTGCTGGGACTAGGAAAGTCCCTTGGTTTGCCGGGCCCCTCAGCTCACCTTACCCATACCCTAAAACTTCGTCGCCAACTTCCCGCACCATAGCGAATGGTTTCGATGCCACAATATTACATCATGCCACGTGAGACAGCTCCACATAGATGCATTCCTTTCACGGCTTCGATAACCATGCCATCCTTTTGACTCTTGCATTTTCTTTTCTTAGTGAGAAGGTTTCGCAGTCTAAATTCACCAACACCCACACCAGCATATAGGATGCACTAGGCCTATCACCTAGGCAAGAGCAAACACCGCAGCTTGATCTCTGTTGATTAACGAACCTTTTTTAGACCTCTTGGCCAGCAGTCAGGATAATCATATTGATAGCTAAGCGATACTGCAGTTAACACCAGTCCCCAGCAACTGAACAAGATAATTGCCACATCACATGCAATATTTTTTGCAAGTTTGCTGTGCCTTTTCAGCCTGTCACCATTTTAGACCACAGCAGCGCCCAGACTTGGCAGCGGTTCCACTAAACTCTTTCCTCTTTAATTACATGGGCCAGTTTGTATGTCTGAAACTCGGAAGGCTGCCCCTTGGACCACGTCAAAACCTTTTTGATGTTGCTTGAGTCGTTCTAGGCTCTTAACTAAAGATTCGCCCACCCTTGCGAGGGAAGAGGTTCTCAATTAATATAACCGATCGCGTCCTCCTGAGGCCTTAAAACTAAAAAAAATCTTAGCTAACTAGACCAGCGCCTTGCATGGGATCTCTTCTAACGATAGAATTAGGCATTAACCAAAGGCCTCTGAATTTCTGCTGAGAACATCGAATCAACCAGGCGGTAACCATTAACCATCCCCAAACCCCCACATGTTCCTAATCATTAGGACACTAAAGTAGGTTTCTCCTCTTTCTTCCACTCCACCTTAAGCGGACAGCTGGGAAATAGTTAGCTTTTAGCAGCAAAAGACTTTCACGACCCACTATCATTAACTATACAGATTAACGAGATGAACAGTGACCGCTAGTGACGTATTGACTAGCTGGGATAAATAGGAAAGCCCACTGTCTCTTCTCCCACTCCAAAGGGATCCCCGATCCTCTCGCTTAGGGCCCTCCCGAGAGACAGCCGTTTCCCCTGCCACCTCAAAGGCAGACTCACCCCTGAGCGACGCTATTTCGGATAGGGTGATGCTAGTCAATTAGGATGTGAATTGCTCATATCGCCACCCCGTACACAACTTTTGGACAATGGCAAAATGTAGCTTAGGAACCATAAAACGTTAAGTAAGACCACCCTCGTGTCTTCTCTCTTGCTCCCGTTCCCTTCCTCGACACACCCGAGAGAGAGAGAGAGAGAGAGAGAGAGAGAGAGAGAGAGAGAGAGAGGCGCTTCAAATGAGCTTGACTCAAATGCAGACAGGAAAGATAAAAAAAAAACACTTGCGGTTAAGAGAGCCGCCTGCGGCCCTATCCTCCTGTTTCACATGCACCGCATCCATACGCACCTTCGGCCCCCCCCCCCAGGATTAACCAGACCGTATTCCTCTTCTCAGAAGAAATCACTGATCTGCCTGTGTATGCCTTCTCGACCGAGCGCGCCCAGGAGATTCGCCTCCCTCGTCGCCAACAGAGCCGCCGCCAATGCCACTGTCACAGAAACTACTTCTGCCAAAACCACCATAGGAACATCCATCACAGAAACCACCAGCACAGGAACCACTACCACCTTCTCAATCGCCGTGATAAACGTCGCTGCCACACCACTGACAACTTATGCCATTCAAATCGCTTCTGCCGGAACGAACGTACACGTCAGCATGACCCTCTTCCGCTCTGACTGAAATAGAAAGGGAACAGAAGGAAGGAAAAATCTAATGTGGATCGTGACGGATATTGAAAGAGGAATTACTGCTCCAAGCGCCGATCTTTCACCTGCAGATTGAAATCCAACATCTGCGAACTACGTGATTGTACCATACCATCCTCCTGAAGTTGATCCGGAATTCCACCTACTCTTATCATAACATCACTGTGGTTTAAATAACGAACTGTCGATATATCTTTAACATAAAGGATAATAAACTCTCCCGACACTGTTGTAGAATTTTCCCCATAGTACTTACAGCATTCAAAGAACAAGTAAATAAATTATCCAATCAACAATGGCTGAGAAAATTCCTGATTTCAAAGGGATGTGACTCTAGAGACCATGCGAGCATGCAGCCATGAAAATAAGATAAGGAAATGTTGATTTTTGCAGTCAAAAATAATAGTATTTTTGTACATTTATAGCGAAAATTTACCTCAAAAAAATTGATTTCTGTTATCATTCAAATGGACATTCATCAAAACGTGTAATGGTCAAGAAAATGGAGATTTCTGCTTTACCAGTCTCCAATTGCAGACCAAGAAGAGTACTTTTGAAAATTTACCACTGGAATGACTGGCTCTGTTACCGAGCCAGTCATTCCAGTGATAAATTTCAAAAATATTTTTCTCTTAGCATGCAAATGGACATTTCTCAAGAAGACTGCAGAGGTCGCTTTTGACCAAATTGACCATTAAGGGATAAGTTGACACAAGAGGGGTTAAATAAATATCCAGAGATTGTGTACTCTTCCGGACAACTCATCGATTAATTAGGCGACGTATTTTCTTCTGACCCCTAAGTTTACTGTTCTGACCACGTATCTTTTCCAAAATGGTTATCTTCCATTAAAAACGGGGAAATTCCTCCTTCATGGTCTACTTGTATCACGCTTAACTCCCCTTGTGTTAACAGAGCCTTAAAGCGTTCGAAATACTACTTGATATATCAATTAAACATTTTGATGCTCAATATTTTTCAAGATATTTTAATATTAGAAGACTTTTTGTAAATTTACCACTAAAATTTTTCGCCGGCTTGACCATTAAAGGGGTAATGGTAAAGAAAATTAACTTTTTTACTTAGCCAATGTCGTCTATCTGCATGCCGAGAGAAGAGTATTTTTGAAAATTTACCACTAGAATGACTGGCTCGGTTACCGAGCCAGTCATTCTAGTGGTAAATATAAAAAAATACTCTTCTCTAGGCCTTTCAAATAGCCATGTCTGAAGACCACTGCAAAATAGTTTTTGTTCAGTCTGACCATTAAAGGTTTAAGTTGACACATGGGGTTATCCCTGCTAAACAATTTCCTCATCGCAACTAATCTCCTCCAGCCATGAATAGGTTGACACACGCACGCTTGCACATGAGAACTATGCATAACATACCTGTACCCAAGCATCCTACACATGACTCGAATAGCGCATGTGTTGATGGACATAGAACAAATTGTTCCCCATGTCCCGTTCATGAACACCTCCACACGACCTGCATCCATATAACGATCTCCTCCTAGCCCGATTACCAACCGAATAGCCTCGATTTCTGTGTCATTCATAGAAAGACCCGATCCTGTAAACATAGTCATGATTCAAAGAAGTGTGGCATTTAGTTCATACAATTACGGATTCATAATGATCATCAACTGTACGAAACCAGGTACATAATTAAAATGATCTTGCAACTTAAGCATATACTGTAAGTCTAATCGTTGGCAGATCTGGTCCACTATAAATAATAGCACATATTCGAGGAGGAATATGTGGTCCCCATACAACATGTTGATATATTTTTCTAACTTACTTTTTGTAATCCTCAACGTGTTTAGTATCACGAAATATTGTCCCATGGGGTCGGTTTCGCGAACATCTTGGCGACCATCTTAGATTTCCAATGGCACTCGATAACCAGCATCATATTACCCGCTTTTTAATATATCGAGAGGGTTATTTTCACGAGTCAGCCGTCAGGGGGTCTGTTTGTATCAATGTGTACGAATATTTACAAACGCACCAAGATACAATGCACCAAGATGGCAAGCACCACGACTCACCTCAGTTGAGGTAAAGGAGTGCTTGTTACCCGCAAGGAAAAGTACTCCATCTATACATCACTTAGGCTACTTGTATCTGTTGAGGTGCTAATGTTTAGATACCATGCTAATTTGACCAAAGTCCAAAGATTCGTTTTAATAACCAATGGACCTTTCCATTTTTAGCTATGCCCCGCTCATCACTAGCTAAGCTCCACCCACACCTCGCCGTGTTGGGATTGATCGATCCCCAAATGCCCTAGCTATCAATTTCCTGAAAACTATACAGGGAAGCTGTTGAATATTTTGTAACTAATCTGACTGGGTGCTGTTGCTGCCTATGGCAGCAACAGCGCCCAGTAAAATTAGTTTCAAAATATTCAACAGAATGTTTATTAAATAGTAAAAGCAAACAATTTGTACAACAACACATAGACCGTCTTCAAATAAGCGTTCGTGACGTACTTATCGACGTCATTAATGACGTCATTCATTATGATGTCATTGTATACATCACGCAGTTCATTATGACGTCATATGATGGTGGGTACTCTGGAAAGGTGAATTACAAACAGATTCGTCCGCAATTTCATAGTGTTTCAGATTGCATTTTCACTGCATGATTCAAATGCTTATTTACTAATGCAATCTCTATTTTCTGTTCTAGGTGAATGTCTTATTGTACAACAAGCTAGAACCTGGCGGTGGTAAAAAATTAACTAACAATCGTCGCGTACATATAGTATGATGATGCATACTGATGCCAAAGTCAATAAAACACAAGAGTGATGATAGTGGTGGGAACAGAAGAACTACATGTATTCATTTAGATTTCACAGCGCTCAGTCAAATGACCTTTCCAATTTACACATCCATCATATGACGCCATAAGCAACTAAGTGACGTGTAGGATGATGTCATAATTAATGGCATGAATGACTCAATATAGGCTTGTTAAGTGATGACGTATTTCCAGGTTCAGCTCGATCGTTAAATACACAAAACAATGTTTTTGTTTAACAACAAATGATGACGTCATAAACACGCACTTATGATGTGATAAAAGCAAAATACACAGGCTTCAGGGTTGCGTATCATACGCAGTGACGTCATACTTAACAAGCCCATAGTCCGTCTTTAACGCTTAACAGTCCGGCACATTGTACGAATTGTATTCTTTACCATTTAATAACCATTCCGCTGAATATTTTGAAACTAATTTGACTTGCCTATGGCGGCAACAGCGCCCAGTAAAATTAGTTTCAAAATATTCGACAGCTTACCCGTATAATTTTCTGGAAATTGATAGTCAGGGAGTTCATGGATCGAACAATCCCAACATGAGCGAGGTGTGGGTGGAGCTTAGCTAGTGATTGGCGGGGCATAGCTAAAACTGGAAAGGCCCAGTGAATGGGTCTGACACTGACAAGCTGGCTTATAGCTACATACTAATCGTGACAGCTGACTCTTTGAACCTCAAGATTGACCCTATCGTATAGAGGATGTCTGGAATCATATTCTGTAGAGTCTTGCTGGTACAGATTGAGAAGCAATGCACCTTTTCAGTTTAGTCCTCCATCATATGACGTCAGAATCAACTATGTGAGGTGTAAGTTGACGTGTGACGTGTGGGTTAACATCATAATCAATGAAGTCATGCATGACGTAGATAGGTTCGTCACTAATGAATGATTGGTGATGGGCTAAGCGTTGTTGTACGAATTGTTTGTCTTTTACTATTTAATAAATATGCTGTTGAATATTTGAAACTAATTTAACAACGGCCAGTAAAATTAGTTTCACAATATTTCAACAACATTGGGTTGGTACACTCCAGAACCTCTATTCAGAATTTTGATCGGTAATCTGTTTGGGTGAAAATCTCAGATTTTGTGACAAATTTACCGGAATTTGTCGAGATGCTTCTCCTCCTTAGCTGTTTGACATATTTCAATGAAATTTGGCTAGAAGGATTCTACAGTGGAATGCTCTAGAATTCTATTCAGAATTCTGATCGATCTATTTTTTGGGTGAAAATCTTAGATTTTCTGAAAGATTTCCCCGAAATTGTCAACACGCTTATTCTCCTAATTTGTTTGACATATTTCAATGCAATTTGGCTAGAAGAACCTTATAATGGTAGCCTCCAGACTGTCTATTCAGAATTTTGATTGGTCTCTTTTTTGGTGAAAATCTGAGATTTTATAAAACATTTACTGGAAATCATCAAAACACTTTTCCTCCTTAGCTGCTCTACAGATATAAGTCAAATTTGGCTAGAAGGACCCTATCATGATAGGCTCCAGAACCTCACTTCAGAATTCAGCTTGGTCAATTTTTTGACTGAAATTGTCAAAATGCATCTCTTTCTTAACCGATTGGCGTATTTTAACCAGATTTAGGTAGAATGATTCTATCGTGCTAGGCTTTCAGAACGTCCTTTCAGAAAACGCATCTCCTACTTAGCCACTTGGTGGATTTTAACCAAATCTGACAGGAAACATCCCAGAGTGGAAGGGTTTAAAAGTCCTTTTTCAAAATTTTCATTTGTCGACTTTATCGGATTTTCTTAAAATATTTTGGAACCATTTAAGATGCTACTCTTTGATCAATGACCACATTTCAACGATACGTAGTTGGAACGATCTTATCGCGGCATGCTTCAATATATCCAACGAGAATTTAGATTGGTAAAATGCTTTGGTGGTCATCTTGGATTTTCCAAAAATTAGCCAGAACACTTTTTAAAACATATCTTTTAAACCGCTTGGTGGCTTTTGACCAAATTTGGTTAGAAGGATCTTATGGTGGTAGGCTCTAGAACCTCTATTCAGAATTCTGATTGGGCGAAGTTCTTGGTGTCGATTTTGGATTTTCTGATAATTATCCATGTCTATTTAAATGCAAATGGTTCAAATACTCATGGTTCAAGATAGCGTCACACACCCTTGGGCCTCTTTCAAGGACAAGCGTGAAGGAGTCTGCTTGGAATCAGATTGAGCTTCATGCCCTAGAACAAGGGCTACATTGTCTACAGAGTATAGTACAAGCCGATGACATGTTTGCGAGAGTGGCCAATTTCCCCATGTCCGGTCATAAGCAGTTCAACCTGAAGTATGATAATTACTTGCTTGATATAGCCCAAGCTATGAACCGTGCATGGACACAGAACAGGATCCTAAGGATGCTGCACATCTGAAGACATCCACTGCTTTGCTTGATTTCATTCAAGACTTAGTGATTCTGAAAAACGACGTTGTGCAGCTCGCGTTGCTGCATCTTCTATACATCCAAGAGTTGGAGAGAAATGGCTTCACCAATCCAGAGTACAGTAGTGAGAAGGTGACTGCCTGACGTGAGAACCATGATGGTGTAGTTCGGATCGACCGGTCGGGTGCCGGCCGTACCAGCTAAGCTGGGTACACGCCGCCCATCCTGGATTCGTTCCCTGAACACGCCCTCCTGGGCGTATATGGGCCTATGAGAGATCGTTTTGTAAAAACGACTAAGTTCGTTAAAGTGCATAGCGTGCATGTGCGTGCTTAATACTATTCTGACAGAGCGCGTATTTCATGACCAAGATATGATGGCGCTTTTAGTGTACCGAGTAGATACATTGTAATCGTTTTCTCATTACTTATTCCCGCCCAATCTGGCATTAATCACGACCAGAATTCGACGGGCTTTCGGAATCTGTAAACCATTTCAAAATCGGTTAAGAAATGGCTGAGTTATCCACGGAAAACCCCTTTTGATTATCTTCAAAATATTGCCGTGACGTCGTAACCACGTGTATGCAGAACTTCTAGAATGCTCTAGAACATTCGACTGCGTTTTTATTAGCTACGCGCTGATTGGCTATTGCTCGACCGATAATTGGTTGAAGCCTGCGCCTATGACGTCATGAGTAGTATAAAAGGAGATGAAATCCAGAACTCGAGAGCATCCTCGGCCAGGGGCCGAATAGGTTGGATCTGCATGCGGCTACTATCAGCAAGACAGGCATTAAGCAGATGACTTCTGTCTCGAAGGTTTCTCTTCCGTAGCCACTGCAGCAATCCAACCCACCGCACTAAAGCAATTTTGTATCTCCCGATTGTGCGGGAGCATTTTTTGGAACTTTTGACTATTGTTCCTGAATACATCAAGAACTAACTCAGAACACAACTCTGAATATGTGATTCTACAGATGTAGAGGCAGCGATGTTCTTTGGTGGATGACTCGCCGGATCTGCCAGCCACGCCAAAAAGTGGTTATTCTACCATCCCCGCACTGATGTCGTGCAGGTTTATTTAAACTTTTTCACCACAGCAAGCAAACTTTGCCCGGTACATCTTAAGAGCTAGCTGACGTACCCTGCACCTGCACCATTAACCTTAGTTATGTATTTTCAGCCGTATTCAACAACCCCCGTTTATGAACGGGTTGTTATTAACTTCCATCCATACCATCGGTGTATGGCAACTTTCATCTTAGCAGTAATGTTATTGTATCTCTTACTGACTACTCGTTAGACATTCTATATTGTGATTACAGTCCTGAGTTCGATCCGCTCCCGGACTGCATGCGGAAATCCGGTTTGCGGGAACTGGCATGCAGGAACTTTCCAGCTTCCAGAGAACGCGTCAACTCACGTCAAACCAAGGATGACGTATCAATTTCAGTAACACAATAGCCCATGCTTAAGAATGGCTACCGATTATTCAAGTAACTATACTTAACATTTGAATTATTCTGTTAATTACAGCTTTAATAATTATACTTTATCTATATAAACGGTCCCGATGACTAAAAGGCACCGTACCGGTCCTAGGACCGCTGGTTATAATTTCTGTATCTGTTTATAATTATTCTTATTTTCTGTAAGGTGTTTTTACTAATCGCACCGTAGTAGGTTTCTCAACCTGTACTTTATATATTATTCTGATCATTTTACATTGTATTGTTTATTCTGAGTAGTTTTATATATGGCAAGTAGCCATCAGTTTATGTTAAAAATATAGGACTGCAGTGCACGTAGGAAACACTATACAGCAACATTTATATATGCAGCACGTTCTCCCGCCACCAACAATTTTTCACTGAGGTCGCTGTCTGTACTATACCTCTGTTTAGCCCGGCATGCTACCGACTAAAAGACTTTCTATTCTGCTAGATAGGATAGGTTTAATATGATTAGAGACAATTTCTTCATTAGGAGACACATAGTGTACGCCTCTTCTCCGGTAGTTGCGATAATTTAGCCCCGCACTCTGACAAGGTTGTGTAAAATTGGCCAACATACCTCATGGGCCTCATATTTCTAAGTTATTGTCTCTCTTCATGTTCCACTAAGCCTTATGGCTTCTTAATTGTTTGGATGTCCCTATCCGCACCATGGACTGCTCCGACCCTGGGAAACTATTGGGTTTTCTGAGTGCTGATGGCCAGGGTGTGGTGTCACACACATTTCCCGCGTATCTTCGGATACTTAGTAGTTAGTTACCCTTGCCAAGGTAGGAAGCACTGCTAAAACATATCCTAATGATTATTTTCTTTTATGTGCTGGACAATCCTCCCGCACCACAGTGCATAACTGGGCAACTTGCGTTTAAACCTAATGTTAGGTTAAAAAGATAGCTCCGTAGGACCTGGTACCGGCCGAGATGCGCATCCCCACGGAATTCCGTAAGAATGCCTGGGCATGATATTAAGATCTGCCACACCCTCACAGGAAGGACATTCACAGTGGGTATTCGTCTCTCTTACCCCTCACCATAACGATAGATCAGTTGCCTAAAAATGCTTGTGTGAAAAGTAACCAATGTCCTGTGACGTTTTATGTGGTTACAGAGCAAGATGTCCAGATTCTTACCCAGTTCGGAGATCTAGCGAAGTAACATGTATGTCTTCAGTATTGATGTCTTCGGGCATCCATTCTCAATGACAGCCATATCTAAAAACTAGGTAGATGCCAGCCATGTGCGACCTAAGATAGTTCTTGTCTCTGAAAACTAAATATGAGGTTAGGCGTAGAAGAAGGCCCGCATAAATAAAAGCGGCAACTACTAATTCAGCATATTGAAAACTACATAAGACGGTGACATGGGAATCCTTTGGGAATCGCTTGTCCCGTCTTCATGTAAAACAGCACGCAACCTTATAGTCATAATTTCACTACATATGGTCTTTTCTTTACAGCATTTTGGTTGAATATTGGAATGCGCCCTTTTTCGGCCAATACTCTTCTCCCGCTTTAAGCGATAGTGACATTTTTCTGTGACAGAGGCACATGCGAGGCACTTGCCTCTCGGAAGGATTCAGTGACGACGGCCCATGCGAGGATAATACTCCTCACCCAAACTAGCACTAGGAGTAGTGCCCGCGTGAGGCACATGGCTTTTCGACACTATAAAAGATAATTTTCCTTCCTTTCAGCTTAGAGGTATAATAGCGTATATTAAGTTAATTAGTTATCTCGTGTACGGGAGCCTCCCTTGCTAGGATACCTCTGCGGACCTACGAGTCTGTGTGGTACCTCCGGGAGCCCCACGTTTAAAAGTTCATCAGGCTGTCTCTATGTCTTGTATTTTCGCATGCTCATTATATTTATCTAGCATACTTGATGGTCTGTTTTAGGTAAAATCATTGTAAAGACTTATCTTAATTAGGTCACCAATCAAATCTTGTATGTCCATAGATCACGAAATTGCTATGGACAGGCATACTGGTGACACAAACTCTTGGGATGAGACTGTAGTGTTTAATGTTTGCGATGATGGGCACATGGCCCCACTGGAACGATTGAGTTCCACCGGCCTCAGGAGCCAGTCTTTGTTACCCGTAGGGCAGTATCGCATATCCGTAACCCAGAGACCTGAAGCTAACCAGCGTCATCATTCGTCATGCACATGCAGCGCGGCGAGTCGACACCAGCCACCGGAATGGCCCGACACTACCCCCGAGCTACAATACTCATGAGTGGATTACTTTTGCTAAGCTCATGCCAGTTGCCAACGGCTATATCACCTATAACCTGGTTTACAATGGCAGCATATCCCTCGCAGATGCAGTGATCTATGCATATAAGCATGCCAGGGTTCCAAAGACAAGTATGAAGATGCAGTCGTGCTCCTGCTTAGTAACTTCCCTGTCCTCCTTTAGCTGAGGATCTTGAGTTATCAGATGAACGCCTCTCGTCTGACCTCATGTAGTTCCTGAACTTTTTTTTTATCCCTGGTGATGCAGGAGTGGAGAAGTGCGAGAAAACTAAACGTACTGTGCTCTCTATAGGCAATGTTTGACACACTCCTCGACCCTAACTCATCCTCAGGTTTTTTAAGTAACAGGTCTGACAAATTGAGTATTTTTATATCATAATAGTTTCTCTACCGTTATTATGTTAATCACACACTTTACTGTTCCATGGCATCTGCCATGCTGTAACGAAGGGAGTGGAAGTTGTCAAAACACATCCTCTTCTGCACCACCATACGGCACATCTACTGACTGCAGTAAACAACTCGCCACTACCTTCAGTAGGCTGTGTCACTGGGAAACCTATGACTTCGACTTGGAACTTGAGATGGCACTGGCCAAGGCTCTCAACCAGGTTTCCATCTTCCTCGCATGATTATTACTGCCCATGACAAGGATGTGGTCCATCTCGAGTGGGACAATATGAACAAAATAATGATGAACATCCATGGCTCAAACGTGGGTAACAGCGGCATGGGGATCATGATAAGGAGGTAAAACCTGGGTTTGATGCCAACAACCACTATCACTCCACTCACTGTAAACTGTACTCGAAGTGCATCCAAGAATATCGTGTTTGGTCACTTGCATTGATGGAGGGGGGAGCAACGGAGAGAAGCAACTTGTCCCAGGATTTGGTGGCTTCATCTCAGCTATTGGTTCCAAACCCTCTCAAAAGTCAACCATCGACTATCTCACCACCATCAACCAGCCATTCACCGATTACTCAGTCGTCATGGAGCAGCTGAATCAGTCAGTGGAGGCCATCATGCATGTCAGTCAGGAGTATGTCCCCAACACATTCGACCTTGGTGCCTGCATGAAGGTTCACCCTCTCAAATTCTCACACAAGTACAAGAAGCAGATTATCACCACAGGACGAGTCCACAAGGGGGTGGCTTACATGAGCATCACTGGTCACAAATGCAATGGTTCAGGATACTCTAAAATCCTCGTTGAGGCTGAACCCACCACCAGTGGCTGCCTGGGTAGTATGCTGATAGGGAACGCATAATTTTAATGCTAAATCATGTTGCATCTCAAAACAGTCTGTGAAGCCATGGAGCTGTTGTTAATTGACAGATTCATTGAGGAGGAGAAAGTTTATGTCACTAACCAAGAGATCCTGTTCAATCTCGTCCAGACTTGTAGTCATGAGACCCACAACCCCGCCTTGCAAGATCCCTCCACTTTCATCATCCTCGAAAGTACATGGCCTATACAGAAAAGGTGTGTGCCGGCCACCACGCCAAGATTCTAAAGACTAACAACTTGGCCCTGCTCCACAAGTGCAACATAGCAGACCTATATTTTGCATACGATTGTGCCATATGACGTCAACACATGTTCAGTACTTTGAGAGGATGCTCGAGACGGGTGCCCCCCCCCCCCCCCTTCACAAGCCATTTCTCATTGGTCAACAAGGAGACTCTCTACAGCCTGGTGCTTGGTGTGTTCCTGAATCCCTAGAGTTTGAATTCGATGTGCTCTGTACCAAGACAATTTGGAAGGAGGCCAAAGAAGCATTCATCCAAGATCACGTTGTGCATGACGCTTCCGTGGGGCTGTTCTTTGAACCAGAAGCAGCAGCTGAAGACTATGGGGGATTCCAACAAGGAACGCAAACCCATTGCCTCACAGGGAATGGTATATAACCCATCCACCTAAGATAACTATAGTCATTGTTGCAGTTTGATATACATACCTAGGTGAGGTGAAAGACATTGTTTGCATGCTCGTCTTTGCAGGCTATCTGGTACATGAGCAATGTGACCTCGCTTTCATGTAGCACATTAAGTCGCAGCACCTGAATGAGCCCCTTAACATTTATGAGCTGATGCGGTACCAACTCACTCCTGCCCATCACAGCCTCGGCGTGGACAACTGGTTCTTCAATAAGACCAAGAATGTGGCAATGCTTCATTTCCTCCCGGAAGATGCTCCTGAGGATGTGTCTTATTCAAAAGATGCCCTATACATCCAGGATGGCACCACACTCTCCTATGCCTTGACGAACTTCCATCCAACATTCAGAAAAGCCAAGACAGTGGTGGCAGTGGCATAGGACAAGGCGAACCTGCTGGAATCATCAGATGGCGACTTGAGTATATTTAAATCCAAACAATTTACTTGTGGGCCTTTCTGACTAAATGTTCAGCACTGTAAGAGCACCATTTAAACAATCTCTGTTTCTCATGACCACGTTCTAAAATATAGGTTCATTTGGCCGGTCAAATAAAAAAAGATTAAGAGATCAAAAGGTAGAAATAATTATGTGGAAAAGAACATTGTAAAAAACAACTTTTAAGCACATCAGGAACTTGAAAATGATGTTGTGTATTGTAATTGTATAAGATTCAATGCAATCTAATTTTCTGATATTTCTTTGGGTTTTTTATTGAGCAATTTGTAGTGCGTGGAGAAGTACATAAGCACAACTCACAAAATGACGTGTTTCCACTGAGTGCACGCCATATCCATGAGGTAGTGTCGAACCAGGAGGAGGTGATTGTGATCTACCTCAAGTGTGCTAACAAGTTGGGGTACAAGTTAGCTGTAGTAAGGACGCCAGACGCTGACATTTTCTTGATCTTAGCACCACGCACACTCAATTGCACTCACCAGATTTTGAATGTCAATAAACTGCCGCAATCGAATGGACCTTACTACTGAACCACGATATTTGGCCTGTAGGTGATCAGCAGGGAAGGTGTTACAAGTGTGTTCAAGGACAAGAGTACGATCACATCCCTGAAGAAGCTACCCTAAGTATCAACCAGCCTTCAGATGAGAGTGCACTCTTTATACGGTAAATTCTGTTGTATTTCATGGCAACCAAATACTTGTTGAATAAAAGTACTAGAGCAACACGATGTCATAATGTACTGATGTTTTTCCGTCAGGACTCTCGGCGATGAGTGGTCTCTAAAGCCAGAGGTGACGAATGTCATCGAGGCATTTACGTGTCTCGTGTACGGCCATGCCCGGAAGAAGTACTAGAGCAACACGATGTCATAATGTACTGATGTTTTTCCGTCAGGACTCTCGGCGATGAGTGGTCTCTAAAGCCAGAGGTGACGAATGTCATCGAGGCATTTACGTGTCTCGTGTACGGCCATGCCCGGAAGAAGTTTGTCAATGTCGTATGCAGCATCATGCTGAAGCAGACGGTAGGGGTGTGGGACGAGCAACTGCCGACCAAATCTAATTTCGATCTCTCCTGGTTTCCACCCTGCAGAGACAGCCTTGCTTTACACAAAGGTCGTGTGAAACACCGCCTTCCCAACCACAAGCGATCTGACAGGACGATCTTCTGGTGCCCTGAGCCATATGAACCTGGACAAAGCTGGGAGAAGACGGATGACGGTATCTTGGATCCAGTGTGGTCGTGTGATCCTATCATTCCACCTCCCTCATTGATTTGCTAGAATAAACTGCTGAGGAGTGGGACGAGAATGAAGAAGATGAAGAGGAGCAAGGGATTGATTATGACGAGCTTCTTAATGGTGATTGACCAGATATAGAGAAGTTGGATGGGAAAAATGGCATTGTTTACCGCGTCTTACTCTAAATCGATTCCTCTGCTAGAGATACACTGAAAATTAGTCTTTTACCTCTGTGTGATGTGTAGTTCAAAAGCTATGGCTATTATCGATTTCCAAAGAGCGCCCCATATGGACCCCATGTGACAATATTTAATGATGGGAACATGAAATCTGTTTACCGGATACCTTGAGAAGTACAAAAAAGTGAGTTAGAAAAATATATCACCAGGGTGCATGATGACCCTGTTTGTCTACTAGACTAATAATTCATGGCTTTCTGTAAGAGTAATCACCACAAGTAACGGCGACAGCCTCCCTAGGCCCACAGTTATGCATGCCAATCGGTCGGTGCTGACAGTCGTTTAGACTGCTTTCATTCCCAGTGCATATTACGTCATCAATCAGAATGTCCAAACGAGAGCGGCGGAAATTGTTATTTGGCATCATCCTGGCATCATCGATCCTGGAAAATGAAACACGATTTTTTTTCATAACACGTTACTGGGCCAGTACTGAGCCAATACCGGACTATTTTGGTACAGTACTAAGCTATTATCTTGGACACGATTTTGCGCAGTAGCGCACCCTCCTAACAATAACAACGACAACAATAACAACAACAATTTATCTCATTGTGCGCATTACACTGTTCATCGTTTTGGTTAATGGCACGTGCTTAGCATTACAATAACTTGCCTGTTTGCTCGTGAGCACCACCACCACTATTGGTTTATTTACTTACGCTCAACTTGGCGAGTTGACTATTTGCGCATGCTCAATTCCATCGAAATTCCATGTTGTACCTTTAATATTTGTTAAGCAATAAAGGGGCCTGGTCTATCACTCTAGTATATGACATCATCATCAAAATATGACACATGTTAGCTGACGTCATAATCAAAATAATATAGCTCCGTCACGAAAATCAAAAAGTCCCTGTATGAATTGTATGTCTTTGATGAATTTATAATTCCATAAACATCCTGTTGAATATTTAAAGATAAATTCGACCGGGAGCCTTAAGTAGCAAAGGACACCATTCAATTTATTTTCAAAATATTCAACAACTTGCCTGTATAGTCAACAAGAAACTTAGATTCTAGGAATTCAGGTTGCAAAGTTTCAAATCGATTCCAGCACAATGAACAAGTTGGCGGAGCTTAGCTAGAAATGAATCGGTCCATCGGGTGAAAGGCAAACCAGAATCGGCATAGGGTGGAGTCAGAGAACTCGGACTAGGTCATTAGTGTTATCATCAATATTATCTACATTTCGCATAACACTTACAAAGGCAGTATTTCAAAGTTCAGTATTTTCTCGCCTGATCCCGTTTATATGACAGTATTAGAAAGCTACTAAAATCGCTTTAAACCTGAATAATGAAACTGTGCAGTTTATCCATCCATCATATGTCATAATCAACTACATGACATGTAGGATGTCATAATCAATGTCGTCATGAATGACGTAAATAAGTTTGTCACGAACGCTTAATTAATGACGGACTAAACGTTGTTGTGAATTGTTTGTCTTTAATATTTAATGCATATGCGGTTGAATATTTTGAAACTAATTTGACTGGGCGCTGTTGCTGATAGGCAGCAACGGCACCCAGTCAAATTAGTTTCAAAATAAACGACAGTTTATCAGTATAGTTTTTGGAAATTAATAGTCAGGGAGTTCAGGGATCGATCGATCCTAACACGTGCGAACCGTGGTTTGAGCTTAGCTCGAGGTGGGTAGGGCATAGCTAAAACTGGATTTATCCTTTGTGTTAGTTATTCAAAGCAAATGTCAGATTAAAATAGCGAACCAAATTTTACTAATGTTAACAAACATGACATTAGTGCAATGATATTTATAAAAAATAAATAACTCTACGCCCGCCTTTCCGCCCATTAATTGCAATGCATATTATGTTTATTTGGCAGAGGCATTTGGAAAATTTGTGGTTTTGCTAATATCACAATAACGTCTAGTTCAACTTCGGACTATTGTGGTATGATTGCTTTAAAAAGTTGAAGCAACACCTTTCATTGACTGGTCAGATGTAAACCGGTTACCGGTTCATGCAGTCTAGTTACCTGGTCAAATGGTTACGTTTTACTTAACTCAGTCAGTGGCGGTCAGGACAACTTGTCCGTTGTTGATGAGTGGTCTGTAGCTTAATGTTGCAGGTAATATCACACACACCCCTGAGTAATGAAGGGGGTCGTTGTACTCTATTGCTATGAAAATGAGCTTTTGACCTATTTAAATACTGTGGTCTGATTGGTTGTTCTCAATGAGCGTGTAGACGCTATTGTTCTAAATGAGTGGGTAGACGCTATTGTTCTATGGGTAGACACAATTGTTCAATAGCGTAGGGTAGACGCTATTGTTCTAAATGTTCTTCTGTATGCTATCGTTCTAAATGAGTGTCTGCACGCTAGTGTTCTAAATGTTCTTCTGTTCGCTATTTAAATGGCACATGCGTGTTAATGCATAATTAGATTAACACGGTTTTTTAAAATGGGTATTGACATGTGTAACTCTGCGTAATGTTGAGCGTGTGCTGTCTGAACTATGAACACGTAGTTTAACATATTAATTAGGTTGGCGACGGCACCCCAACCCCCTCGTGGTTAAAAAGATATTTTGAAACTAAGTGGCTGCCTATGTCAAATTGTCTTTGAATAATGGCATACTGCACGAACGATAGTGCCCAGCGGTCATATATGAATTGTAGGTGACCAGCTGGGCGCTATTGTTCACGTGTCAAAATGATTAATGGGGTTTTAATGTGGCATTTGACCCTATCTCGACCAATCAGGATTTAGAACAAGAGCGTCCAGTGGCCCCCCTGCATGAGCAATAGCGCACAGCCGGTCATTTAGAACAATAGCGTGCAGCGCCCACTTGTGAACAATAGCACACAGCTGGTTGATATCTGGTGAATATTTTGAAACTAACATGAATTGTAACTTCCTACGTCAAATTAGTATCAAAAAATATTTGCTTAAATACCACTGCGCCACGAGTTAGATTTGAAAAAACCCAAAAAAAACATTTATGACTTTTGTAAGTTGTATGGTATTAAATTCATATAGCGAAACTCAGCTAAACTCTGCGAAATACGGGCTAAATAATAGAAAACTCTTTAACATACAATATATATCAGTATATAAATATTATATGCATATGCCGTATATTTAAGGAGATATGGGCTTTTAAAGTTAAATGCTATAAATTCCATCCATAAACCAGCATAACTCGGTTAAACTCAGACACATTTTTTGAAGAATAGCATTTATCCGCATGAATGATGGCACCTGCATGAACAATAGCATGCAGCGGCCACTTATGAACAATAGCACGCAGCGTCCCACTTATGAACACTAGCACGCAGCGTCCCACTTATGAACACTAGCGAACAGCCTGCACTAGTTCTGATTTGCGCCAGTTGTGCATGTCATGGTTAAGGTGCGACACTGATGTAATATATGATACTGCTAGTTATATGTTGTGCCCATGTGCGCGCACATATGCGAGTGCAGCTATGTGTGTGCATGCCCCTGTGTGCGCCCATGTGCGCGTGTGTGCATGTCCCTGTATGCACCCATGTGCTCGTGGGCGTGTGCCCTGTGTGCCCTGTATGCATGTGGTACATACGGTATCATTCCAATAGTATGCGTGCATATTGCAATGCAATATTGGGGCAATAGTATAAGGAGCAGTGATCAAATAATACACTTTTTTATTTTATTTTATTTTATTGACACATCGAAGCAAAATAAGAAAATACAATAATAAACTAAATTAGCGACAACATTTAATGACATCAATTATGCTATAAATACATGAGAAACAATAATTATTATTATTAATTATCCAATGTTATTTTTCGCATTTTTCTCTCATTCTTAGAGTTAAACGTTTCACTTTCACATCGTTTCTGTCACGTTTACTTAGTGTCCATAGTATATGCTTCATGTCTACACCTCTCGAACGACAATATAAGAAATATACACAATAATATCTGCATGTTGTCATGGGTGTCGGTTGAACACGTGCAGCGTTGTAGGAATAAATACGCGCATTTGATATCATTCTTCTGTTTGAAGGCCGTCTTCCATAAGGGTCACAGTATTCTACCTTTCCACTCACTGTGTAATAAACCGCGACCCAGTACTGCCCGCCTTTATTACTGGGATGCGTGTTTATCACTAATGAAGATGGACGATATTTAATATGAACGGGTACATTGTCAATTGGGAAAACTCTGAGGAAGTGTTCATGCGTTTTGTCGTCACTGAATAATAGATGCTCTATTTCAAATGTATTCAGCATATTTTAATAATATGTTAATGCATTAAAGTCTGATCCGATTTCTATCATATTATTAAATTCAGCATAGCAAATCACGTTTGTTATATCAGGTAGTGCTTCGCTAAAATGGAAGATGGCTCTTAACGATCCAGTATGTATAGGGTATCAGTGCTCCGAATCAGCTAAATTAGGAGTAAAACCCCATGCGAATAGTGTCGTGCAATATCTGAAGTATGCTTTATCAATTGGGTACCAGCGGTCTTTAAATAGTGCTCCAGTACCACTGAACAGCGAAAAGTAGGCATCTGAGTAAATGTCGTCACTAAATGATGGGCGTATTGGCGATGTTGTCACCTCTTTTCCATTAATATAGCATGTAGCATAGGTAGTTTTATTATTATAAAACCTAAATAGGTTTTAGTCACAACACCATTATATCCATCATTTGGTACAAACCCGAATAATAGGAAGCTGCCCGATAAATATATTATGTCTATCCACGCTCATAACTCCACATAATATTTTGTTGGAAAGAAATTGCGTAGCAGTCACTGTGCTCAACAAATCGAATAATGCATAGCAGTCCATAGCACTTGCATAGCAAACAAACTGTGTTGAAACTGGTTGATGTTCCAATGGGGAAACCTTTCAAAACATGTTTGCATGATCAAAAACAGCTTTTTCGTCTACACACGCTATGAGCAAGTGAATCTGAAAACAACCGAAAAGCCAAATTTTCCGATTTCGCAAAACGTTTTCCCTATGGAATGCACAACAAATGTATAACATATGTCAGATTCAGAATATGCATGTACTGGCTCTGGCCAAGGTCAGGGAGTATAAGAAACCTAAAATAATACATATTGGCAGATTTGGCAATCACATTGATTGGAAGCTGTTGCTGCTTAAGGCAGCAACACCTCCCAGTCAAATTATTTTCAAAAAAATCATTAATGTACCTCCCATGAATACTGTGATTTCATTGACTAGGGTTAACATATATTTTGTAACTTACCAACCTGCATCACATATCCCTTTGAACTGGTAGGCTAAACAAAGTACACATCATTCAATACAATGTAAGAAGGCTGAATAGTGTTGGTGCTTAACTGGAAGCTGTTGCAGGCTATGGCTGCTGTGAGCAACAGGTCCCCCTTAAAAACTTGCAACATATTCAACAGCTTATTAAGATGAAATAGAGTTTCTGCAATACTTTGACTTCATTTGAGAGTTAAAATTTTTTATTTAAAACCTACTAATGGTTGTTTTCTCTGGCTTAAATAGTGAATGATAAAAAGTTTTACCGTGATCAGCGTGTATCTATCAGCTCACGTGTTACTAGTTTTACTACAAATACTATGAATGTTATATATAGAGATACTACATCATTCATATTCATAAAATTACCACGTAAAACATTGTTTATTTTCTTTACCGTCAGTAGTTTCCTTGCGATTCATTGGTTGCTCTATATATAGTTATATTTATTAAACAATAATCTTGCGAGAAAGTATGTTCCTGACTTTGGAGAAGAGTCTTCGAGAACACTCTCGCGCATGCGTCGATCTTGGCGACATGCCATTGCAAATCTGTCGCTTACGCGAATCAATTGCGATACGCCGGCGTAGCATGGCTAACTATACTGTGTCGGCCTTGATTTGGGGATGCGCTAACAGGAGTTTAGCATTCGCGATGATATAACTCAGTTTCCGAGACAAACATTGTCTAAATCGACCAGAATCAGCCTAGATAAACTTGTATTTTTAAAGTTTATCATAACACTAACTAATGACGAGGCAATGATCAATATCCATTCCCCCCTATAGGAGAATTTAGATTTCCAAGAGAGTCTGTTACGAGCAATATGTCGACGACCGTGAATACCCCGTGATACATATTGTGAGTTTCCGACTGGTGTCCAAACTCAAAACTGAAGTCTGTAACAGTTTATTATTATACCGGAAGAAGGAAGCCGCTAACGCATGTGTGCATCGCTAGCTTTGAGAATTTTGATCTATAGAGGGCTTACTGAACTCGCTTCACCGGCGGTCATTTGTCCCATAGTGAAGGAAGGGATGAAGATATGCGCTCTATAGCTCTATATGTCTATGGGCTATATCGGAAATCAGCCTCCAATGCATGTGCATCTTGCTTCCTTACTAAATTTGACAATGCTTTTGCAACCTTTAGCAACTTTATATCAAAATTATGTATCGCAGCAAATAGCTAAGTGAAGTTGTAAATGTGTAGCAACAGGTACTCATTTGTATCGCATTTTGCGATGTGATACCGCTTAAAATATTCCCTGGGTACCATAAAAGTTTTACATACAACACAACGAATAGGGTATTTAGCACTCATCTTTCTCAGAGTCATGGCATGTGATACTAACAGATCAGAGGATGGTCTAACTTTACATACAAATATCTTAGCTGACAATAACTTCAGCTTAGGCTTGAGTCCGTCTCTAGACATAATGGCGAAAGCATCTTTACTCTGCTGCAGACATACTCTCAAATCAACTGATCCGATCAGAAATCGATCCTGCAGAAACATATCAGTGTGTATGCGTCCAAATTATTGCACTGTCTTACTTTCAGCCATCAAGTTAGTATCAGCGACATTATCAAATTCACCAGCATCGTCCATCCGCCATCCAGCAAGTTGGAGATGCAAGGATGCGGCATCATTTCCATAATTAAGCAATGTTTCAAAATAAGCGAGGTAAGCAAAATTTTCATTTGATTCACTGACACGTTTTCCATTCAAAAAAACATCCACCTGTGAGAACATCGTATTCATAGAACTCATCTTTTCATCAACTGTGAGCCGTATCTCAGTACCTGTTGCATCAAGCTTTACCAACTTAACTTTAATCAAGATGTAAGACTGGGTAAGATCTAAATATCTATCTGAAGATCCGCTGATGTAAAACTCGATCGGTCCAGAATCTGATAAGCTCGATTCATGTTGAAACTGTTCCCATTTTGCCGACTCCAATGTTGTTACTATGGGACATGTCTGAAAATTTTCCATCCCACTCTTTGAACAATCACATGCATGACTAAGTTCCATGTTTTAGTCAATTGAGATATCAGTATGTTTTCTCTGATGTTTATTGTGACCCTTCCTCATCGGTGATGCGAGCGCTGACTGCGCATTACATACGTTACTCCTCTTTTATGTTTTGCTTTAGGTTTTGTTAATCTTCCACGTACTGCTGTTACAGCCTATGGTATCAGAGCCCCTGCTGCACCATGCACTCTTGATTTCAATGAGGATTTAACATTTTTTTCCTGCCATTACACCCTCTCCTAGCCGAACTACTGCGCTAAGAGCTTGTTTACCTACTGTCTTGGCAACAGTTTTCATGAAAGGTATTGCCGAGCGTAGTAATCTGCCTAGGATATTACCTAACCCATGGCCCGCCTGGTAACGCGCACCTACAAATACTGGATTATGACCATAACCCAGCTGGCTTGCATAATACCGCCCCAAGGCACCAGCATTACTCAATCTTCTCATCGTCGTCGTCTGAAATGTAGACAGAGTACACTCGGTGACACTCCGTCCTCGAATGCTATATTTGAGCCTGCCCTATCAGTTATAAGTATTGCTATTGCATCGATGTAGTTCTTTGACACTGTGTTATACTGCATATTAGGAAACATCCACTGGCATATACCTTTCCCGCCATCAGTACTAGACAGTGGAATCAGTCTGAGCAGTGGTGCTGACGTGTCACCTACTATGCTGTCAGAGACAGCGTCGCAGTATATATATGCTGCCCTTGGCCTGCCCTGGTGACTCTTTCAAAATGATTTTAATACTTCTACTGGTCCTGTATGAATTTTTTCGTCGTAGACAATTAAATTAGATACTTCTGGGCGAAACTTAATACCATAATTACGTCTAATCATAAGAGATACAAGATTTGCGCGATGTAAATAAAAATTGAGAAAGATTTTTTTATTCTTAAATTTGTGATGATTTTCTATCTGTCCATTTATATAGTCTACCTTATTCTTCACCGCATAGTATCCCTTTGGTACTTTTACAATATGTGATTCGCTAAGTTCGAGAAAACTACGCCAAATATGCTTTTTTCCTGAGCGCTAGGTTGATCATTCTGTGGCCTCTTTTGAGTTTGTCCAGATCAACAGTTGTTGGTTTACCAACACCCACTCCAATACCAGATTCGGCATTACCCTCCCCATCCTTCTTCTTCTTTGTCCTACTCCATGCATATCTTTGTACGTAACTTGCTCTAGTAATAGTAAGCCAGTTCCTGGGATATAGTACGCTTGAGATTCCCACTTCCCACTCACCATCTAATGTCAATGGTGTCTGTAGCTGCGTTCTAAACTCAGATATCTTATTCTTAGGATAGTACTGCGTTCTACTATTGCTCGGAAGAGCCATGCAAAACTGTTCCTTGTTCATTGTTCAAAGACGGTTGCGGTATCTTTAAAATCTGAATGCGTGGACTGGGTAATATATACCCTAAGCAACCACTCAGAAGCGATATCCAGATACCTGGTTGACCATTCTGCATACTCAAATTCACAATACATGTAGTGATCATGATATAAATGATTATGACTTGCGCTAGGTATACTATCTCATCCTTTGGTACACGCGAACCCATTACGCGCCACATTCCCTGATCTGAATGTCTCTCTATATACTTGTCCACTATTAATTGTGTATAGTGTTGAGCCTAGTAACCCACGAGTTAAACTTGGAGGGATAGCCGAGCCACTTGACATAATATTCACGTACTCCTTTAGCTCCCTTCCTACTCTTAATTATCTGTTCCACTGCATATTCTCTATCTTCTTTCATGCCACCAATTTTCTGAATCTCATCACGATAAAAAGTTCCAATAATGGATCACCCGAATAATCTTCCAATTTATATAAGATCGGATATTTGTCAGAAAGACCATCATTCACCGTAAACAATTCAAATGGCATTGTTGCTTGCGAGATTCTCACATGATCACCAGATTTTGGTGTATTTTTCTTTAGTTTAGGGTCCTTCTTCTTGTTCTTCACTACATATATATTTCTCCATGCGATCAGCTCAGTACTACGATCAACATGTATCAGTGGCATACTCGTGCTGGTGTGTAAGTTTTATTGTATGATGCGACTAAACTAGGTAATACATCGATATACCTTCTCATATTCTTATGAGTCATGTATCTATATATTCGGCCCTTTAACGTCTACTGAAAATGTTTCACCATAGCGGTGTGCAGCTCATTCTGCGAGGTATGGAAATGTATTCCATTCTCAGTCAAACATTTCTTGACTACTCCATTGACGAACTTACCACCTTTGTCCATTTGAACAGCATGTGGGTGTCATGCAGTGCATACCAGACTAGCTTCTAATCCTTTCTTGACTGATGCAGACATTGCGCTATACAGATTTTCCACCCACGCATACTTTGAGAGTGCATCAACAATGCAGAGTAGGTATACCACATTATCGTTTTCCTGTGCTAGCATTCCCATCGAGCACAGATCCGCTTGCCAGAGCTCATTAATGACAGAAACTAGTATCTTTCGTCTGGTAAACTTTGTTCTCTGTGGTCTGTGAAGCGTATATACATCCTGGCGTTTCAACCATTCTTCAATATAAATACGTGGTATTTTACCTTTAAATGCATTGTATAGCTTTTCCTTTCCACCAAAGGAGTCAGCACGCTTTGGATCATAATATACTTTCGCCAATTTATCATCATTCATTACTTCACTAAATTCACCGGCACCGGTGTAGTATGTCTCTTTGCTTTGCTCTTTTTCTTCCTGTTACCCGGTAGAGAAGGCATGTACTCACTAACAGACGGTGTATCTGTACTTTTTCTACACATCCTTTTACTCATGGCAGAAGGTGCGTACTCACTGACACTATCAGCATTATCATTGACATTATATATCTGTTGCAATGTTTTCTCTTGTCCGACAAATCTGCATGGTATGTTTAAGTTACCTAGCAGATTAAGAAACTTGCCCTCTGCAACATTGACCATACTGCTTCTGTCGAGGTTTGCACCCATGAGCAACAACGTTTGTAAGCTGATCGAGTACATTACTTTTCGGGTAAAACATACCCTCAATTGTTACCTCGCCTAGATCATTAACATTAAAACGTTCAGGAACTGAGCGCAAAATATCAATTATTACGCTGGCTTTTGTCTTATATGTCTTTGGTATACCCTTCATTGTACGATCAAGTATTTGAATAGGCAGTGCATCTGATGTAGGTATGGGTTGAAGAGGTGGTGTGTGATATTGCTGCCCTATTGATTGCTGATAGTAGCGCCTATATTTATCCAATACTTGCGAATACGGTGTTGACTTTTCATGCTCAGATATATCATGTCGTGCTAATATATTGGATATCTAGTTGTCGAGACTAATAGCTTTACATATCGCTGGGTCTGTCTGTAGCAAAGACATTTTACTCTGTTCACTTAAATTTCCTATCAATTCATGCAGTATGAAAGCTATCTTACGTACATGTTCCATCTTCTCACGTGAACAGTTTACCCATTAATGGCGCCAATGTGCCAATAACTGCGGGTAATATGGCTCCCAAAAATCCACCTCTCTGTAACAGAGGTCTTTTACATCCGTATGGTACTCCAAGACTGGTCAGCACACGCATATGGCGTTTATATTTACTCAGTTGCTTGTGTCATGATTTAGTAAGCCGGACATTTCCACATAATACATTAAAGCTTGACTCGCATAGCACATCTGTCAGTTCATTTGAACATTGTTTGAGTACATCATTTCTGATCTTTGGTTTAACTTTGGCCAGATATTGTAGCAATTGCTGTCCTATATTACGTGGTACCATTCCTTCACTTCTTTGGTATGTACATGTAACAGACATCCTTTGGATGAACAGTTGAATGGAGTCTAATATTGTCTGGTGTTGACGGTTTCAAATCCAAAAGTAGATTTGAGTGACGTGTGCGTGTAGCATCCTCTGTCAAATACTTTGTATCACAAGGATACATCTGATTGGATAAAGAGCATATAGAGGATGCATCGCGTGGATTCTGAAACAATCCCATGTAGTGACAGCTAACTGATAAGTCATGCTGATTACGTGACTTGTGAAAAAAAATTTGTGCTACAAATATAACACTACAGTTTTCATGATGAGAACATTTTGTAAATAAGTCAGCTACATTTTCATCGCATTTATTCATCAAATCGTCCAGTACCACCAATATCCTACAACTTCTGTCTAATTCAATATTTATTCGCTCTTTAAATTCTACTTCTTGTGCTAAATCATTATATCCATATTGCCACATACCATAGCAGTACACGATCCTCTGTGGAGAGGGAGTAATAGCCGAAGGATCGCTTATTAATGCTTTTATCATTTCACTTTTACCATACTGTGTTGACAACAGACAATCATGGTAAAGGGGTGATGTAACGTCATATTACAGTCAATCATTCAACTGGCATAGCATACACACAAACACTTTTATATCTATCTATCTATCTATCTATCTATCTATCTATATATATATATATATATATATATATATATATATATATATATATATATATATATATATATATATATATATATATATATATATATATATATATATATATATATATATATATATTTATATATATACATATATACACGTGTGCAAAAGTTAAGCACCACCCTATTTTTACGCACATGCGAGGGTATATTCATGTGCTATGAAGAAAGCAATAGCATAAACATTTATGTACCCATCCATCTTAGTGCAAGAGGTAATAATGTAACTAGAGGAATGCTGATTATGATGGTGGGGAAACACTGTATGTTTTTGTTTGAACTTGAAAACGAGGCCTGAATATGGTTACGTTGACACAACTGACAACTATTGCCCTACAGTTGACACACGTGGCTAGATTGTCATTAATGGTGTCTGAAAACGAAGTTTAACATCTGTGCACGAGTTTGAGACTGTCATTATTAATACCGGGTATATCCACCATGTGCCTGGATGACGGCCTGGACACGACGTCTCATGCTGGTCACCAACCGACTGATACGCCATTGTGGTATTCGTTGCCATTCAAGATGGAGTGCGTCTGTTAATTCCTGTAGGTTCTGCACAGGAGAATCCCTCCTTCTCACCATGTTTCCCAGAATGTCCCAGATATGCTCAATAGGGTTCATCTCAGGGCTCCTTGCTGGCCATGGTAGGGTTTCGATGGCATTCTGGCGGAGGTATTCATGCACAGCTCTAGCACGATGTGGTCGGGCGTTGTCATCCATGAATATAGGGTGGGTTCCAGGTGCATGATTTACAAAATGAGGGACCACAACTCTATCCAGTATGGAATCTTGATATCTTTGTCCATTTAGTGTTCCAGGTACAGTCAACAGATCCAGCTTACAATCAAATGAGATGCACCCCCATATCATAACGGAACCTCCACCAAATGGAACTTCTTCCATGATGTTACGTTGGTCGTACGCCGTGCGTCTGGACCTCCATACACGAGTTCGACCATCTGTGGCATGAAGCAGGAACCGACTTTCATCGGACCAGTGTACCCATCTCCAGGATCTCATGTTCCAGTGTCTTCTTTCGTTGCACCACCTCAGACGCTCCTCTTTGTGGTGTGCAGTGAGGAGAGGACGTCTGACAGGTCTCCTAGCTTTCATACCAGCAGCATACAGTCTCCTTTTGACGGTAGACATTGACACTCTATTGCGCGTTTCCCATTGCTGGCTGAGCACTCTGCTGTTGGTGAATGGAGATCTCCTAACAAGGCGTACTAGGGCTCGATCATCACGGGCAGTAGTCTTCTTCGGTCTTCCAGATCTAGGCCTATCCTTCACCTCGTTAGTTTGCCCATGTTTTGCAATCAAACGACTGATTACAGTATGGTTAATGTTCAGCTGTCTGCCAATCTCTCTGCATGACATACCAGTGGTATGCATGCCTATGATTTGCCATTTCACACGATCACTTAACCTTCGTCTTGCCATAGCGGTTCACAATCAAGAGCTTATTCTCTCTGTACAAATAAACCACGGTCATGAACACAAAATTCCTAATCTTGTCGCCTAAATCTGTATGTAATGTTCTACACCTCAAACTGGACTTTTACATAACTGAACACGTGTGCTGTTTCCCGCCACGCACGGACATCAAGCGGCGTGAAGTCATGCATGCATGTGCATTTCGTACTTGGAATTATGTCAGCTAACGTGGGGACAAAAAGTATGGCAGCCTAGTTGTACCATCATGTTTCTACGTTCTATTGTTTTTGCTGGTGCTTAACTTTTGCACAGGTGTATATATGATTAAGACTGCGTAGTTTCAAATGCAGTTAGCAGATTTATTGCATGCATGTAGTGGGTAGAATTAGAGGACAATTTCCATGATCAAACGAGCTTAGCTAGTAATTGATATAGCACTGGCGACCCTATCAGAAGCATGATGATGTGATATGAGGTAATGACACATGTTCACGTTTACGAGACAAGCCTGTCTGAAATGTACATGAATGCGCTAATCTGCGAACCATTACCCCATCAATAATGCTTTGTCATTATTTGGTAAAGATCATAATACCATTGGCGCGTGTTGTAAAGTGCCGAGTGCTTCAGCTATGTTTTTGCGTGATCAAGGATGCAGCACTCTATTTAGCTGCATTTTGATGTGTATTTTTTGGAGAGTGTAGATATGTTTTGAAGTGCTGCATTAATGTACCGCTGCATATTGCCAATAGAGGGTGGGGGTGCTGGGTGCACCATTCAATGGCGTGATTGACAACGAGTAAACAAATTAAATCATTTTAAAACTTTTATTAATACTGACATCATAAACGACACAACATATTATTACATTGATATGATTCTAGTACACAATATCAAACCGTGATACATCGATATGTTTACTAATACTGCAATATTAAGACAATATATTAATTAAAGGCAACGATATTATGGCGTTATCAGTTGTTTAACATATAATACATCGGAGATGCACCTAAACCATGATGACATACACAACCGGTACAATCAGTACATAACTCTTTAGTGACTAAATTTGTTTCTGAAAATTAATATATCAGGCTTAACCCTTTAATGTCGAAAACGTACATTGCCACCCTCGTTAGTCGGCTAGAGGAAGACACATTTGTGGACTGAGAGAAGAGTAATTTTGTAAATTACCACCAGAATGTCATCGTGGCGCAATGGTTATAAGTCTGATAAATATTTTGAAACTAATTTGTCTGGGCGTTGACATAGGAAGCTACAAACTCGCTGCATTCATGGTAGTTTCGTAATATGCAACAGCATAGATATATAGTTGATAGACCGCTAAGGAGGGCGGCTATAGACGGTTTCACCATTAAATGGTTAAGCCCGATATATTAATGTAAGGCATCAATATTATGGCATTAACAGTTGTTTATCATATATTATATCGATGATGTACCGTAACCATGACGTCATACACAAACGGTACAGATTGGAACTATGTCCATATAAATCAAAATCTTTGTTAAGTTCGTAGCGATGTTCATCTTCGCACATTTCTTATAATGTGTCTTCAATATACAGGTCGAGATTGTTAATCGGATTAAAGTTAAAATCAATACCTAAACACGAATGTTGATGCTGACTCGGATGATTCACGCTGCAACCGTAACAATTTTGTACCACTAGCTTTTGTATCTTTGTACACAACATATATACGAATAATCTCTGGCTGTTCTCGCGCTCATTAGGCGAAGGGTAATAATACCATGCACGATACATACTCTTACAATACTGGCATAATTTCATATCATCATGATTTAGTTCGTCATCAGTATCAATAGCATTGAGATTTAGTTCGTCATCGATTCACATGTCGTCGAGGTACATAGCGTCTATAGTATCTGGCAAAACGTCCATTGACAATACTAGATCATTAGTATCGCTAGTTGATGTAGTAGGTAGAATGTCAGACATGTTCAGATTACTGTATACCGTAAAAGCCCGGAACTAATGTGGAAAACACCTCTGTGGAGTTCTGTTGTTTTACCGTTAAAGGTAGGCAATGTGGATAACAGTGAGTCAGCATTCAGTTTCAAAAGTTCTCACTCTGCACCTGACAGGTACAATCCAATACGCATAGTTTGCGGAGCTATGTCAGAGCAGAAAAAGTATTGTATGTTGATACATGGAAAATCGCCACTGATAGATATGTGAAGAGAAGAGTCCAGCAAATGTGTAAATTGCACACACTCCTTTTTGCGCGCACAATGCACTTTCTCTTCAAGATCAGGAAAGATATGCACCAGTTGTCTAAACACTTTTTTGCTTATATATACACCACGTTTAGTAGGATAACCATCAGGATGAAACTGTCGCAGATCGATACACCACTTTTCACCATAAGCTGTCACGAAAGATGCAAGAATACAGTTGGAATTTAATGGGGACTCAACGTACTCTTTATTGACTGAGTATGCCACCATTAAAAGATTATCATTGAGGAATGAAATGCTGCTGACAGATTTACTTTTATCTCTCAAAAGCTCTAGTAGCTCTTTTCGTGTTGATACCATCTTATTATTGGTGTGATCATGTAGCGAAAAACGACCCCACAAAATATTCAATCTGGATTTAGCTACAAAACGTAGAGCCGGATTATTTGATATTTTCGCTGGGTTGAGTTGTATAGCTTCATGCGCATAGTACTCTTGTATATAGTGCTCTTTATCGCTTTCACTATAGACCCAGTCTCGATACCCACTACTTTCCTGCTTAATTTTGTATTCAGAAAATAATCCCTTATCGCCATGTCGTTCATATTGTGATGACTCAGGATAATGCCAGACTTAATACATCTTTTTAATGATATAACCATGGTGAATAGCTAAATGTAGCTCAGGAGTCGTTCATGTCCTGCATAAGGAATGTTGATCTTCTGCATGTTTGCATATGGTAGATTGAATGATTCTTGCACATTCGGCACATAGTACAAACATAAGCCGATTACTTATTCTAGTAGGTAATACTGGAAAGTATAAATCACAAGGTGGGAGGACTTTGCATTTAATAAGACTGAAGAAGTCATGAACCATCTTATGATTTAAATTGTCACCTCTTACTACCTCGTATGCACCTTCTGGAAAACACCATTGTTTCATCACTGATGGGTACATGGAAACGCAGTCTAAATGTTCTAGCTTAGTATGTTCATCCGCTTCCAGAAATAATCTAATTGCGGATGTACGCCCACCAAATAGTGCATCACGCAGAGCTATGGTGTGTGCTAAGTCCAACTTAGTGATAAAATCATTTAGTCCATCGGTATTAGCGATTAGTTTCTTAAACTCACATTCCCACATAATTCTCACCATATATCCATGCGATTTGAATAATGAAATGTGATATTGAAGCGCAGAATATGCTTCTTTGTATGTCTGATCACCACATGGTGTATATGTCTGCTCACGTTTATTGCCACAGCGATCAGACTCGTGCCCGTGAAATTTACACCCGCAAAACTCGAAAATAACATTTTCGCATGGAGCGAAGCCATCTACATAATGCCCGCATACCTTTTGTTCACCATGGTTTAGTGCGTGTAAGATATGGTAACCCTCGCTTAACCTAACCCATTCCATCCATTCAACAGCGATCATTCTATATGCCCGTTTTGCTCTTATGAGTAGTTACGTAAAGTGTGATATGCTACATTACATACACCTGCTAGCGTTATCCCTGATATGAATGGATTTTGTCCATCTGTTGATTCAGAAAATAAGGACTTAAATCTAGACACGGCTAAATGTAAGATGGTTACGTCATCGTTACAATATTCGATGAGATTTTTATCAACATCATAGTGTGCATCTCTCGATATCTGCTCATTGTGCCATTGATCAAATTCAAGCAGTTCATTTGCTTTCATATTTTGTACGCCGAATCCCTCCCTCTTGGGAAAGGGTATTACCTTACCCCAATACTGAGGCGAGATCAGCTGATGGGGAAATATTCCCTTGCACACATTAAGATTAAAAGCATCGCCAACCTTACATAATGAAGAGGAAAGAAGTTAATGGAGTCGATGAAACGAATTGTTCCTATTTCAAAAGAGAGACCTGAACGACCACGCATTATGATGTTTGAGGGTTTTAGATGAAGGTTAATGCGCTTGCATATGCATTGAAGGATTAACAGCGAATCATATGCACGCGCATTATGCACAATAATGAGGTGGTCAGAGAAAACATATTTTTGCCGGATACATTTATTACCATGCATTGTTCTAAATGAGCATGTACACGCTATTGTTCAAAAGTCTTAGGTACACGCTATTGTTCTAAGTGGTCGTCTGTGCGCCATTGTTTTAAATGGTCGTTGTGTGCTATTGTTCATGCAGGTTCATGTGGATAAATGCTATTCTTCAAAAAGTGTGTCTGAGTTTAACTGAGTTACGCTGGTTTAATGATAGAATTTATAGCGTTTAACTTTAAAAACCTATATGTCCTTAAATATATGGCCTATGCATATATTATTTATGTACTGCTATATATTGTATGTTATAGAGTTTTCTATTATTTAGTCCTTATTTCGTCGAGTTTAGCTGCGTTTCACTATTTGAATTTAATACCATATAACTTACAAAAGTCATAAAAGGTTATTTTATTATTTTTTCAAACCTAAATCATGGCGCAGTGGTAGTTTAAGCGGATTTAAAAAAAATACTAATTTGATGTAGGAAGTTTCAATTTGCGCTAGTTTCAAAATATTCAACAGATATACAACTAAGGAATGAATATTTTTTTATACTAATTTTCCATAGGAAGCTACAATTCATGCTAGCTTCAAAATATTCACCAGATACCAACCAGCTGTGAGCTATTGTTCATAAGTGGGTGCTGCACGCTATTGTTCTAAATGACCGGTTGTGCGCCATTGTTCATGCAGGTGGCCGCTGGATGCTATTGTTCTAAATCCTGATTGGTTGAGATAGGGTCAAATGTCACATTAAAAAACCATTAATCATTTTGACAGGAGAACAATAGCACCCAGCTGTTCACCTGCAATTCATATGTGACCGCTGGGCGCTATCATTCATGCAGTATGCCATTATTCAAAAGTCATGTTCTCAATGCGACAATTTGACATAGGAAGCTACTTAGTTTCAAAATATCTTTTTAGCCACGAGGGGGAGGGGGGGGGCACCACCACCCACCTAATTAATACGTTAAACTACGCGTTCACTGTTCATTAATCTAATTATGCATTAACACGCATGTGTCATTTAAATAGCGAACAGACGGACATTTAGAACAGTAGCGTGCAGACGCTCATTTAGAACAATAGCATACAGACGAACATTTAGAACAATAGCCTCTACCCCACACTTTTGAACAATAGCGTCTACCCGCTCATTTGGAACGATAGCGTTTACCCACTCATTTAGAACAACAGCGTCTACACGCTCATTGAGAACATCCAACCAGAACGCAGTATTTAAATAGGTCAAGAGCTCATTTGCATAACAATAGCGTACAGCGACCCCATTCACTACTCCCCTGCGCGTGGGTAGGGTCAGTTTCGTATTATCAATTGTCATATCCCTGATAATGCAGTTTACTGGGCTGATGATGGGCTGATATCGGCACGGTATCGGCCCAGAATCGACCCAGTAAGCTGCATTATCTGGGATAGAGGAACTTAATCTTGGCTCATGGTAGCTTATTTTGTTGAAACTACACGAGTACATGTAGCATCGCAGCGTATTGTGTTTCAAGTTCATAGTCGAGAAAAACCCAAACATCAATGTCACGAGGCAGTATACAGGTTACTGGGCATGCACTGAACCAATACCAGGCCAATATAGCCCGACATTGCCTCACTAACCTGCGCAACCATGGACACGTGTGTCGATGTATCGAGCATTAAGGGATGATGCCGAATTAACCCTTCAGCTAGATTATATTGAGATGGGGAATAGATTGTAAGAGAAAGAGGACTAGCGTGATTGACGATCTATGATGATGATGAGAAGAAGGAGGAGGGGGAGGAGGAGGGGAGGAGGAAGAGGAGTTGAGTTGTGGTGGTGCCACCAACGATGTTGGTGATGACGACGATGACGACGGTGGTGAAGCTGAAGACAATGATGACAACGGCGACGGTAGTGATGATGACACCTACTTACGGTAAACCTAGAGATCGGCACACCACTTGTGCTGCATTATCATCAAAATAATCATCACAAACCAATCCCCAGCCACCTGCCACGAGAGCTTCAACCACGCCCGTATTATCATCTCTGCCACCAGTCAGTCTCAGTGCTACAATCTCTCCACCGGCTATAAACAAGTATATTTATTTTAGGCATATATGCACTTTAATTCATGTTTACACGAAGTATTGAATATTAACCCTCTGAACCCTGAGTTCCCAGAATAGCAATTTTAAAGCCATCATACAGGTAAGCTGTTGAGTTTTTTTAGTTAGGGCATTCGGGGATCTATCAATCCCAACACAGCGAAGTGTGGGTGGAGCGTAGCTATAGGTGGGTGGGGCATAGCAAAACTGAAAAGGTCGATTTTGAGACCAGACAGGTCGGGACGAGTCTATCTCTGTAGTGGAACTGTAAATATTCAAGATACAATATTCAATGTTATTTATTTCATTCATTTTTTCTTAATATACATAATCACAGTCCACCAAAAGCAGTGCTTTTATCATTTTAACACACCAATGTGGACCATGCTGTTCTTAACCCCTTATCACTAGCTCTATATAGACATTAAAATCGTCCCCATCTATCAGGTGGCTCATGTGTTATCATTCTTGCAACACCATCGGACCGTACTAATGTTTGAATTTCCAGCCTAAATTCTCATACTTTTGCATTGTGCATCCATATTTTTTGTTACTGAACAAAGCAGTTGCTTTTTAGTCTAGATTTTCTTGTTTCTTGTCAAAGGTTTTGTATGTTTCTTAACATTTCCAGCTAAAATTTCCACATTACTACTAATTTGAAATTCTTTTTACCATTTTGAACCCAGATATATGCGTATTAACTATCAAAAGTCATATATTTCTCAGTAAACACTTGCTTATAATACCAAATTCACAGATTTCAGTAACACATTTTTGCATTTTCACACATACATGTATTCTTGCACTATAGGTCCACATTTTCTTGTTTCCTACCAAGAGTTGTGCATTAAGGATCCAAAATGTCCATGTTTCTGACCAGAGTTTTTAGATTTCCAACATAGATTTTAAACACTAGCCTATATTTAGCAAAATAATCATATTTCCATTGAAAAATATAACATATTGAGCCCATATACGCATATTAGCTGTAAAAATTTATATATTTCTGGGTAAACATTTGCTCTTAATCACAGATTTCAGTACCAAATCTTTGAATTTTCACACATATTCTTGCCTTTTAGGTCCACATCTACTGGTTTCCTGTTACATTTTAAACACGGGTTGATATTTGATGAAATGTTCCATTAAAAATTTAGAATTTTTAGCCCATATAGATGCATATTAACTGTCAAAATTCATATATTTCTCTGTAAGCCTATGCTTTTAACACAAAATTCACAAATTTCAGTACAAATTTTTGTTGCATTTCAACATCAATTTCAGCATTAAGTACAAATTTCCATGATTCTTGGCAGAATGTGTATTTGCAACGTAATTTTAAATGTTTCTTATTCAAATACTGATATCACAGGCTTATTATTCTATATGGACTGATATACTGAAATTGTAGACTGACATCTGAGGCTATCCTTAAATTTGTGTCTGTTTGTAAAATTTAAGTATTGGAAAACAATTGTAGAAAACTTTTATGAGCTTAATTAAGTCCTTCAAAAATGTATTCAAAATTTATGATTGAATACCTATTTTGCTGAATATTTTGAAATGAAATATCATGGTTTCATTCAGCAATTTGTTCAAGGGGGAATGGCAACTTATAATTTACTTGAAAAATTCTGCAACTTTCCTGTGTTGGGCCAGACCAATTTATTGTCTTGTTTGCCTGCAAATCGACATTTCTCATGACTGGCTTGACCATTAAAGGGTAAACAAAACTACAGAGAACAAAGAGTTACAGAAAATTCTGAGGAATTCCGAGTGTTTATGACTTGGTTGCCAAAAATTGTTAGATGGAAAGAACAATGACACATTACGTATGTATGATTACTGTATTCTGCGGCTGTAGCAGTGGAACCATCCTACAGCTGCAATCAGTCCTTCTTCGCTTTTGCCCACTGTGTCTTGTCCTCAGCCGAAATCCTTACCGTCCTCAGGTCCATTCTTGACTTGAGTGTACCTAATCTAATGACACGTATTGTAGCCATTCATTGTAGTAATTGTTTCCTAGCTAAGCCCCGCCCATTTCTAGATACGCTCCGCCCACACGTTTTTGAAATTGATTTGAACCTTTGAAAATTAAATTCTGAGAATCTAAATTTCAAGGTAACTATACAGGTAAGCTGTTGAATGAATATTTTGAAACTAATTTGACTAGGAGCTACTACTATACTTCTGTTACTGCTGCGTCCAACAACTGCTGCTAATATCTATTACCTACTACTATTACTGCTTGTAGTATGGCAGTAACAGCTCCCGGTGAAAGAAGTTAAAAATATTTAACAGCAAGTTTATTAAATTGTGAATTCATCAAAGACATTTCCTGAGACACTTCCTGACAAACTTCTTCAATTTCCGTGTCGAAATATACGTTATTATGGCTGTGACCTAGTGATGTAGAGTAATGGATCTTTCTAGTTTTAGCTATGCCGAGACAATCCCTGGTTAAGTTCCACCCACGCTTAGTCTGTTTTGGGATCGATCGCTCTCCGAACCCGCAACAGCGCACAGAGTCAAATTAGTTTCAAAATTTTCAACAGAATTTTTATTAAATAGTAAAGACATACTATTCGTACGTGACGGAATATCAATTTCCAGTAAACTATACAAGTAAGCTGTTGAATATTTTGAACCTAATTTGACTAGGTGCTGTAGTTGCCTATAGCAGCAACAGCGCCCAGTCAGATTAATTTTAAAATATTCAACAGAATGTTCATTAAATAGTAAAGACATACAATTCGTACAACGTGTCGGACTATTAAGCGTTTAAGAGGCCTAAAAAAAGGGAGACATTGATGCTGTAATTGATTATGACGTAATCCTACACGTCGCGTAGTTGATTCTGACGTAGTATGATGCATTGATAAACTGGAAAGGTCCATTTCATTATGACGTCGGATACTTGAGTAACAGAACAAATCTGTTCATTATAAAATCTGCTGCGTAGGTCTATACTTACTCTGTCGCTGTACCTTGCCGGCGTCAATAAGAAGCTGTAAGAGAAAACATATCGCAGTAAATCTGCATAAACTGTCAAGCTATAGATGAATCCATTTTATCGATCAACCATATGACGTCACCTGCATGCTGACATCATAATAAATTACGTCATGAATGACGCGATTTAGTCTGTCATAAACGCTTCATAGTTTGCAAAGTTGTAAAAATTGTATGTCTTTACTATTTAATAAACATTCTGTTGAATATTTTGAAATATTTTGAATATTTTGTTCCATTGACAAGTAGAAAGACCATGGGATGGGCGGGTGTTCTGATTAGCTGTGAGCTTGATGACGTCATCTCATTTGCATATTAGACCACGCGCACATGCCCCTAAGTGCTCAGTGGGCAGGGATTATTTTTGTCGATATTTTAAAAAGGAATCTGCTCCACTGACCATATAAGTCTTAAGCCTATTTAAATGTCTAGGTTTTGACAATAGTTATCTCATGCACTCTCAAATACATTAATGGTACTGGCACAAACTACATCACTGGGCAGCTGGTTCCACAAGTTCATGATATGGCAGCAGAAAAAGTGTGTCCTAGTTGTATCCTGAATCTTTGCTTGTGAATTTTTAGACTCCGTCCTCAACTGATGTTGTTTTTTGATAGAGTCAAGAATTGACTACTGTCTATATTTTCTTTTCCTGTTATTAATTTGTATATTTTGCCACCCGTAATTCTTCATTGTTTTAAGGTTGGGAGATCAAGTGTTTTTAATCTATCCTCATAGTTCTTACCATGTAAACCCCTTACTAATTTCGTACATCGTTTTTGTATTTGTTCCAAATGGTTGATATCTTTAGTGTAGTATTGTAACCAAGCCTGTACACAGTATTCCAAATATGGACGTACCTATATCTTATATAGTATAAGAAAAGCTTCTTTTTCGAGATGTTTAAAGCTATTTTAAAGGATCTCATAACATACATGGCTTTGTGTGCTGCTTTTAGGCATTGTTTTGATGGCTTTAAATTGTCTGTTATCCAGATTCCCAGGCCCCTCTCCCCATTATTGTGATCAAGTATCCGATTAGTGTTGTTTTCTTGCATGGTGTATTCAAATTGCAAATTATTGTATCCCAGATGCATTCATTTGCTAGCATTGAAGTTTAGCAGCCATGTGTCTGCCAATGTATTGATATTGTCTAGATTTTTTAAATAGATTTAGACTGCCTGATCTATCATTCATTATATTCCAAAGTTTTATGTCATTCGCAAACATTTTCACCAAGCATGTGACGATCTCTGGTGTTTCGTTTTCATATATTAAAAACAAAAGTGGTCCTCATACAGACCCATGTGGATCCTCACTTTCTACATTTGTCCAGTTTGAATATGCACTGCATATGCCTACTCTCATTTGTCGATTTCTCAGGAAGTCATCAATACATTTTAAGTATATTTCCTCCCGCTACATATGCCTGTAATTTAAGGGTAAGCCTTCTATAGGGGACAGTATTGAAGGCTTTTGGTAGTCAATATAAATTGCATCTATACAGCATTTTTGGTCTAGACTACAAATCCAACTTTCTAATGTTTCTAATAGGTGTGTTAAGCAGCTTCTACCCTTCATAAAACCATGGTGATGTGTAGTTATAGGCGCATTGTTTGCGAGTTGGTATACAATTTTCTCTTTTAATAGTGTTTCCATTATCTTGCACATTATGCAGGTAAGGGAGACTGCGCGATAATTTCCTGCCTGTTTTTTATTACCTTTTTTAAAAATTTGAATTATTTTAGCTTTCTTCCATGTGCTTGATAATTTAAGGTTTTTATAATAATAATAATAATAATAATAATAATAATAATAATAATAATGCCATAGATTTAAACATGTGAAATCTGGCTGCTTGTTGTAGGGCTTGCTGAAATATGTTGGGGTCAAATTGGCTGTAAAAATTAGTCAGAACATTTGATAAATAGTAAAATCAGTCAATTTGAACAAATACTCATCTGTTTTCAGCAGAGTTATAAAGCCCTATATGTGTTATAGCTTGACTGTCACGAAATTACCTAAGTTAACAAGGGGCCCAAAGGGCCTGTCTTGCTCACTTGGAATTACTGGTTACTGACATGACCAAACAAAATGAGATGACCACTGGAAAAATGTACCAATCTAATTTCTGTGAAGAACGTTTAGCGATGATTTACTAAAATTGGCCAAGCGGTTAATAAGCAGTCTTTTTATGATTTTCTCAGAAATTTCCAGAAAATACAATGTCTGCCAAAATGGTAAATTTTGATTGATTCATGGCAGACATGGGTTTTTTATGTATCAACTTTCTATGTACCGTATAAACTTTAATTGCGTTTAGGCCCTAATAATATCTTCTAAATTGCAGCCTGATCCATTCATTGGTTCTGGAGAATTTATTCTCGCGAAAACTAGGTCATCCAAGATGGCCGACGAAGCATTTGGCCAATCAGGTTCCCTTAAACAAACTTGGTTGAGCTGTTGCTCCAGATAATGTTTTCGTGATTTTTTAATCGATTCCCATGCGTTCTTCGAGAGGATTTTTAAAGCTGTTTCTAAATATCAGCCTAAATCCAAGATGGCTGCTGGCCAAATTGGCCAATCAGCTTCCTTTAAACAAGCTTGGATCCCTATGCCCTAAGGATGCTTCCTGCCAAACATACTTGAAATCGGCCAAGTAGTTCTCGAGAAGATATTTACAATTTCCCATTGCTTTAGTATGGGAGTTTTTGCCAGAGAAGAGATCTAAGATGGCCACCAAACCGTTTATCCGACAGATTTGAAAATGACAAATTTGAGATCAGAATACCCAAAACCCCTATATAAAACCGAATTCGGCTTCAAAATCCATTAAATAAAAATATTCAATATGGGCACCAAACATGCAACATTTTAATCGTCCACGGCTTTATGATAGATCAACTTCCATTGATCAAAGTTTAATGGCACTTAAGGCCTAATCATATCTCCCGAATTTCAGGGTAATCCATTCAGTCGTTCTGGAGAAGTCATTTTCGCGAAAACTAGGTCATCCCAGACATTTTAAATTTCCCATTGCTTTAGTATGAGGGATTTTGGTGGGGAAATGATCCAAGATGGTCGCCAAACAAGTCAGATTAACCAAAAACTTATAAAAGCCAATTTCGGCTAAAAAATTCATCAAATAAAAATATCCAATATGGTTGCCAAACATGCTACATTTTGATTAGTCCATGGCGGCCATGTTTTACGCATCAACTTCCATTCAACAAACCTGAATGGCTCTTACTCCCTAATCATATCTGCCAAATTTCAGCCCGATCTGTTCAGCGGTTCTGGAAAAAAAGTTGCCAAACCACTTGACCAATCAAGTTCCCTTGAACAAACTTCGTTCAGAAATCGGCCCCGTGGTTCTTGAGAAGAAGTCGTTAAAGGTTAACGGATGATGGATGATGAATGGACGATGACCAAGAAAGTTCCCTTGAGGTTTGCATCAATCCCTCAAGCGGTTTCGGAAAACTTTTTAAAGACATTTCTAAAAGTCGGCCAAAATCCAAGATGCCGCCTGTCAAATTGGCCAATCGGCTTCGCTTGAACAAACTTGGATTCCTATGTGCTAAGGATGCTTCCTGCCAAATATACTTGACATCAGCCCAGTGGTGCTTGAGAAGAAGTTGTTTAAAGGAAAAGTTAACGGATGACGGATGATGAATGGACGGATGACGGATGGATGATGGACAGTCGCCGCATCATAAGCTCACTTGGCCTTTCAGGCCAGGTGAGCTACTAAAGCTAGACAGAGAGGATGCCTGGCCAGGTGACTTTACAAGAGGATATCTCCATAGGGGTATCTCGAAAACCATTCCTGAAAGCCATTTCATCTCAAATTTTAACGTACACAAACGGGAAATGACGTATATAGTCAAATTAGATTCAGACTATTCATCAGAATGCTTTATAAATGGTAACACAGTCAATTTGCACATAATGTCTGGCTATTTCCAGCAGAGTTATAATTACACGGTCGTGCGTTCCAGGCATAGTCACGGCGCGTTGAGCAGTAGTGTTCAGCCGCGCAACCGCACTGACGTGGCAACACCTGCTGGAAATAACATTAGATCTGGGTTGGGGTGGGGGGGGGGGTGGTGTGTGCCCGCGTCCATGCGTGGCGTTCGGCACGTGGACAATGCATGGAATGGAAACTGGCCTTTAAAGGAACTAGGAGACATTTTGGTACACGTATTTTAAGCATCCCAAAATTTTTACAAACTCGTTTGAAATGTCACACTCTCGCATGTTTTGACGTGGGTGTGTATCTGTCGGAAATTTAAAATCTAGGTTCATGACATTTTCCATTCCATACCTGCAAAAACGTCGTTGCGATTTTTAACGGAATTTTTGGGAATTTAACACACATAAACAGAAATTAAAATTCACAGAAAATTATACTGAGACTTAATAGGCAGGTGTAAGCCTAAAACGTTTAATGAATGAATTTTCGTTGTTAAATTTAAATTCTCTCATAGAAAATGTCAATCTGCAGACCAAGATAATATTATTTTTTTAAATGCATCACTGGAATGACTGTCTTTGTTCCCAAGACAGTCATTCCAGTAATAAATTTCCAGAAGTATTCTTCTGACTTCTCTTGGTCAGCAAATAAACATTTGTCAAAACTATTAAATAGGCTGGTTTTCTGATAGCGTAAGGATCAAAGTGTCAATGGCGTTACAATCGAAACTGGTACAAATGGCAAGAAAACGAATCCCATTCCGAGATCGTTGGCACCACGTTTTCTGTCCGATTTTTTACATATCTTCAACACCAAAAGTTTTCCTTTTGGAATGCTTTAGTATTCCATGCCCATGCTTAGGCCTACATAAGCATCATTTGGTATGTACGCACACATGTAATATTTGGGCGGTACACGAAAACGCTGCATGTATTAGGTAAGCAGTTTTCGCTAACGGCATGCATTGTATGTTCGCAACACACAAGGACCAATTCATGAATCCATTTCCCCACTCAATCATATGACATCATAATAAACTATGACGTGTAGGCTGACGTCATAATCATGAAGTCATGAATAACTCGATATAATCTGTCTCTAAGGATAATGCTTAATAGTCCGACACATTGTACGAATTGTATGTATTTACCATTTAATAAACAGCCTCTTGAATATTTTGAAACTAACTTAGGCAGCAACAGCACCCAGTCAAATTAGTTTCAAGATATTCAACAGGTTTCTCTGTATAGTTTTCTGGAAATTGATAGTCAAGAAGTTCAATAATACGTCGATCGCAACACGACCGAAGTGTGGGCGGAGTTTAACTAGGGTTGGGCAGGTCATAGATAAACCTGGAATGATCCATTCACTCTACATATGTATAAGCAGCCCGAGCCCTGAGAGTTGCTGACTACACACCACCACTAAATGTACACAACTCTGAAGGACACTTTATCAGGACTGACCAGGGCAAAGCCGAGGCAATTTGAGAATGGTTCAACGAACAGTTCACTGACCACGATGATGAGCCCTTGCACCCATTCTCAGGAGACCCCAGGCCATTACTAACACCACTTAATACAGCAGAGGTTGAGAAGGCACTTAAAACCCTGAAAAATGGACGTGCATCTGGACCTGATGGCATGAGCAAGGACCTATTCAAATATGCAAGTGGCATTATCACAAAACAGATCATGCACATAATCAATTCAGCTTTTATGCACCACCCTCCCATCGACGCTGTAGGCCAAGGCATCTTTATCGCGATATCTAAGCCCAAGAAGCCACCTGCCCCCCCCCATGCCCCCACCACCTCCACCCCCGCAAACCCCAGTCAATCTGCGGCCCATTGTGCTCCTTAACAGCATACGGAAAATCGTATTCAATGTTACTCTATGCCGCATCCGAGACAGGATCGGCGACTTCACTGGATCATGTCAAAGTGGCTTCAAACGTGGACGCAGCTGTGCAGACATTGTATGGGCTCAACGTATGCTTATGTCGGCAGTCATGTCCAAATGCTGGGATTTCTACAAAATGGGCATTGACATGTCACGAGCCTTCGACACAATTAAACGCTCAAAGATCCTAGATGTACTAAGCCAGGCCAGTTGCAATGAAGATGAGCTACGACTAGTGAGACTACTGCTTGCAGACACCACGCTGAGAGTATGAGTCAAGTCAGTGAAGTCTGTAGAGTTTGAGACATCAATCAGCTCCCCACATGGAGATGGTCTATCCCCTGTGCTCTTCACCTGTTACCTGGCTGCTGCATTGGAATCTGTGCAAGAAAACTCCACAAGACCAACCCACCCGCCCACCCACCCCCACCACCACCACCCACCCACCACCACCATACCACCCCACCCCACGCCACCCCCATCCCACCCCCAGTGTCCATACTGGGCATGCCATTAGAGATGGAATACGCCGACGATGTGGACTTTATAGATGAGGAAAAGAAACCCCTTGACGAACTTCTCCCAATAGCTGCAAGCAAACTAAAGATTGAGAATCTCTATGAATGAATCCAAAAACAGAGTTCACCCACATATACCTATCTATAAAGCATGAAACTAAAGAAAATGACGATCCACTCCATGGCGGCGAACCATGGACGAAAAGTAAAATCTTGGGCTCACTGCTTTGCAGTACTGCTGACATTGCTGCACGCTGCATCATGGGGAACATATCTTTCCAGTCCTTCTGGAAGCTATGGATTCGTAGATCAAAGATGCCCTTGGTAAAAAGACTACGCTTATACAATGCAACATGCGTATCCTTGATGATGTATAACTGTAACAGCTGGGCAGCTCCAAAGGCAGCTCTAGACAAACTTGACGCCTGCCACCGCAAACACCTACGCACCATCACTGGACACCGATGGCCAGAGAGCATAATTTCCAACGATGCACTATACAAGATGTGTAATACGCCGCCGCTGTCTGTAAAAGTCGCCCAGCAAAGATGGTCCATGTTTGGCCATGTGCTAAGGATGCCCGAAGACACACCAGCACAGCGAGCCTTGGAATTCGCTCTACTCTGAGCCAGCAAATACAGAGCCAGCAGAGGACGTCATTGCATACATCTGCTAAGCGTGCTACGAGGTGTCCTCAAGAAAGCAGGATTAGGTACACTCAAGTCAAGAATGGACCTGAGGAAGCTAAGGATTTTGGCTGAGGACAAGACACAGTGGGCAAAAGCGAAGAAGGACTGATTCCAGCTGTAGGATGTTTCTACTACTACAGCCTCAGAATACAGTAATCATATATATATATACGTATAGGATGTCCATAGGATAGCCTGAGGACCTAGGCTATCCATACACTAACACAGTAATAGACTTGCTGCTCTGAAAACATGCGTTCCATACACTATAGTATTAACCCTTTAACTCCCGAACTTGGTTTTAAAAGCTTCAATTTTCTCATAGAAAATGTCCAATTGCAGACCAACGGAAGACTATTTTAGAAAATGTATCACTGGAATGACTGGCTCGGTTATCGAGCCAGTCATTCCAGTTGTAAATTTTCTAAAATACTCTTCTCTTAAGCTGCAAATTGACATTTCACAAGACCACTACTGACGTCGTTTTTGGCTGATGTGAGTGTTAAAGAGTTAAAAGATGAGATGGTTTGAGGGAATATACTCTCCATATACTACACGATTAATAGAGATTGTAGTACCGGCTGCCATTATGGCTACAACAGCGCGCAGTCAAAATAGTTTCAAAATATTCAACATAATGTTTATTAAATAATAAACCCATCAAGGACAAAATTCGTACACTTGACGGTCTTTTCGAGCTTCGCGATGGAGTTATATAATACGTCATTATGATTGTGACATCAGCCTACTTGTGACGTAATAGATTATGACGTCATGTACTTGATTGAGAGATCGGATCGACAGAATGGCATGAATGAATAATGAGAACTTACCAGCAAGGCCAGACAAAGCAGAGAAACAGCCACGGCCTTCATCGTGTCTTTGTTAAATATTTAATCGCGAAGAATGACGGGTGACAGATATAATCTGTATTTCAATTTATTTGATCGCATTTTAGAGCACGCCCCTCTCAGTGGCGGAGATACGGGACTTATGGCATTCACAGACATCTGATTGGCCAGGGTCAAAAGGTCCCCCCCCCCACCGATAATGACAGCGTTGCCTTCTTCTTTTAGAAATAAGCACCCTCTGGAGGAGTACCACCGTATAGGTAGTTAAAAAAATGTTTATCAACGAACCATATCGACAATTCTAATAAGTATATCTAATTATATCTGACATATCAAGCAAGTAAATAGTCAACAATGTATATGTGGCCGATCCAGGAGGTGGGGATGACACCGGGCGTTATAAGATTTGCAGCAGCGTATCGTGTCGTGGTGCTCCTAATGATTGCAGGGAAATACAAACAACAACATGAAATATTGTTCAAATTTGTTTGAAAATATTCAACAACATGCTTATTAAACTGGAAGTTCACACAAAGACATACAAAACGGACACTTTCGTGGCAAACATTTCGATTTTCGGGACCGATCTACGTCATTTTGGTTCTGACGTCATGCATTTGATAATGACGTCACATACATGCGTGACAGATCAGATTCCTCCATGATTTGACATCATACTGAGATTGAGCCATATTGGCTTTGTCTCTGTTTAATTCTCTCTACGCTGGAGTAACAGTATTTCAATGCCATGCCAATCTTATGGTTATTGAATCTAATATCTAGTGTTGTCGTAGGCGTCATCAGTCACCATTCACACACCCGCTAGGTGCAAAATGTCCAACCTGAACATTGATTAAATGGTGAATCATTTTTCGGGTCTAGAATTTGAGTGTTAAGGAATCGTGAGATTGAAAGATAAAATCGCGACTTTGTCTTTTACCAATCTGCTTCGTTCTCAGGATGTGTCACGATTTTACCTGCGTGAAGGAGGAAGGGAAGGAGAGATTGCGATATGGAGTTGAGAGAGAGAGAGAGAGAGAGAGAGAGAGAGAGAGAGAGAGAGAGAGAGAGAGAGAGAGAGAGAGAGAAAGAGAGAGAGAGAGAGAGAGAGAGGGGTGGTGGGGTGGGGTGGAGGGGGAGACAGAGAGAGGGAGAGAGGGGGATGGAGGGAGGGAGGGAGGGAGAGAGGCAGGCAGGTAGGCATACGGACGGACGAACGGGCGGGCGGGAATGCGGGCAGGCGGACAGACGGACAGACAGACAAACAGGCAGATGACGGGTTTGGAAATTGTAATTTCTTGTGATCATGACTGCAAAACGTGTATGCTATTGTTGGTTCAAAAGTTTTCACATGTTCGGCACAATGAGTCCTGACAAGTTCCTCGTTATCACGAAGATGTACAATGTTGAAGCGGTTATTGTACAATTTGAAGGTGAGATTCGCTATGGTACTTACTGTCACCTTATTGCACTCATCGGCCTCCAATCTAAGGACGTGTTCTCACTAGAGGTTATTCCTGATTAAGTCTCTAGTGAGAACACGGCCTAAAACATGCATGTTACTGGGCTGGTACTGGTATCGGCCCAGTAACCTGCATTATCAGGATATAATCTTCTGCTTATAAAGGAAGAGTTAGAAGCGTGTCGCTCTCCTAACCCAGTCTCGTGATTTTTTTATCTGTTTCAGTTTCAGTTTTCTCTATTCACCCAGGCCATTTACACAGCATGTGGGGTGGACATTATTATTATTATTATTATTATTATTATTATTATTATTATTATTATTATTATTATTATTATTATTATAGATATTTATACTATGGCGGTAGTTATTATTATTATTATTATTATTATTATTATTATTATTATTATTATTATTATTATTATTATTATTTTGTAATTAGCTGCTGCCGTTGCGTATTTGAAATATTTTGTTTTGACATCTTTTTCTTTGTCGTTGTCAACATCTTTGTTCTTGTCGATTGCATAATCGTTGTTGTTGTTGTTGTTGTTGTTGTTGTTGTTGTTGTTGTTGTGGGGGTGATGGTGGTGGTGGTTGTGGTGGTGATGATTGTAGCATATTGGTGCTGGAGCTGTGGTTGTTGCGTTGGTCGTAGTAGAGAGGTGTGTGTCCGAGGTGCTCCTAATGTCGGAGTTGTCGTTGTCGTTATCGTAGTTGTCGTTATCGTAGTTGTCATTGTCATTGTTGTTGTTGTTGTTGTTGTTGTTGTTGTTGTTGTTGCTGCTGCTGCTGCTGCTGCTGCTGCTGCTGCAGTTGTTGTTGTTGTTGTTGTTGTTGCTGCTGCTGCTGCTGCTGTTGTTGTTGTTGTTGTTGTTGTTGTTGTTGTTGTTGTTGTGAAACGGATCTGGGTTTTTTCTTTGAGAGCCGCAGATATCTGCATAACCTATTCAGTATTGGTTTGTTACAGATCGCAAACAGGCCTTGAGTTTTCTCTGTTCTGTTCTGCCTTACATAGTAATCAGGTATAAATTGTGTTCTTTCTTTTGTGTATCTTTCGCAGCAGAAAAGAAAATGTATTTCAACTACGTTACATGTATTACGAAGTCGTTCCTCCCTGTCAATACCCACCCACCTTTTAGATTTTATTGCGAGATGATGGTTCAATGTTCTAAAACGACAAAAGGTTATAGCTTCTCTATATGGTAATATTTTAAAATAGTAGTCGAATTTAAATTTTGTTTTTATTTCTTTATAGAACGTTAGCCGTGTTGAATCATTTATGAGTTTTGCCCATTTTTCTACATACTGATGCTCTAAAGCGTGTCTTGTTCGCTGCACTACCTGTTTTGTGTTTACAGTTTCTGCCAAAAATACGTCCGATTGTCCCTTTATTTCTAAAATGGCTTTCACTTTGTTCATCCATTTAACTTGGATTTAGGTTCTTGATATAGAATCCAGACACGTGAAGAAAAGCATTGACGATAATTTCCCATAACCTCCATTTACTAACCCGGCCCAAAATCGGATCGTGTTACATTGTATTTGGATGTCAAGTGGCATTCTTCCTAGTTCGCCATACACCATGACATTAGGTGTGCTTTTCTTTAGATTTAGTATACATTTAAAGAATTTCAATTGACATGATTCTCTTAAGTTAGTGTTTTCGAAGCCCCATATTGCTGATCCATATAAAAGAATAGGCACTAAAATTGTTTCAAAAAGTACAATTTGTAGATCTATTGAGATATCGTGTTCTTTAATCATCGTGATTAATGCATACATGGCTTTTGTTCGCTGTTTACAGTTTCGAATTTCGCAACTTGAGAACGTGCCATTTGACTTCATTTGAATTCCGAGATAGATGTATTCATCGACTATTTCAAGCTCCTGCCCTCCCATTAAGAACTTAGGTGGGTTGTTGATTTTTCTCTTGGACAATATCATTACTTTTGTTTTTGTAGTATTTATTTGTAGCTTCCAATGGATACATCTGATCCACTGGGAAATAATAAGAAACCAAATATGATGATGAATCCATTCCTAGTCAAGCTCCGCCCACTTTCCCGATTCGATTAGAAACTTTGAACACTGGATTCCCAAAATCTCAATCTGTAATTATGCAGGTAACCCATTGCATATTTTGAAACTAATTTGACTACCAGGCTGTTGCTACCTATGGCATATGACAGCAACAGCCACCAGTTAAATTAGTTTCAAAATATTCAACAGAATGTTGATAAAATTGCATAGTTATTTGTGCGCAATGGTACGTACATAAAGTGATCCATGCCTATGCTTGCCGCCACCCACACCCACCCCCCCCCCCCCCCCCACAGACACACCCCTACCACATTTCTAGATAATCTCCGCCCACGCCCACATCTCCCGCGTTTTGGAATCGATTTGAAACCTTGAAGCCTGGATTTCGAGAATCTAAATTTCAAAGTGATTAACTATAGGCCTACAGGAAAGCTCGTGAATGTTTTGAAACTAATTTGACTGGGGGCTGTTGCTACCCAGAATGTTTATTAAATTATAATGATTATTTCATCAAAGCCAGACAATTGTTTGATTTTCGTGACGGAGCTCCTAGACGTTATTTTAGTTGTAATGTCAGCTAACATGTAAACACGTGATTATGATGTCAGACACTTGAGTGATCCGCTATTAGACTTTTCATAGACTTTACAGGAAATTATTTCTCGGGGCAACCAATTTTTTAAAGAGCAATGTAGGGATCCTGGCCATCACTCCGGTAGCTGGCGTAAATCTAATGCGTCACTTATTAGCTGACGTCACAATCAAAATGACGTAAGTAGTGAAGCGGGTGTCTGTTCGCTATTGTTCTTCACTGCAGGGGGTCTTTGAGAACAATGGGCCGTATGGAGAACAATGGCGAACAGCCGCACATCAAAGGAATTGTATTTCGAGAACAATGGCGAACAGCAGCCCGTATTTGAGAGATTTTGAGAACAATGGCGAATATATTCGCACACTTGAGAATCAATATTTATTATATTCATGGTAAAACCCCGTTGTATGTCCTGAAAATATAAACCCCTAAAAGTTGGGTATTTTACGTTTTAACTTAGTGGCGTGCGCCCCCCCCCCCCCACTCCGTGGCCCCTCCGTGGTAGTGTGGTAAGGTAAAGATAATAGAGTTTAAGAGGAGGACTGATAATAGGAGGAAGGAGTTTAAAAGCTCGTCTGATAAGGGAGGTCTATGAGGAGGAGTCGGAGTTAGATGAGGCTAGCATTCATGCTCAGTTGGTTTTGAGGGGCTAGCGTACTTGTTTACAAGCATGATGTACGAATATTTTGAAAATAATTTGAATGCCTGTGTCAGTTGAGGCGGAATGATATAGCATTCCTCCTCAGTAGAAGTTGCTGGTTGGTTTTGAGGGGCTAGCGTACTTGTTTTCAAGCACGATGCACGAATATTTTGAAAATAATTTATCTGCCTCATTATTAAAAATCATTACTCCAAATATTTATCAGTGCCTTGAATGACTGCATCATCATATGTGTTTTAACCCCGCTATCTACCCGTAAATGTCCATGGATAATTGTACCATACAAATATTTTGAAAACGATTTAACACGATCAAATCGTTTCCTAAATATTTAGCTGTAACACCATCCAATTACTTTGTCTGATGCGAAATTTCGATGCTTTTAAGCCACTAAACTTTATTAGTAAACTATGTACATGCTGAATATAAACGATTTGACGGGTGGCTTAAATTTTGTCAGTATTTCTCCGAGTGCGTCACATGTTTATGGAATTGAATTGTTTGTCAAGCGTATCACTCTGTATGATAAAAAGATTATTTGTCGCGTATGGTTTTAATTTATCCATTCAGCGTGAATAGCCGTGAGATCAATCTTTAATCGAGATACAAACATACCATGTGTTAATAATGAAAGAACATGTTAGTACCACCCATCTCATTCTATGTGTTTTTTTAGAAATATTCAAAATTACTATTAAATTATCGCCCAGGTTACTCACTAGGAGATTTCACTTTGTGGTTGTGAATGCGTACTTCCCTGGACTGTTGAATAAATAACAAAATCGCATTATTGTAGCGTTTCCTAGTTCGTAACTGAGTGGACATATGTACTAATTCCCTTGGGCAATTATTAGAATATCAAGTTTTGGCGCGTTAGTGCTTTTGCATATTTATGACGTGTTCGAGCATTACTCATATTAACATTAAACGCGACCGCTTCATTCACTTTAAGGGCAGCTGATGTTACATTTTGTCTGTGCCTGCTTCCTTGTGAACTAATAATGGCGTTGGTATATTAAGGTACCACACATGACCACGACGCAAGGCGTCATCCGTGTTGGAATACGAGGTTGAATGTGTCTTTATCGATGGAATCTGGTTCTGATCCATCATCCACGTCTTAAGGGTGTCCTACTTTTTATCACGTACGTACCCCACACACGCACCTGATGCATCAACACGCGCATGTACTGTGCATGCCCTCACGCGCATGATGACACGCATGTGATGTCATGCGTGTGGCGCTACACGCAGGCCCCTTGTCACCCGTGTTCCCTGTCTCTTTGCATGTACGTTGTGCATGCGTGCGTGCGTCTTTTTATGCACCCGTTGTAACATAATTTTGGTTTTTTGGTGGCCCCTTAGAAAAGAGGCTTATTTTTTATTTTTTGCTTTTACGTAAATGTTTTTTTTATCTCAATTTATGCAAACGATAATTTCTGTTTTGTTCGCACCACATACACGTGCAACAATCATCGCGATGTTGGTACTTCGCATGCACCCATTTGTTGTAATTACAGTCATTCGGTTCCACTAGATAATCTCTCCAGTGGTTCTGGATTTCGCACAATGACGTTAAAAATGGTTACTGTGCTGTACTGGTACCTCGGTATATTTGTTCCATTCGATGCAACCACAATTAATAGGCATAGAACCAATCGTTCTCCAGCAATCGCATAATTGAGATTCCATTTTCGTTTTCGCAAATTCAAAAAGCTGTATGCCTTACTAGTCTTGTGCATTTAACTTTTATAGCTAAAATATGAGCTGTCAGTAAGACTATCTTTCCAATCTGAACACGCCCTTATTTCAGGAATGTGTTTCTTTCCACTGCTTAAAATTAACGGATTTCAAAACATAACTATTGCATGTACATATCGCACCACGTTTGAATGACATTTTATATAGAAAACTGGAATTGATACACAGGGTTCAATTACAGAGCACGTCATATGGTTTTCTCTGTGTTCAAATATGTCCGCAATTTTGTGTCATTGTCACAATGTGAATACAATTAATTTTGGATCTTTGGATCAGTGTGGTACGCCTCGCGCTCCTAGCTCACCATTCATTTTTTAGCCATTATCAGCATTCATCCATCGCAGTGTATCAAAATGGTGATAATTGGGGATGGTGGCTGAGGGGTGAGAAGGAAACACGAAGAAATAATAACATATTTTTTATTGACACATGCATTTTTACTTATGATAAATATTAGCGACATTTATTCACGATAATTAAAAAGAAAGCATAGTACATAAATATGTATACATTAAACATGATAATTTTTTCTGTTTATTCATAATCCTGCACATCAGACGTTTCACTATCGCGTCATTTTTGTCTCTGTTTCTTAGTGCCCATAATATGTGTTTCATTTGTACACCTCTCGAACGATGGTATAAGAAATATACACAATAATATCCACAAGTTGACGTCATGGCTGGTTGAACACGTTCATTGTTGAAATAATAAACATGCACACGGTGCCCATTTTGTACATTTGATATCATTCTTCCTTCAGAAGTGCGTCTTCCATAAGGATCAAATTATTCTGCATTTCCATTTCTAGTGTAATAAACCTCCACTCAATGTTGTCCGGATTTATTACTGGGATGCATGTTTATTACTAATGAAGCCGGGCGATATTTAAAATGTGTGGGTACATTGTCAATTGGAAAAATGCTGAGAAAGTGTTCGCACGTTTTATTGTCGCCGAATAATAGATCCTCTATTTCAAATGTATTCAACATATTTGTTAATAATCTGTTAATACGTTAAAGTCAGATCCAATTTCTATCATATTATCAAATTCAGCATAGCAAATTACATTTGTTGTAGCTGTAAGTGCTTCAGCAAAATGTAAGACCACTCTTAACGAACCAGTGCGTGTAGGGTAGCGATGCTCTGAATCAGCTAGATCTGGCATAAAATCCCATGTGAACAATGTGGTTCCATGTCTGAACTGCGTCTTATTTATCAGGTAGCCTCAGTCTTTGAATAATGCCCCAGTACCGCTGAATAGTGTGAAATAAGCATCCGAGTAAATGTCGTCGCTAAACGGCCATATTGGCGATGTTGTAACCACTTCTCCATTTATATAACATGTAGTATAGGTAGTCCTATTGTTATCAAACTTGAACAGATTTTTATGTACCACACCATTATAGGCATCATTCGGTACAAAAGCGAATAATACTCTAGTAGGTAACTGACCAATAAATATATTATCTCTATCGATGCTCATAACACTGCTAGGTGCTGTAAAAGTCTTACACACTACCCTGCGAATAGGATATTTCATGCTTGTCTGTCTCAGAGTAACGGCATGTGCCACTAGCAGATCTGCTGATGGGATAACTTTGCGTACAAATAAGTTAGCTGACAATATTTTCAATTTATGCCTCTCCTTCCGCGGCCATAATGGCGAACGCATCTTTACTCCTCTGTAGGCGTACTCCCAAATCAATGGAACCAAGCAGAAATCGGTCCTGCAGAAACATATCATTGTGTCTGCGGCCTATTAATTGCACTGTTTTACTCTGCGCCATCATTCTTCTACATGCTTGAAATCCTAAGTTAGTATCGGCGATATTATCAAATTCGCCACCATCATCTATTTTCCATCCAGCAAGTTGTAGATGCGAGGATGCATCATCGCTGCCATAATTTACTAATGTCTCGATGTACGAGCGGAAAGCATAATTTTCGTTCGAGTCACTGACACACTTTCCATTCAAAAAACATCCACTTGTGAGAACATTGTATGCAAAAGATTATTCGCAGACGCTATCAAGTCATGTATGGATATTTGCTAATTGCAATAATTTTGATAATAGCTTTTCTTTCCCACCAAAAGTTGCGTAATATTTCGGATCAAAATATACTTTTGCCAATTTAGCATCATTCATGACGTATCTAAATTTACCTACACTGGAATTGAATGTACCTTTTTCTTCCTGTTGCCCACTAGAGAACCTTTTCTACTTATTCTTTTACGCATGGGCATAGGCGTGTAATCACTGGCGTTATCATCCTTTCCTGCACCATTATATATCTCATCGTTTTCTCTTGCCCTACAAATCTACGGGGTATGTTTAGGTCACGTAACAGATTAAGAAACTTTCCCTCCGCTTGATCATGCATACCAGCAAAAAGAGGTTTTCGCCCATGCACTATGACGTTTGTAAGCTGGTACATTACTTTTCAGGAAAAATGTACCCTCTATTGTCACTTCGCCCAGGTCATTAACGTTAAAACGTTCAGGAACCGAACATAAAATATCAATTACTCCACTGGCTTTTGTCTTGTACGTTTTTGGTATTCCCCTCATCGTACGTTCAAGTATTTGTGTGGGGAGTGCACCGTAGTTAGTTATGGGTTGCAGAGGTATCGGTTGATATTGTTGTGCTTGCGTTTGCTGATAGCAACGCCTATACTTATCCAATACTTGTGAATACGATTTTGCTTTATTATTCTCATTCAGATCGTGTCTGGCTAATATATTGGACATCTCGTTGTCGAGACTAATAACCTTACGTATCGATGGATCTGTCTGTAGCAATGATATTTTACTCTGTTCATTTAAATTACCTAGCAATTCATGAGGAACTAGCACCATTTTACGTGCATGTTCCATCTTTTCACATGAACAGTTTACCAATTAATGGTGCAAGCGTACCGATCACTGCTGGTAATAAGGCTCCTAAAAATCCACCTGTTTGTAGCAATTTTCTTTTACGTGCATATGGCACACCACGATTAGTCAGTGTTTGCATTTTCCCTCTATATTTACTCAGCTGCTTGTAACGTGATTTAGTGAGATGAACATTCACACGTAATACGTTTAGGCATGATTCACCTAGTACATCCACCAATTCGTTCGAACACTGTTTGATTACATCATTTCTGATTGAAGGCTTTACTTTAGCCAAATATTGCAGCATACGCAAATGGCGTTCCATTTTACGTGATGCCATTTTTCTTAGGTATGTAAACGTAGCAGCCCTCCTTCAGATGAACAGATGAACGTAGTCTGATATTGTCAGGTGTCATCTGCTTCAAATCTAGGAGTAGATATATGAGTGAGGTTCGCGTGTAGCGTCCTTATATGATTCGAGCAAATACTTTGTATTGCATGGGTACATCTGATTCTATAAAGAATGAATAGATGATGCATCATGTGGATTCTTAAACAATACCATGTAGTGACAGTTAACTGATAGGTCACGTTGATTGTGTGACTTGTGAAACAGATTTTGTCCAACAAATATTACGCTACAATTCTCAAGGTGAGAACATTTTGTAAATAGGTCAGCCACATTCTCGTCACATTTATTCATCAAATCGTTGAGTACCACCAATGTCCTGCAACTTCTGTCTAGTTCAACATTCACACCCTCTTTAGATTCAACTTCTTCGCCAAATCGTTATACCCATCTTGCCATGCACCATAGCAGTGCACAATCCTCTGTGGAGGGGGAGTAATGGCGTAGGGCTCTCTTATTAGTGCTTGTATCATCTCAGTTTTACCGCACTGCGTAGGTCCACAGACAATCATAGTAAATGTGTGACGTAACACCGTATTGCAGTCAAGCGATGTTGCCATTGCCTCGGCACACGCACGTCCACATATGACTAAGGCGGTATATGCTTACGCATATATATATATATATATATATATATATATATATATATATATATATATATATATATATATATACCTTACTTGTACGTGAACGTGCGTGAACCATCACTATGATGTAATATGTAGTTACTCTTCTGCGAATACTTTATCAATGCTTACTGGTTAGCGAGCATTAAGAATATAATTGTGACGTCAGATACTCGTGACGTAAGAGAAATGCTATGATTGTGACATCAGATACTCGAGACGTAGGAGATGCTATGACCATTTAAGAATATGATTGTGATGTAAAATTAGGAGAAATGCTATGATTGTGACGTCAGATACTTGTGACGTAGGTGAAATGCTATGATCATTTAAGAATATGATTGTGACGGAAAATTAGCAGAAATGCTATGATTGTGACCACAGATACTCGAGACATATGAAGAATGCTGTGATCATTTAAGAATATGATTGCGACGTAAAATTATGAGAAATGCTATGATTGTGACCTCAGATACTCGAGACATATGAGGAATGCTGTGATCATTTAATAATATGATTGCGACGTAACTTAGGAGGAATGCTATGATTGCATCATAAAATTAGGAGAAATGGTATGATTGTGACGTCAGATACTTGAGATATAGGAGAAATGCTATGAACGTTTAAGAATATGATTGTGACGTCAGATACATGAAACGTGACTTAGCAGAAATGCTATGAACATTTAAGTGTATGATTATCACATCAGTTACTTGCGCGACGAATCTATGTCATCTTTAAATAGTTACAAAAATAAACACCATATTCGGTGAATATTTTACCATGAAATTGAACAAAACCGTATTACGGCGTTTTATTTAAATATGCTGAGGCGCATAATGAAATGCGCTATTCATCATCTGTGTTACTCAATCAATCATTCACCTGGACCATTCTTCTCTAAAGAATAACAATGGCACTCACTGACAAGTGCCTCACTCGAGTGAAAAAAGCTACCAGCATGTGCGGAGGAGGCGGGGGAGTGAATAGTGAGTTGCTAGCGACAGATAAAGAGAGAGAGAGCAAGGTGCTAATACTGAACAAGTGAAATCCGATTTTAAAACTTTTTTATTAATACTGACATCAATAATACATATCATTACAAAGATACGATTATATGAAATAAAAACAAATACTACATATTTTCCAAAGCTACGATTGACAAAATAAAACAATTAATTGTTATTTCTTAAATATACGTATATGATTTTATTTAAAATTATCTGTGTTTTAATGCTTAAAACCTGGTTAATTTTAAATAAAACTAAATAAATTAATACACGCATAGAGAAAATATTAATTATAGTTAGGGCGACAACATCTGTTTTTCATATATTACATCCACAATGTACCTATACCATTCTGTCATACACATACGGTACAGATCAGTACAATGTTCATATATATCGTAATGGTAGGCTAGATGAGCACAATATTCGGCTTCGTCCATTTCTAATAATGATGCCTCATTATACAGTTCAAAATTGTCAATCAGATTAAGGTCAACATCAATCCCTAAACAAGAATGTTCACGTTGACTTGAATGATTTACTAGACAACCGTAACAATCTCGCACAACCAACAAATGTATCTTTTCACACAGCATGAATGCGAATAATTTCTGACTAATTGCACATGATCCATAGGACAATAATGATGTGATTGACACATAGTTTTACAATAGTGACACAGTTTGATGGTATCATCATCGACGAGATTTAGTTCATCATCGCTTAAAAACTCATCGATGTATATAGTGTCCGTAGTAAGCGTGGCGTGATTAGACATCTCTGCAGAATCACTAGTGGATGGAATGTCACTCATGTTCTCGCTTTTTCGTTTTCACACCATAAATGCACTGAGGTTTGGGCTAAACAACACGTCACCACTCACGTCAGGAGGCACATAAAAGTTAGGTAATGCTTCCAGCAAATTACTCGCGTTCTGTTTCAATAATTCCCACTCATTGTCTTGCAGGTATAAAGCACCATGTGTGGGGCGTGGTTCTGCGTCAGAGCAGAAAAAATAGCGTATGTCAATACACAGAAATTCGTCACAGATAGAAACGCGAACAGAATTGTCCAAAGAATATGTAAATAGTATGCCTTCTTTTTTGTGTGCACGTTTTACCACGTCTTCAAGACCTGGTATGATTTGTAACAGCTGTTTAAATGCTACTACGCTGAGATATAAACCGCATTTAGTAGGATAACCATCAGGATGAAACTGCCGTAGATCGATACACCACTTTTCACCAAAACGTATTGTTCGCGCTTTACACGAATTACCAAGATTGCACCAAAACACTGAGCGGTTTAAATATTTAAAGCATGGATCAGACGACATCGTCGAGAACGAATAATCATAGCGCGAAACTATGGCCTTTATATATCATTAGTAACAATAACGAACATCCGCACACGGTTTGACCGCCATCTGGCGAAAATACCATGCACACAATGGCGTACAGAGGAACACGTGTGTTACAATGACGTACATAGACGAGCTTAATTTGAATGTATGGCGTACGTTTGTTCGATCAATAACGATCGTATACACGCAGTACAAACACTGTCTTCTACCGCTCAACGCACACTTTATGAGCAATAACAGGCACGGCCAACTTTTAACCATTACACGACTGTGAGACTCGGTACACTAAAGTTGATGCGTATTATCGCTGGATGTGCAAAATATTTTGAAAACTATGTCTGTAAGTTCATGGTGGATGCCAACAACTTTCAGTCATAATATTTTTGCGGTAATATAAGACTTGAAATGCGTGCGATAACTAAGCATGCGCGATGAATGAGAAAGACATCAATTAATGTAACTTCGCAACAATAATATGTGAACCCACTGCACTATGTCTATCCCATATTTCATTAATAAACCCTTGCTAATTTCAGACATGAGTATAATTCTTCCAGCATTAATTTTGTCATCTCTTAAAGTGAACCGCATGCTCCTCATAAACAATGCACGCATCTTATCCTTATCAGCATTACACAGACTAGCAATATTTGCTATCATGGTGCGAGCAGCTAGTGCGGCTTTGGCGGACATGGAGGACACCGACATTTTTTACGTACTGACTGAAAAAGGTGCAATGTTACTATTTATATTATGCTAGTGTAACCATATGGTACTGATGATAAATGTCCCAGTTTCAAAATTCGTTTTTTTAAAGACGGGTCTGAAAATCTTACTGCTATTTACTGAAAGAATTCTAAAATGATCGGTGCGCGTGATCTTTGATGGGTAGCTTAATAGTACGCTATTACTATCTGTAATTCCACCATCGCTTATAATATGTTCAATGGATTTTTTCATTGTATCAAAATTAACTTGTTCTGATTGTTCGATACCCTGTGTTAAACCTTTGACCTTCATTACCTGTTTGACGATCGATGGATCATCACGACGCTTCATTTCATAACTATATTTTTTTGGACCGAGTGCGCAAAAACTTGGTAATTCGTAATCAGCGGGGATTTCATTCATCCAAGAAACCAGATACCCACTTCGTTCTTGAATGGTCAGCTCACGTTCCCTGGTACTAAATACCACCGAATCCGTATCGTGATAGGCTACGCAGTGTCTGAGTAAGGACATGACTTCGTACAGTTTTATTTGGCCATAAGGGGTCATGAACGATGCAAGAATACAGTTGGTATTTAATGGTAACTGAACAGACTCATCATTGACCGAATAGGAGGCCATTAGAAGACTATCATTTATGAATGTAATGGAGCCTACAGTTTTATTTTTATCATTCAGAAGGGAGAGAAGACCTTTATGTGTTGATATCATGCTATTCTTTTTATAATCACGAAGAGAAAATCGTCCACACAAAATATTCAAACAGGATTTAGCAACAAAGTGCAAACCCTGGTTATTCGATATTTTGGTAGGCTCAAGCTGTATTCCTTCATGTTTATAATAGTCAGCCACATAATTCACCTTTTCACTTTCACTACTGACACGATCAGGTTAACCGCTACTTTCCTATTTAATTTTTTTTAAACGATTAATGTATTCTGAAAATAACCCATTGTCGCCATGCGGCGCATATTGCGATGATGAGTGATAATGCCATACTTCATACATCATTTTTAATGACATAGCCATTGCGTGTAGCTAGCTGTAACTCTGGAGTAGTCCATGTTACGCATAAACTCCGCTGTTCTTCCATATGTTCGCATACAGAAGATTGATTTTTTGCTCATACAGCGCATAGTACAAACATGAGGCACGAATTTATTCTAGCAGGTAGCACGGGAAAGTATAAATCACGAGGTGGAAGGACTTTGCATTTAATAGGACCAAAGAAGTCATGCGCCATCTTATCACTCAAGTCATTGTCTCTCAGAACTGTATATGAGCCTTCTGGAAAGCAACATTGTTTCATCACTGAAGGATACATGGAAACGCAGTCTAAATATTCGAGTGTGGTATGCTCATCTGCTTGCATAAATAAATGAATCGCAGATGTACGTCCACTGAATATCACTTCACATGGAGATATTGGGTAGGCTATGTCCAATTCGGTGATAAAATCATTTAGCATGGGGGAATCAGCGACTTGTTTCTTAAAGTCGCATTCCCACATAGTTCTCACCATATATCCGTGCGATTCAAATAAAGAAATGCGACATTGAAGCGCACAATATGCTTCTTCATATGTCTGATCGCCATATGGTGTATATGTCATATCACGCTTATCACCGCAACAAGCAGACTCATGTCCGTGGAATTTACAACCTAAAAACTCGAAAATAATGTTTTCAGATACATCAATTCCATCCACATAATGTCCGCATATTTTCTGTTCACCACCATTTAGCGCATGCGCGATTTGGTGACCCTCGCATTGACTGAACCATTCCATCCATTCTACACCCAAAACACTATAAACACATTTTGCTCTTAGTGAGAAATCAGGTAAAGTCTGTACACTCTCAGGTCGAATCTATAAAAGCGCAATAGGCCACATTACATGCTCCGCTAGAGTTATCCCTGTCACAATTGGATTTTGGTCATCTGTCGATTCAGAAAATAAAGTCTTAAATCTAGACAGGGCTAAATGTAAGACAGTTACGTCATCATTACAATATTCGATGAGATTTTTATCAACATCGTAGTGCTCGTGTCTAGATATCGCATTCATATATTGTGGACAGAATATCTCCCTCTCGGGAAAGGGTATTACCTTACCCCGATATTGAGGCATGTTGAGGTGATGGGGAAATGTCCCCTTACGAACAGGAAGATTAAAAGCATCGCCCACCCTACATAATGAAAGGGGAAAAAAGTTAATGGGATCGATAAACCGAATAGCACCTACATCAAATGAGAGAACTGAACGACCGCGCATGATAATATTTGTAGGTTTAAGATGCAGGTTAGCGGTTTTGCAAATGCATTGAAGGAGTAAAAGGGAATCATAGGCACATGCGTTGTGAGCGATCACCAAGTAGACAGAGAAAACATATTTTCTCTTGATTGTTTTACCGACATGCACAGCCTTAACACGTGTCAACCAGCCAATGAACTGATCCACTGCATCTAACCCATGAAAGCGAACATATCCATAATTCATGCCACGATGACATGTAGAGCAATCATCTTCGAGCAGTTGCTTGAAGCATGCATCACAACATATGTTGGCAACCACGAGATTGACTTTATGCTCAGCTAGAATATTAGTATTGCTACTGTCAATAGGCAATAAATATGTTTCTGTGTCGTAAATGATGTATTTTTGAAAATCTTCGTAACTACAAATGTCAGCATTCGCATGCATAAAGCGTGCGTGGGATAATGACATAATAGGTTCTTCAATTACTTTATGATAACACGTATGATTTTCAGTAATGACATACTTTTCTTTACCTGCGTGACATTTTGTCATACCGCATACATGTTCATCGTCATCTTTATGTATGCGACTGAAACAGTGGGGACATGCCTTCACCATTTCGCAGGTCCCATTGGAGAGGTGGTTTGCAATGCTTTGTTGGTTATTAAACTTACGATGACAATCAGTACACATTATCTTATGCGTAGCATCTGTAGAAGTACAAGATCCTTTATCACAATAAGGTGTCTGACAACTACGACAGCGCATGAGTGATCACGATCGTATGTCGCATTACACCATGTACAGTAATTTACGTACCATAAGAAATGCAGCCATAGACGTGATTAAGGATATATGATTATCACGTTCTGAATGCATAAGATTTATGCACTGTAAACTCGGGGAAGCGCTACCAAATAGGCGTTCATGCGTTGACTCTGAGTAGACTTGAATAAAAAATTGATTGCAAAAATTTTCCTGAAATTTGTTCCAATCAGTACTATTAATTTCACGTACAGGAACACTACAAGCTGTATGATATTCATGTGCCATATGCATCATATATGTCTTATTATGTCTAAAATTATTCCATTCACTTGTAGAGATTAGTTTATTCATTTTCTCAATAAATTTTATTCCTAAAAGTATTCCTGCTGCGAAACAGAATGGATATTCGGTGCATATGGATATAATGCATTTTTTTATATGCATGTACGCATCTAAATCAGATGAATGTAAATTTAATAAATTTAAATATCTAGAATTGATCGCACCTAGGAGAGTATCATTTCTCCCACATGAGTTGTAGCCCTCTACACGAAAAACGTGAAATTCAAAACCCTCTGATAACCTACAATCAGTATTTGACCAAATGAATTTTTCCACTGATTCTGCAATTATGTCAGACGTAATTTCATTCCCTAGCCTAAAATCCATTGCTGTCGGCATTTCCAAAGAAGGGTGAATCAACTCAATTCTCACGTGATCATTCAGCTGAACATTGCTATATTCGCTATACATATCAAACAAAGATTGAAAGATGCCTGACACGAACTCATAATGAGAAAGTGGTGTATCGGCTAAAGGATAACTTTTAAAAGATACATTATATTCAGTACCTACAAGATGAAACCTTTCACTGCGGTATTTGCGAACAGTCTCCACAGATATATAGTCGGTATAATCAAATACCGACCCTACGATTTGAGCGCGCTCGCGGTGAACGCATTGCAAATAATGATTAAGTAGATCATCTGTAAGCACTATATTCTCTGATATACATCGACTGATTTCATCAGTGATGAGATTAATTTCATCTGTCGAATGATTTGCACGCATGTCAATAGGAGTTTGATGAGTAGGAACATCGATGTGATAAGCGGAATCATTAGGAAGGCGTGCTAAATCCAGAGATAAGTCATTAGCAGAAGGCGCAATACAGTCTGGAACTGGCACAATGTCACATAAATTTAGGTCAGAATCATTAGGAAGGCATGCTAAATCTGGAGATAGATCATTAGCAGAAGGCACAATACAGTCAGGAACTGGAGCAGCATCAAATAAATTTAGGTCGGAATCATTAGGAAGGCATGCTAAATCCAGAGATAGTTCATTAGATGAAGGCGCAATAAAGTCAAGAAGGGATGCATCGTCAAATAAATTTACATCGTAATCATTAAGAAGGCATAGTAAATCCTGAGATAGGTCATTAGCAAATGGCACAATACAGTCTGGAACTGGTGCAATGTCAGTTAAATTTAGATCGTGTCCATCACGTACATCGGTCGAATAATTAGGATCAATTACGTCACAATCATTATGAGGATAATTGAAAAATGATGATGGTACGGTACTCAGATCAGGAATAGTTAGTTCAGTACTTGTATGATCCGTAGAAGTAGGTTGAATAGGTATGATTTGGTCATAATCATATAAATCATACGGATAATTGAAAACATCAGCATCGGTATTCGTAATAGACAGTTCAGGAATGACTTCACAGTAATCAGGAACAGAGTTGACATCACTAGCATTTACATCGCGTAATACAATGTCATTATGCTCAACAGATACGTGCGGAATTGAAAAGTCATGATCATACAACATAGAACCCAGATATAAAAGATTATCCCCATGTTCATCAGGTGAATAGGGTAAATCCATGTTTAATCTAGCGACATCAGAGTCATGCATCTGCTGCAAAATCACATTAACAGCATCTTCACATTCTTTAATATCGGCGCTTAAATTATCTGCCATTTTGTTATGTCTTTAACACACGCTTAATATTTAAAAAAAATTATTCTCTTAAAATCTACACTCAAAACGTTTCCTTGAAAAAGAACAAATAGCGAACTAGACAGGCGCGCTCTGCTTATATACGTGCAGAGAACAGCATCATGCAGAGGACGGTGGCCATAGCATTCCTCCTCAGCATCCTCCTACTCCTCATTCTCCTCATAGACCTCCCTTATCAGACCACCTCTTAAACTCCTTCCTCCTATTATCAGTCCTCTTAAACTCTATTATTTTTTACCACGGAGGGACCACGGATGGGGGGGGGGGGGGGGGGAGGCACACGCCACTAAGTTAAAACATAAAATACCCAACTTTTAGGGGTTAATATTTTCAGGACATACAACGGGGTTTTACCATGAATATAATAAATATTGATTCTCAAGTGTGCGAATATATTCGCCATTGTTCTCAAAATCTCTCAAATACGGGCCGCTGTTCGCCATTGTTCTCGAAATGCAATTCCTTTGATGTGTGGCTGTTCGCCATTGTTCTCCATATGATCCCATTGTTCTCAAAGACCCCCTGCAGTGAAGAACAATAGCGAACAGACACCCGCTTCACTACTGACGTAGGTCCTACACGAAAGGGACAATGATCCGATGGTACCCGTGTGTCTCTGGTGAATTTCCAATTTAATAAAACTTTTGAAACTAATTTGACTGGGAGCTAGGCAGCAACAGCTGCCAGTCAAATATGCGTCAGAATATTCAAATGCCCATATGTATTTTTTTTCGTTCACTAATTCAATGATCAAAATATTGAAATCGCTTCAAACTTGCGCATAAAGTGGGTGGAGCGTAGCTAGAAATGGGCGGGACACAGCTAGAAATGGGAGAGGCATAGCTAGAAATGAATCGCTTAGATAGTAGGATTCTAAAATACAGTCTCCATAGGCCTATGTATGCATTTGTCATATTTTCCTGGTCTGTAATAGATGAATCCGGTTTTAGCCATACCCCGCCCATCTCTAGCTAAGTTCCACACATGCTGTGGCCGTGTTGGGATCGACCGATCCCTGCGCTCCCTGAATCTCAATTTTCACAAAACTATACAGGTAAGCTGTTGAATATGTTTATGCCTATATGGCAAGAACAGCGCCAAGTTAAATTAGTTTCAAACTATTCAACATAATGTTTATTAAATAGTAAAGACATACAATTCGTACAACTTGCCGGACTATTAAGCGTTTATGACGGACTTCATCACGCCTTTCATGACGTAATTGATTATGACGTCATCCTACATGTGACGTAGTTGATTATGACGTCATATGATTAACTGAGAGACTGGGTTCCTCTACTGTTTCCTAGTACGTTTGGTGGCCCCCTTATTGACAATCTCGGGCAGACTAAAATATTTGCATACATTGAAACATTTATTGTTTTTGTAAATTGTTTGACCTTATCAATAGGTCATTTGTATAAGAAGACATTTACTTCATCCGGAATTCAGGCTTAATAAGGTGGTTTGAGTTTAAACCCTCTGGTGTCAACAAGCGCATTATAGTGCTCAAAATACAATTTATTTCAATTAACCATTTAACTTCCAATACTTTTCAAGGACATTTTGATTTTTGCAAAATTCTAATTTCTGCTTAGCCAGTGTCCAATTCACGTTTCCAGAGTACCCACCCACCCATCATATGACGTCATAATTAACTGCGTGGTGCATACAATGACATCATAATGAATGACGTCATGATTTGCGATGATAACTACGTCACGAGCGCATGTTTGAAGATGGTCTATGCGTTGCTGTACAAATTGTTTGCTTTTACTATTTAATAAATATTTTGTTGAATATTTTGAAACTAATTTGACTGGGCGCTGTTGCTGCCATAGGTGGAGCTTAGCTAGTGATGGGCGGGGTATAGCTAAAATTGGAAAGGTCCATTACGGAACTAGAAGAGTATTTTAGAAAATTTACCACTGGAATGACTGACTTGTCCACCGAGCCAGTAATTCCAGTGATAAATTTTCTTAAATATTCTTCTCTTAGCCTGCAAATGGACGTTTCTCAAGATCACTGCAGAGGCCGTTTTTGAGTAACCTGACCAATAAAGGGTTAAGTTGACACATGATGGGTTAAATTGCTTTGAAGCCTACTAATAAGTTTCGCTTCAAATGACATTTACGAAGCTCATACAAGAAGAGAACCATCTTATATGTTTCTAACAAAACCACTAATCTAATATACAAGAGGATTTCCAGACGTTGGCCGTGATCTGGATAAAAGAATCTGGATCTGGATTGGATCATATTGTGGATCAAATGGTTATCTCGAAAACAACTGGGCAGAATTTGCTCAAGATTTAAATCAGGAAAGGGCATGGTCATACAACAGGATTGTCTAACATTCGGTGAGATCCAAGAAAAATCCGAAAATCAACCAGCGAAAACCTTTGGAGGCGCAAGTGTCTGTAATCTCTGATTGCTCTTGTTGTCGTCGTCCTTGTCGTCGTTGTCGTTGTCGTTGTTGTTGTTGTATTAAAAGAAAACAAATCTTATCTCATAATAGCTGTGAAAAATCCCCAGATCGTCGGACGTCAATGTCGCGATCTTATCTTTCAACTGCACGAACCTCAGGAGTTCAAAGAGGTAAAGACTATCTATACAAACAGTTACTGAGAGACACATTACATTGATCAGAAGACATTGTTCGTGAGTAACTACTTCACCAAGACATGATGAACACCGCGTTTATCTCGGCGCTCTGTCTGACCCTGCTCCTAAGATCGTGTTATCGTGCAATAAAACTATCTATCTGTTATCGATTCATTTCATTCTAAATTTAAGAATCCATTTCCTCAGTCAATCATATAACGTCATAATCAACTATGTAACATGTAGGATCATGTTATAATCATTATGTTATGAATGACTCGATTTAGTCCGGCTAAGTTTCAGTTTTCTTTATTTCACTCAGGCCATTATTAAACGGAATATGAGGGTACATAAATCTATAAACACATGACGGTAGAGATCTGTATACATGAGAGTACTGCAATTATTATTATTATTATTATTATTATTATTATTATTATTATTATTGTTATCATTATTATTATTATTATTATTATTATTATTATTATTATTTTTAATATTATTATTTTTGTAGTTACGATGATGATGATGATGATGTTGATGCTGCCGCTTAAGGAGTAGAAGTAGCAGTAGCAATAGCAATAGCAATAGCAGTAGCAGTAGCAGTTGTTGTTGTTGTTGTTGTTGTTGTTGTTGTTGTTCAACTGTATGTATTGTGCAATTCGTAACCTATGCCATTACATGCATTATAGATGCGCTCATTTCGATCAATCCCATCCCATCTCTTGGTCTCGATGTCTAGTTGGTGGTTTAATGTTTTGAAGTGACACAGAATTATAGCGTCGCGATATGGCAATACAACAAAATATTTTTCAAATACCGAATGACTCATTATGTTATTATAAAACATTAATCGGCTTGAATTCTTGAAGTCATTCTTACCTGCCTAGTGATGTTAGTCTTATTTATGTTTTCTGCGTTAAAGGCTGTATCAAATTATAGTAAAGAATAGACAAAAGCTTTCCATATCCAGGGTTTACGATATCCGCCCAAAATCGAATTATATTGCACTGTATTATAATATTTAATGGGTATTTACCTAACTCTATATAGATCCTAACATTCGGGGTACTCTTCTTCATTTGTAACATAATTTTATAAAATCGTATTTGGCAAATTTCTAGCAGTTTCGTGTTTTCAAAGCCCCAGATTTCGGATGCGTATAATATAACTAGTATAACCATAGACTCAAAAAGTGTACAATGTAAATCTATCGGGACATCGATCGCTTTAAATTTGTGAATTAGTGCGTACATTGCTTTAATCTCTTGAGCTAAGTTTCGTTTTCTACAAGACAAAAAGTTACCATTATATTTGAAAAGTACACCCAAAAATAAATTTTCATTTACTACTTCTATGCTATGTTCACCTATTTGAAATTTTGGTTGGTTAATATTCTTAAGTTTATCGAATATTATTATTTTAGTTTTTGAATGATTGATCTGCAATTTCCACTTTTCGCAATAGTCCAGGAATACATCTAACGCATTTTGTAGTGGCCTGGGTGTTTCTGCCATTATCATAGTGTCATCAGCATAGAGAAGCCCAATAAGACATAAATAAAGGTGTAAATTATCAACTAGTTTGTTAGTTGTTGTCAGTCCTGATGTGTGGTGCTCTTCTAGGTAGCTTTCTAAATCATTCAGATAAATCGAAAAGAGAAAAAGGGATAACCTTTCACCTTGTCTAATGCCTATGCTACACGGGAATGTGTCTGACTTATTTGAGTTATGAAAAACAAAATATTTAATAGACTGATACATATTAAACATAATTTTAAAGCATTTTCCTGTAACTCCGTTTTTTATAATTTTTTCCCAGAGACCCTTTCTCCAAACAGTATCGAAAGCTTGTTTAAAATCTATAAAACAGCAGTAAAACTGTTTCTTTTCGGCTGATAAGAGCTGCTGTATGAGACGCAGCAAAAATATATATTCCAGCGTGGATCTACCCTTTCTAAATCCATTTTGTGAATCTGAAATGATTTCATATTTTTCAGCATATGCATTCAAACGAGCATTAATAATTGTGGTGAAAAGTTTCCCCATACAGCTTAAAAGTGTTATTGGTTGGTAATTTGCTGTGTCCAATGGGTCTCCTTTTTTCTTAAATATTGGTATAATTTTTCTGATTAGCCATTTTTCCGGTACCCATCCGTTGTCAAATATTATATTAAACTCAGGGTAGGCCTATACTGTAAGAACGCGCACCCTGGTTTCAACATGTCGCAATAAGCTGACACTAGTGTGACACATTCAAAATAAGATAGCAATGATCGAATGGTGATAAACGTGTATAAATATAGGAAAAACGAAAGTCAGGTTGTTGCGATGGTGTAACGTGCCAATGTCGAATTTGCAATGGCGCAGGGAATATCGAATTTGATATCGCCACGCCCATTGGCCAACGGCGCAGGGACCAATATCGAATTTGATATCGCCACGCCCATTGGCCAATGGCGCAGGGACCAATACTGAATTTGATATCGCCATCCCTGTTGCCCTATAGGGTAGGGACCAATATCGAATTTGATATTGGCGCGCCCATTGGCCAACAGTATCGGGGACCAATATGGAATTTGATATAGGCGCGCCCGTTGGCCAACGGCAGTAGTAAGGGGAGGGGGGGGGGGGTTATAGTCGCTATTGTTCTTTTCATTGGAATGTGGTTTTAACCAATCAAAATGCTCCATTTATAGTCACTATTGTTTAGCGAACAATGGCGACTATATTCCCATAATTCTAGATTTTCAGTCGTTATTGTTTGGAGAAAAATGACGACTATATGCCCATGAGTGTTTTAGAGCAATGTCGAGCGTATGCCTAGAAATTTATGAGATCAATGGCGCCAATAACCCCCTACTTGTTAGATTCTAGAACGCTGTGGCATCGTGTGAATGAATATTGCTGTTGCTGTATTCTGTAAATGTTAACCCTTAAAAGTTGTGTATTTTACATTTTAACTTAGCAGCGGCGTGCCCCCCTCCGTGGTTATCTACCGTTTAATGTAAAAATAATAAGAGAGGAGTCTTGATAATGTAAAAAATAGAGTTTAAGAGGTGGTCTGATAAGGGAGATCGTAGCAGGAGGATGGAGTATGAGGTTGAGGAGGGGTGAGGAATTACGCCAATGCTCAATATTGATGTATATTTTGAAAATAATTTGACTGTTTCGTCGCTAACGTTAATTTATTAGTAAACTATTATGTTGAATATTTTGAAAACGTTTTGACTGTAGGTTTAACCGTCATTATGCGCAAATTGTTTTTTAAATACTTAATATTTCATTTGCAATAATGTCATTCATTTTAGATTTTGTGGTTGCACGATGATTAAAAATGTAGTCATTATGTCTTTGAGTGCTCCATGTGTTTATAGAATTGTATGTCGAGCGTACATATGATAAAAAGATTATTTGTTGCGTATAATTTATCCATACGATGTGAATAGCCGTGAGATCGATCTTTAATCATGATACAGACATGTCATGTGTTAAGGAATAATGTAAGAATGTACCTCCCTTCTCTTTCTACATGTTTTTAAGAAATATTCAAAATTACTATTGAATTATCGCTAGGAGTTTTCGCTATATAGTTGCGAATGCGTACTTCCCTGTAGTGTTTTTTAATAAATAACATAATATTGCACCACGTTTGAATGACATTTTTTTATTATAGAAAACTGGAATTGATACGCAGGGTTCAATTACAGAGCACGTCATATGGTTTTCTCTGTATTCAAAGATGTCCGCATTTTTGTCATTGTCATGATGTGAATATGATTAATTTTGGATCATTGGATCATTGTGGTACGCCTCACGTGCCTAGTGTAGCATTAATTTTTAGCCATTATCGGCATTCGTCCATCGTGGCATATCAAAATGGCAATAATTGGGGATGGATGGGTGAGGGGTGAGAAGGAAACACGAAGAAATAAAAACATATTTTTACAAAATAAATGTATTTTTTATTGACACGTGCATTTTTCTTATGATAAATATTAGCGATATTTATTCACGATAATTAAAAAGAAAACATAGTAAATAAACAATTATACATTAAATATGATCATTTTTTCTGTTTATTCATAATCCTGCTCGTCAGATGTTTCACTATCGCATCATTTTTGTCTCTGTTTCTTAGAGCCCATAATATGTTTCATTTGTACACCTCTTGAACGATGGTAAAAGAAACATACGCAATAATATCCGCAAGTTGTCATCACGGCTGGTTGAACACGTACATTGTTGTAATACTAAACACGCGCATGGTGTCCATTTTGTACATTTGATATCATTCTTCCATCAGAAGGGCGTCTTCCATAAGGATCAAAGTATTCAGAATTTCGATTTCTAGTGTAATAAACTGCCACCCAATGTTGTCCGGATTTATTACTGGGATGCGTGTTTATTACTAATGAGGCCGGGAGATATTTAATATGTGTGGGTACATTGTCAATTGGACACCGAGAAAGTGTTCACGTGTTTTAGTGTCGCCGAATAATAGATCCTCTATTTCAAATGTATTCAATATATTTGTTAATAATCTGTTAATACGTTAAAGTCTGATCCAATTTCTATCGTATTATCAAATTCAGCATAGCAAATTACATTGGTCATAGCGGTAAGTGCTTGAGCAAAATGGAAGACCACTCTTAGCGAACCAGTGCGTGTAGGGTAGCGATGCACTGAATCAGCTAGATCTGGCGTAAAATCCCATGCGAACAATGTGGTTCCATGTCTGAACTGCGTCTTATTTATCAGGTAGCCACGGTCTTTGAATAATGCCACAGTACTGCTGAATAGTGAGAAATAAGCGTCCGAGTAAATGTCGTCACTAAACGAAGGTCGTATTGGTGATGTTGTAACCTCTTCTCCATTTATATAACATGTAGCATAGGTAGTGTTATTGTTATCAAACTTGAATGGATTTTTATGTACCACACCATTATAGGCATCATTAGGTACAAAAGCGAATAATACTCTAGTAGGTAGCTGACCAATAAATATATTATCTCTATCGATGCTCATAACACCGCTAGGTGCTGTAAAAAGTCTTAAACACTACCCTGCGAATATGATATTTTGCGCTTGTCTGTCTCAGAGTAATGGTGTGTGCCACTAGCAGATCTGCTGATGGGATAACTTTGCGTACAAATAAGTTAGCTGACATTATTTTCAATTTAGGCCTCACTCCTTCCACGGCCATAATGGTGAATGCATCTTTACTCCTCTGTAGGCGTACTCTCAAATCAACGGAACCGAGCAGGAATCGGTCCTGCAGAAACATATCGCTGTGTATGCGGCCTATTAATTGCACCGTTTTACTATGCGCCATCATTCTTCTACGTGCTTGAAATCCTAAGTTAGTATCGGCGATATTATCAAATTCGTCGGCATCATCTATTTCCATCCAGCAAGTTGTAGATGCGAGGATGCGGCATCGCTGCCATAATTTAGTAACATCTCGATGTACGAGCGGAAAGCATAATTTTCGTTCGAGTCACTGACACACTTTCCATTCAAAAAAACATCCACTTGTGAGAACATCGTATGCAAAAGATTATTCGCAAGCGCTATCAGGTCATTCGCCTCAAGTGTCTTCTCATCACCATTTCGATCTAGCTTTACTAGCTTAACTTTAATCGAAAGATAAGATTGCGTAAGATCTAAATATCTATCGGCAGACCCACCGACGTAAAACTCGATCGGTCCATTATCTGATAAACTAGATACAGGCTGAAACTGTTCCCATTTTGCAGACTCCAATGCCATCACTATGGGAGGTGTCTGAAAAATATCTAATTCGCTCTTCGAGCACTCGCAGATCTGATTAAGTTCCATATTGTTTGTTAATTAAAGATATTAGCTTGTTTTCTCTGCCGTCTATTGCGACCCTTCCTCTTCGGTATCGCGCGCATTGACTGAGCATTACCTGTATTATTCCACTTTTTACGCTTAGGTTGAGGTGGTCTTAAACCACCTCGCACCGCTGTTACAGTTTTGGTATCAAAGACATGGCAACACCACATGCTCTTGATTTTAATGCTGTTTTAAAGTTTTTTCCAGCCATTACGTCCTCAGCTAGTCCGATTCCAACACTAAGAGCTCATTTACCTACAGATTTAGCAACATTTTCTGTGATAGGTATTGCTGAACGTAATAGCCTGCCTAAGATATTACCAAGTCCATGTCCTGATTGGTATCGTGTGCCTACAAAAACTGGAATACGTCCTTGACCAGCTTGCCTCACGTAGTAACGCGCCAGCGCTGGAGTGTTCATTCTTCCTCTCATCGTCGCTCTCATTATCGTTGTCTTCATCGTCTGAAATGCAAACAGAGTATACTTGGTGATGCTCCGTCCTTGAATGGGACATTGGCACCAATTATATCCGTTATAAGTATTCCAATAGTATCGATGTAGTTCTTTGACACAGTATGGTATTGAATATCAGGAAACGTCCACTGACATATATCTTTACTAGAAATGGGTATCACTCTGAGTAGCAGTGTGGAAGTATCGCCTACCATGCTGTGTGAGACTACGTCGCAGTATATATACGCGGTCAAAGGGCCACCCTCACGATTTGAACAAAATGATTCTTTAATGTCTATGGGTCCCATATGTATTTTTCCTCCTTCGAATCTGATTAAATTTGCTACTTCTCCACCTAAGCGTATAGCGAAATTATCTTTAACTGTGAAAGAAACTAGATTCGTGTGATGCAAGCAAAATTGAACAAAAAATTGTTGTTTCTAAATCTTGTCTTGCTCTCTATCTGGCCATTTAGATAGTCTACCATATTTTCATGGCATAGTACCCTTTCGGCACATTGATAAATGGAGCTTCTGTTTGCACATAATAATAATGTTCGCTTCTACGTGAACGTTTTTTACCGACGTTATTTGTTTGATCATTTCACACATCTTTTCCCCGAGCATTTCGTTACCTTTTTCCCCGATCGGCAGGGCGTGGATTACCGAAACCATCTTTTTAAACTAGTGGAAAATCTGTTGTCTTTTCTATTTCTGATGTGCTGGCGACATCTTTGCTAATTTCTTCTGGTGCATCACTACCTTTCTTCTTCTTTATCTTCTTCTTAGTAAATGCATATATTTGGACAAAACTTTCCTCCGCAATAGTAAGCCAACTCCTCGGATATAACACACTCGAGAGGCCCACTTCCCATTTGCCATCTAATGTTAATGGAGTTTGCAGACGTGTTTGAAACTCTGATATCTTATTGTCTGGAAAGAACTGGGTACTACTATTGCTCGGAAGGGTTATGTAAAACTGATCCTCGTTCATTCTGAGTTGAATGATGTATTGACATCTTTATGCGTGGACTAGGCAATATATACCCTAGACATCCACTCAAAAGCGATATCCATATGCCCGATTGCCCATTTTGTACACTCAGATTCACGATACATGTAATGATTACGATATAAATTATTATAATTTGAGCAAGGTATACTATTTCTTCTTTCAGTACTCGCGAATCCATCATTCGCCACATGCTCTGATCCGATCTTCTCTCCATATATTCATCCATTGTTAATGATGTATAGTACTTAGTTCTTTAACCCACGTGTTAAACTTAGCCGGGTAACCGAGCCACTTTACCAGATACTCGCGTTGTCCCTTTTTATTTTTTCTACTTTTAAGTATTTTTTCCACGGCATACTCTTTATCATTTTCTTCTATCACTTGCTGTATCTCATCACGATAAAAAGTACCAATAATCGGGTCGCCTCCAAAGTCTTCTAATTTATATAAGTATGGATATTTGTCTGTAAGCACCTCACGCACCTTAGACAATTCGCGACTCCATTGCCCGCGATATGCTTTTTCAAATGGCATTTTTGCTTGTGATATTCTAACATGGTCGCCTTCAGTAGGACTGTTTTTAGATTTGGAACGTTTCTTCGTCTTCTTTCCATATATATTTCTCCACGCGATTAACTCAGTACTACGGTCGACTTCGGAAGGAGCCATGCATGTACTGGAATGTGTGGTGTTATTGTATGCCACGACTAAACTAGGCAATACATCGATATACTTTCATGTATATTTATGGGGCATGTATCTGTATATTCGTCCATTCAGTGTGCGTTGAAAACACTCTACCATTGCTGCTTTCATTTCATTTTGAGAAGTGTAGAAATGTATTCCATTATCTTTCAAATAGTTTTTCATTACATGCTTTATGAACTCGCCCCCTCTATCTGTTTGAATATCACGTGGGCGACGCTCAGTATGCTCCAATATTGTTTCTAACCCTTTATTGACTGCTGATGACGTTTTACTAAACAGGCATTCCACCCATGCATATTTTGAAAGGGCATCAACTACGCGTAGCAAATATAACACGTTGTTGTTCTCTTTCGCCAGCATACCCATCGAGCATAGATCTGCCTGCTATAGTTCATCGACGAATGAAACTCTTATTTTTCGAACTTTGTTCTCCGTGGTCTGTGTAGGGTATATACTTCTTGGTGTTTTAACCATTTGTCGATGTAGTTGCGCTGTATTTTACCTTTGAACGCGTTATATAGCTTTTCTTTCCCACCAAAAGATGCGTAATGTTTCGGATCAAAATATACTTTCGCCAATTTAGCATCATTCATGACTTATCTAAATTTACCCACACCGGAATTGAATGCCCCTTTTTCTTCCTGTTGTCCGCTAGAGAACTCTTTCTTCGTATTCTTTTGCTCACGGGCGTAGGCGTGTATTTACTGGCGCTAACATCATTTTCTGCACCATTATATATCTGTCCCATCATTTTCTCTTGCCCTACAAATCTACAGGGTATGTTTAGGTCATGTAACAGATTAAGAAACTTTCCCTCCGCTTGATCATGCATACCAACCATAAGAGGTTTACGCCCATGCGCTACTACGTTTGTAAGCGGGTCGAGTACGGTACTTTTTGGGAAAAACGTACCCTCTATTGTCACTTCGCCCATGTCATTATCGTGAAAACGTTCAGGAACCGAACGTAAAATATCAATTACTCCACTGGCTTTTGTCTTGTACGTTTTTGGTATTCCCCTCATCGTACGTTCAAGTATCTGTGCAGGCAGTGCGTCGTAGTCAGTTATGGGCTGTAGATGTATCGATTGATATTGTTAATGTTGCTGTCCTTGCGATTGCTGATAGTAATGCCTATGCTTATCCAACACTTGTGAATACGATTTTGCTTTTTCATTCTCAGTCAGATCGAGTTTGGCTAATATATTGGATATCTCGTTGTCGAGACTAATAGCAGTCAAATTATTTTCAAACATCAATACCGTAATTCCTCATACATCCTCAACCTCATACGACCTCCATTATCAGACCACCTCTTAAACTCTATTCTTTTACATTACTCTCTTATTATTTTTACAACGGTAGATAACCACGGAGGGGGGCGCACCGCCACTACATTTAAACGTAAAATACACAACTTTTAAACTTTTAAGGGTTAACTAATTCAAAATAATAGAACATTCCAGAGTGTTGCAAATCCAAAAAATGTGTGCGGATGTGCGTCATTGTTATCGAGAAAAACGGGGTGTTCTGTGCGTCATTGTTCTCTTCTCTAGAATGCGTGGCGTTCTGTGCGCCATTGTTCTCAACATTCCATTCCGCAAGCTTTTCCTTTGATCTCCTGAAAAACCCATTGTTCTCGAAGACCCCCTGCTGGGAAGAACAATAACGCTCAGCCCCACCCTTTACTACTATCTTCTTCTTGCCACTGTATAAATTGTATAATGTATAAACCCCATTTATCACATGTATCATCTGGGAGTAATAAATAAATCTTGGAATCTTGAGAACGATTCTGGAATAGTCAGCGATCCGGGAATCGGTTTGTTATCACACCCATAGCCTGTTCCATAGAAGCGAGTGCACGAGACCGTATTTCTTAAACGATAAAATAACAGATTTTAGAGAAATTTAAGAAATGTATTTTTGGTCAGAATGCTATTTGTTTGAGTATAGTATGGTACCGGTGGTTGTTCAGACGGGTGGCCCGGTTGGTGGTTCTTATGGGGTATTTAGCTCGCTACCGTCTCAACCCGCGTACCGACCGGGATCTTCCTTCTAGCGGAGATGGATGGAATGGATGACACAATGCTGTATTCTATTAATGATGACTCGTTTACTGAACTTTCTTAATCCTATAGTTTACACATATAATTCCAAATTCTAGTCATGTGTCGCTTACCTATACTAAACATATTCTACTTAACTACAATCGATTCCTAAGAGAGAAGTATTAGAATAAAATATAACAAAGTGAACCTTCAGTACGTCTATGTAACTGACCAGTCAGCTAACTACATAGCTGACAATCTCACTACTCACTACCTGTCACTAGCGGTCAGAGACCGCTGTGGAAGTCCGTCCGAGTCCGTAACTGTAACTCTCACTGTCTAACTTTAATTCTAACTCCCTCGCGTCAACATTCGTCCACTCTTAAATATGATATTGTCGTTATGTCAACAAATGTGTGTATATTAAGTGATGGCGGGCATGTATGCGCCTCAATGTGTCCTATGAGTCTAATTAACTTATTTGAATAATACTAATTAACGTATATAATACAATCGTAAAGCAGCATATTACAACATGGTTACATTGAATTGCAAGAGTTATACTCTGCCCGTGTCCATTCCAACTAATAACTGAGTGTTCCATTATCGGCGTGTAGATTAATAGTCTATGCATATATTTGTCCATTTATTGCTGTAAGGCTCGTGGTCTGTCCGTTCTATGTTGTCACGTGTTACTGGGCGTGTCCGTCATTCAGCGTATTTCGGAGTTGTGTTGTCGCGTGTGCGTGTCTGGGCGTGCCTATTGCCAAGCCTATGCGTGCGTTCGTGTGTGCGCGTCCGTGATGCCGATGTGTCCGTGTGTGCGTGTGTCTCTATGCCCGTCCATATGTGTTGGTGTGTCCATGTGGCTATATCCCTGTACCATAATAGTTACGGCTTGCGCTGATAAATGATTGTAGCGGTGGGATTAAATGTTTATCCAGGCGTACATTGCTAGTATTGGTGAGCGTAGCTGTTGCCAACGGATCTTTCCAGTTTTAGCTATGCCCAGCCCATCTCTAGCTGAGCTCCCCCTACACATCGCTCGTGTTGGAACCGATAGATCCATGAACTCGCTGACTACCAATTTCCAGAAAGCTATACAGGTAAGCTGTTGAATATTTTGAAACTAATTTGTCTGGGTACTGTTGATGCCTATGGCAGCAACGGCGCCCAGTCAAATTAGTTTCAAAATATTCAACAGCCTGTTTATTAAATAGTAATGACGTACAATTCATACAACCTGGCAGACTATTAAGCGTTTAAGGCGGACTAAATCGAATCATTCATGCTGAAAAAGATTATGACGTCATCGCACGCGTCACGTAGTGGATCATGACGTTATATGACGCCATATTCTGGATGGATAAACTGGAACGGTCCATTCAAATCACGCAACTTTATTGAGACGGGTGGGGCTTGTTTGAAAATGACAAGCGTTTCAGACAAATCAGTTCTGCGCCCAATCTAAAAAATAGGGGCGTGACTTCGAGTCGAGAATACACCTCTAACGTAATCACAATGACTAGATTGTTACACAGACTCCATTTCGGAGACCAGATGGATCGGAACCAAGCCTATCTTCGTAGTGGCCTGTAAACGCACAAATTGTAGTGATTTTGGTATCATCTTAATCTCTGTAGCAGTACCAGTGGTTCTTGTGATATCAGCATCTACGCAACGTCAGCAAATTTTTGTCCTCCTTTTGTGTTCGACCGATTTGAATTTTACGACAAATTAAGAGGGACTAATTTTTCTGTGAACTGTTTTTAAATTAACCCATTTAACCCTTTCATGTCGAAAACTTATAAAAAAAACCCGGTGCAGTGGTTTTGAGGGATGCCGGTTTGTGTGCCGGGCGGGGACTGTTTTTTGAGGATTTACCACTAGAATAAAGGGCTCGATAACCGCGTCAGGTAGGCCTAATAGTCTCCTGTTGGCTCGCAGATGGACATTGAAAACACAAACGCGTGCATATGTGTAATTGTGCGTGCATATATGTATAAGCGTGCGTACGCACATGTGTGCGTGTATTGGGCGGTGTGTGCGTGCGTGCGTGCGTCTCTCTCTCTCTCCCTCCCTCTCTCTCTCTCTCTCTCTCTCTGTGTGTGCGTGCGTGCGTGCGTGCGTGTGTACGTGTGTGTGTGTGTGTGAGGGGGAGGGATGGGGGGATGGGTGGTAGTGATGTCGCACAGCTTTGTGTATACAATGCAAATAAGTTGTCCGCCATGCAATGCATACATTAAAATTGTATTCACTCAAGGGGCAATGGCCTATTGCGTAATAAATCTATTTATCTAACTATTTTCGAAATCTGTACATAGCAAAATAATCGAAGACCCATTACTACCTATTTGTTGAAATTTGCAAGGAACTGTGGATTTCAAACATTCTGTATATCTACGCCTTCCATACACCATGACTAGGTTACCAATCTTCTGAAAAGTGAATTTACACAAACTCTTCATTCCAAAGGGTGTCCCACCAAAAACTATGTTCAAAACTATCTTTAATTGTTTACAACAAACTCTTGCACGCCCGTTACTATGTTCCATAAACCTCCTGCTTGTGCCACGCGCTCAAACACATACTGTTATATGAGTTAGGAAAGGTGTTCTACGCAAACCTACGCACGTACACACAGACGCGCGCGCATGCACGCACACACGCACATTTTGTCTCAAGGGCTGGCGTGTAATGTTATGTAAGTGCTAATATAGAACTTTCTTTAATATATAATCGTTATCACGCTGAATATTGTGATGTCAAATTAATTTCAAATTATTCAACCATTGCCAAACTTTAGATGGCACCTTTATGATTGAGCGTATATAACGAGTCAACGAGACATGCAACCTACAATGCTTTTAATTAGTTAAAAAGTAAATCATGACAACCTTCATAGACTTGGAGAACAGAGGTGCACACGAGAGCTATCAGCTTAAAAACAGATACGAGAGACTATTTGCTCAGCTTGCAGTCTAACGGGGAAACGAACCCGCCGCTTGTTACCGCGGCTGCTGCAAAATGAATCAATCAAATACTGTGTCATGTGCATATGTATGTAGCCAATGCATATATGCATGTTCATAAAAACTTAACCACACCCCCCACCCCCCACCCCCCACCCCCCACCCCCACCCACCCATTCCCCCCCCCACATAGAACTATAACTCAGAGTACACAGCACGGTTTAAAATGAATGATGAGAAGCTCATAAATGAAATTCAGATGTACCAAATTTTGCATGGCTGCGGGCTTCGTGATAATAAAGACAATGTCAAAAAAGACAAACATACGACTAAGCTGCTAAATATTTTCAAAATAATTTGACAGAGAGCGTTGCTGTCACTAAAAACAGCAGCTCCTAGTCATATTACTGTGAAAATAGCAAACATAACAATTAATCTGGTATGAACTGTTTCTTTGGTAAATTGGTATTTCGCGCTCAGAGGGTTAGTTGTCTCCCCATCCGATATATCCGCCCTCCCATAACATGGCCTACAAGCAAATATAAGTTATAAATGCTGAAAAGACAAAGGTTATAAAAAGAAGGGCGGAAGGAAGGGTTGATTGACCATATGGGAGGACAGTGAGATATATATGTTCTTCAGATCTCAAAGGTCAATGTCAAAATGAATGATGATACATGCATACACATACTTATGTACCCATCTTCTTCTTCTTTCTTCTTCTTGTCGTTCGCTGATCACACCGCCAGTCCTGTAAGTGACTATCGACATGATCATAAGCGTTAAGTGCGTGGATCCATGGTTTATTAGAGTGCGCCGTGCGGCCTGGAACCTCCGTCTTCAGCACTCGAGGTTTCTGTCAGGGTTACCTCACCCTTACCTCCTTTAGTCGCCTCTTACGACACGCAGAGGATACGGAAGGTGTATCCTAAGCCCCACCTACAGGGCGACTTATGTACCCATAAAAGCACACATTTTCGAACACTCCTGACTGCTGAAAGGAACAATATCAATACCGAGAGTGACAGTGGTATATCTGCTATATGTCACATACAACAACAACAACAACAACAACAACAACAACAACAACAACAACAACAACAACAACAAATAAACTGTTGCATGCACGAACTGGCCTCATATAATAATATATTAATACTCCTTTGCGAGGTGCTCCTACTTACAGGAGGGATTTACGTAATGAACTGAACTGAACTGAACATGCATGAATGTACATACACTCTCAGGCCTGGATATACTCATGCACAGTGCAGTTACTCCCTTGCTTATACACGCACGCTAGCACGCCCGCATGTACGCACGCACGCACGCACGCAAGCATGCGCGCACGCACGCATGACAGGTGTGGGTTATGAAATCTTTGAGCGTGCCATATGCCCTTTTAGCGTTACGTCGTACCATCTCCTATTTATATATAAGACTAAAGGTGTGCATCAGTTGCGATTGACGTTTTGATGCTACTACGATTCCTCTGGACTGACATAAAATCACGGGAGTTTATTTACTAAATAATATGTTGCGCTTAAAGCGGAGACATATATCTATCCGACGCTGTATAGCATTTGGACAAAACCGCACCAAGAATTTCATAATATACGAAAACATTTAGGGTTATACAACGACACTCCCCGTCAAACTAATATACGTAACAAAATGTGACATTTATAAAGTATTCAATACTACCTTAATTTCATATGAGATGCACATCAATTTGTATAAATAACTTGTGAATTATTTCAATAAACAGACAATTCGCCACTTGTGGTTGATATAAATGTTAGTAAGACTTCCTTCGCGTCAATTCAACAGAAGCCATCCATTTCGTTGCGCAGTGTTTACAAATTTCAAAATGGTCAAGTTCGTTAGAGCAGTTATCCGGTTCCATTTGGTGGAATCGAGTCCCTAGTTACAAATATCAATGTTAAAATATCCAGTCAATTCGTCCTATATACAACTCGTTCCATGTACCAAAATTTTCAGAGAAGCCTGAACGAGAAAAACCTCCCACAGATATAGATAATATAAGTTATGTTTTGAAAAACTTCTGTTGAAACACAATGTTACTGGATGTAGATTTGTAATCATTCATTTCTATTGCAAGCTACTTGTAAATGATCGTGTTTAAACGGGTACCAAATATGCTTTCTGTATCTGTATCTGTATGTGGAAATCCAGCCTCGATGGGCTCACCCCCAATTCCGTAGGGTACGAACGATTCTTCAAAATGTCTATATAATACAGTCTTAAATACACGAATACACGAAATTTGCTCTGACTGAGTAGGATTAAATTAATTAATGTCAAATTGATTGCAGAGTTTTTCAGTCACACATTAATAAGAAAGTTCTGTTAGTAACATTTATAACGTGTAGAAGAATAGGTAAATTTTAGATTGTGTCTGATTTACTTTGATTAGTGCTCATTGACTTATTTATACAGACACAATTGCCTCAATCAATTGTATACGTTTGAGGTGCAAGGCATAGCAGAGAAAACGTGTAGTTTTCGCAATTTTGAGAGAATTTGCTGGGGACAGCTTAATATTCAATCTGGGTATCATCATTTCTCAATTACCCGACTCCAAGATTCACTGTTGTTTATCAAAACCCTGGAGTCGGTAAAATGTATAAGTTCTACGTGAAATGATATCGCATTTCTGCCAAGTATTTGATATATTGTGTAATTATAGGCGTGCTGTTGACCTAAATTTATGCACCGTTTGGAAGATGCATGTATCCACTTGAGGTTCAGTATATTATTTAGTTGACACATATCCATGCTTTTTCGTGATAGGCCGATGATTACAGCCTATACTAATCGTCCTTTCGCACCTTTCTATATATATATACATAGAGCATAGTATGTGAGTACGACGTCACGCTGAAGGTGCCTATGGAGTGTGCAGACACTAAAAATTTTACAACTACAAAACTATAAATGGCGTCATATAGAAATACAGTGACTACGTGGATATTACGTATATTCCCGAATACTGATTTGTGTTAATAACAACTCTACATCAACTATAACATTAACTCACCTTTCCAGAGTATCTATCCATCATCTGACCTCGTATGACGTCATAACCAGCTCATGGCGTGTATAATGACGTCACCATCATTACAACACAAAGAGTTCCATATGGGCCATCATCAAATCTCAAACAGTCCGACATGTCTTTGTAATTCTTTGTTAGTTAATAAACATGCTGTTGAATATTTTGAAACATTATGCAGCAACAGCACCCAGTCAAATTAGTTTCAAAATATTCAACAGCTTACCTGTGTATTTTTTTGGAAATTGATAGTTAGGGTGTTCAGAGACCGATCGATCCCAACACGAGCGAGGTGTTGGTGGAGCTTAGCTAGAGATAGGCGGCAACAGCACCGAGTCAAATGTGTTTCAAAATATTCAACAGTGTGTTTATTAAATAGTAGAGACATACAATTCGTACAACGTGTCAGACTATTAAGAAAACTACGCAGGTAAGTTGTTGACTATTTTGAAACTAATTTGACTGGGTGCTGTTGCTGCCTGATCAAGTCATTCCAGTGGTAAATTTTCAAAAAAATTAGTTTTCTCTTGATCTGCAAATGGGCAGTTTCTATGAGAAAATAGAAATTTTCTTGAACAAATTTGAGGGTTAAAAGGTTAATATGCTATCTTTTCTGTTTCAGGTACTCATTGAGGCCAGCAAGGTACAGCGACAGCGTGCGTATATAGGCTATACAGTAAATGTTATCTATAGTTATTTAAAGCGATACTAATCCCATCTCAAATGCTATGTTGTTCTGACAGATTGATAGGCCTTAGCAATCCATAACAATCATAACGATCATTTTCAGACGGGGATTGAAAAATCTGGCTCTGAGTGTAGTGCACGACTCCCTATCATTGTGTTCCAGTGGGGGGTAGCTAATGTTGCTTTGAGTGCTATGGCAAGTGCTGGAGTGGTCTTCTGACGGCCGATTACCATACTGCTAAAACAGTTTTATCTGGTAAGGTGTTCAAATCCTTGGCTATGCACATGAAGGATTACAGACGGTGATAGTCACAGGTTGACATATGAATTTGGTGTAGGCCATACCGGGTGTTTTGGTGCGAATATGATTACGGTGGTATTTTTATGACATAGTCGGTGAAATAAGATATGGTTATGGATCTTGTAAGAACATCAGAATTCAGTGTTTCTATCAGACAACAGCTGCCAGTTGAGTTGGTTTAACATGTTTCTGATACTAAATGTCTCCCGAATCTCTTTATGGTATAACGATTGACTCTTTGGAACGATTCTAGTTTCATGGCCATGTTGTTGGTGTATTGGTCCCAGAAAGATTGACTGAACTCGAGAGTTGATTTAGCAAAGATGTTTGTAGGCACGTTCTTTGACTAGAAGATTGTTGGTATTGGTGTTTCCTCTTAGAACGTCCATGGAGTTATTGGCTTTGGCTGTGGGTTTCTTTATAAGTTTGTCCCAGTGGAGGTGTTGTGAGATCTTAACACCAGGGTACTTGACGTGGTCTGAGTGATTTGTTCGGTTGATCCGCTATTGTTATTCGATGGTTCTTCTTTTGTGGCTAATGCTGGCAATCTCACATTTATTTTTACTACTACTACTACTACTACTACTACTACTACTACTACTACTACTACTACTACTACTACTACTACTACTACACCTACACCACTACTACTACTACTACTACTACTACTACTACTACTACTACTACTACTACTACTACTACTACTACTACTACTACTACTACACCACTACTACTACTACTACTACCACTACCACCACCACCACTACCACTACTACCACTACCACTACCACTACCACCACTACCACTACCACTACCACTACTACCACTACCACTGCTACCGCTGCCGCCGCCGCCGCCGCTACCGCTGCCGCTACCGCTACCGCTGCCGCTGCCGCTACCGCTACTACTACTACTGCTGCTGCTGCTGCTGCTGCTACTGCTACTGCTACTACTACTACTACTACTACTGCTACTTCTGCTGCTGCTACTGCTACTACTACTACCGCCACCGCCACCGCCACCGCCACCGCCACCGCTGCCGCTGCCGCTGCCGCTGCCGCTGCTACTACTACTACTACTGCTGCTGCTGCTGCTGCTGCTGCTGCTGCTGCTACTGCTGCTGCTGCTACTGCTACCGCTGCCGCTGCCGCTGCCGCTGCCGCTGCTACTGCTACTGCTGCTACTGCTGCTGCTGCTACTGCTGCTACTGCTGCTACTGCTACTGCTACTGCTACTGCTACTGCTGCTACTGCTACTACTACTACTACTACTACTACTACTACTACTACTACTACTACACCATCTTCCTCCTCACAGCTAAATTCTTGCTGTCGATGCGCTGCTGAAGTGCTGCAAACACGCAGCGTCAGTGTGGGTGCCGTTAAATATGAGCTAATTTGTCTAGGCCTGAAATAACTAGTTCTGTTTCCAGCTGTGGAAGAAATTGAAGCAGTGAGATTGACTGGCCAGAGTGCATCTCATACCGAGCTGGTGGAAATTCTCTCGGGAGGTGTCTGGGGCGTGGTTTGTGATGATAGTTTTGATGATAATGCTGCACGAGTTGTGTGTCGATCTCTGGGTTTACCGTAAGAACCACCACCACCACCACCACCATCACAACCACCACCATCATCATCATCATCAATTGTCGTCGTTGTCGTCGTCGTCAACGCAATGCATATCCGCTGTTTTGAGAAAGTATAGACCGCCGTAGTCCCTTACCCGTTTCAACATCACCTGGCCACACCACTAGAGCGACCCATCAAATTACCGGCCTGTTTCCTTACTAAGCTGTTTAGGCAAACTTATGGAAAGACCGGTTTTTAAAAAGCTACATAATTATTAGAATGAACATAAATTACTTTATAAATATCAGGCATGGTTTCGCCCTGGTTGTTCTACAACATACCAGCTTATTTATATATACAACCAAATAGTTGAAGGCTTAAACGATAGGAGGCAAACATGTGCCATATTTTGTGACGTATCCAAAGCATTCGACAGAGTATGGCATAGAGGACTCTTATTTAAACTAAACGAATACGGTATTGTTGGGACTTGTTACCTTGGCTAGAAAACTATCTTCACAACAGAAACCAATATGTATCAATCAAAATCAAAATAGTACAACATTCAAGCAGGTGCTCCTCAAGGGTCTGTATTGGCTCCGCTATTGTTTTCTATTTATGTTAATGATATCGCCGACAATTTAGAAAACTTAGCACGCTTATTTGCTAAGGATACCTCAGTATGCTGTTCTTCAAATAGGTATGACGTTATAGAGACGTCCCTAAATAGAGATTTGATTAAACTGGCTGGATTGACAGATACATGGCTAGTTAAATTTAACCATGCGAAGATAGTATGCATTTTACATAAAGCGCGTAATATTAAAAATAATAATAACAATCTACATGCTCTAATATTTGGAAATAGGGATCTTGGTTATTTAAATGCACACACACATTTGGAGGTAACTAGATCGACGGATTGCAGCCGGTGAAATCATATCGACTCCATGTTAAAGAAATCTACAAAGGTACTGGCTTATATGAGGAAACTAAAATTCACGCTAAATAGATCAACACTAAATACAATTTATATTTTCTATGTACGGTCTTTGTTGGAGTATGCATCGTGTGCGTGCGTGCGTGCGTGCGTGCGTGCGTGCGTGCGTGCGTGCGTGCGTGCGTGCGTGCGTGCGTGCGTGCGTGCGTGCGTGCGTGCGTGCGTGCGTGCGTGCGTGCGTGCGTGTGTGTGCGTGATGGTTGTAGTATAGAAGATGAACTCAAACTGGAAAGATTCCAACTCGAAGCTGGCAGAATTGTAACAGGCCTTCCTAGGCGGTTAACATCTACAGGTAAACCGGGTGGGAACCACTAAAGGACAGACGTGGACATAAAAAACTGACAAAATTTCACAAACTACTATACAACGAGCCCATACCTGACTTTGTGACAGCTATTACACCACCTGGTACAACGACAACGGAACGATACGATATTCGTAATCCACACAACGTTGTCGTACCACTATTTTCGTCCCTGGTTGCTGGTATACAAAAATCAGTTTTTCCGAGCATAATTCAGATTTGGAATTCACTTGAAAACAATGTACAATCAAAATCCAAAATTTCCACATTTAAAAAGATAGTCAAACAGGAAATTCCTAAGCCTCCCAAATTTTACAATTGTGGTATATGCAAACTCTCCATCCTGCATACCAGACTACGTAGCAATTACTCTCAGTTAAACAGAGATTTGTATAGCGTAGGATAATTCCCCACGTCAAATTGCCTTTGTAAAACTGGTGTAGAAGATGCGTCACATATCTTGCTAAAATGCCCTCACTATGTTTTACAAAGAGAACACCTAACGCAACAATTACATCGTTTTTCTCCATATACCCTGACCTCCTACGCAACGGAAACATAGCTTTGTCATACATAGACAATGAATGTATTTTAAGGCAGTCCAGGTATATATTCACGCTACTGGCAGATTTGAGTTTGAATGGATGAATCCACTCTTAGCTATGCCCTGCCCATCTCCGGCTAGGCTCCACCTATGCTTTGCCCATGTTGCGATCGATCGAACTCCTAGAACCTCAATCTCCAGAAAACCCCACGGGTGAGCTGTTGAATGTTTTGAGGCTGGTTTGGCTGGGTGAAACTGTTGCTGCATATCAGCAACGGCGGCCAGTTGAGGTAGTTCTGAAACATGCAACAGAATGGTTATTGAGCGAAACATGCAATTCATACAACTGACAGACCATTAAGCGTTAATGACGGACTTAGATATACCAATAAATTGTATTGATTGGATGTCATTGCTGCCTTAGGTGGCGCTATCACTATATACCGTAATTTAAGCTGCCAAAATGAGTCACAAGTTTTCGAATATCCCTATTGCTGTTCTGATAGAGCTCATCTTCTGCCGCGCCTCGCTTCTAACACGTCAAAGCTACATCTTCGATCTAAAAGTACAGGCAATATTTTGTTGTTTGAAATAATCGAGCCATCATCCTCTAAAATGACGCTTCAAATCCAGGATTTAATTTAATCGATAAAGTCTGTCTATTATGACCACACTATAGGAGTACAGAGTAACTGTCAGAATATGAATAGTGAATCGAGCCAAGGTCCAAGTGTATGCCCTAGGTGACGGATAATAGTTGGCAGATTATTTTGAAAATAGATTGAGTGTGTTGTTGCTTCCTTAAGTTCTTTACTGTCAAATTGTTTTCAAAATAATCAGCCAGTTATTTATAGCCATTTTAGCCTTTATCCTTTGTAATAAATAACACAAGTTAATTCTCTTTTTCTGGTAAATGAATTTTCGAATACCGGTAAAGCACTGCAGTAATTATAGACAATTTTTGTAAATTTACCACGAATGACTGCCTTCGTTATCGAGCCAATTCTTCAAGTGGTAAAATCTAAAAAATAGTTGCCGCATCCTGCAAGCTTTCACAATGGTTTAATGAAAAAAAGTTGTTAACCCAACGTCATGTGCCTGCTGGGAACCCTTTAATCCTCGAATTGAACAATATTTCATTGAAAATGTCCCTTTGCCGACCAAGAGATTATTTTTGAAATTGTAACACTGGAATGACTGGTTCAGTTATTTAGCCAGCCATCCCAGTGGTAATTTTCAAAAATTATCCTTTTAGTCTGCAAATGCACATTTCTCACGACCACTGCAGAAGCTGTTATTGGCTGGCTAAAGAGTTAAAACAAGAATCATTTCCAGTGACTTCCATTTCCTTTGTTAAAACTAGCCCTATGAACCTGTGGTCGAATAAGGTGGTGGCACAATATACACTCTGAATCTGAATTTTTTAAATCAGGTAGCCATATTGGATTTTGAATGCAGGGCAGTTGTCATAGCCACAATAGATATTGTCAAAAGGAACAAATGATGAAAATGCAAATGTCAAACTTGTTGACAGACAAACTGCCAGACCTGTGTACACCGTTAAGTTGGATAAATTGGATAAATTTGTGTCGCTTTATAGCATTTGTCATGTAGTTGTAATTTAAGATGGACCAAAAAAATAAATTATAAAGTATCATTACCATGCAAAAAATAGCTATGATATTTTCATAAATTACCAACAAATAAAGACCCTGGAGATTGTATCACTCACCTGGAACCTCAGTATTTGAATCAGAACACTTGAAAATAAATTTCAAAACACATTTTGGCTGAAAACACACACATTTTGGTCAGAAATGCTAACATTTCTTTCTTGAAATGAGGTAATTTGAGATTAAAGCCAAAACATTTGGACAGAGATGTAAATATTTTAGCAGCAGATATGGAAATCGCAGGTCAAAATGTAACACTTTTGACCAGAAGTATTAAACTTATGATCAGAATTACAAATTCTGTGCTAGAAATGTGCATAGGATAGTAGAATTATGCAAGGGACAGAGGTATTATCTTTTGAAAATTACAACAGTCTCCAATTACCAGTTCATACAGCATGTGAATTCTGTATTTGATGAATGATACTCATGACTGAGTTAGAAAATCACAATTTTTCATTCATCAAGCACAGAATTCATATTCTGTATAAACTGGTAGATTGTAGACTGGTGTAATTTTAGATTCTTATATCCAATTTTCAGTACTCATTGTGTCTACTGACAAAAATGACTGAGGAAGGCCAGGTACATTAGTGACTGTACACAATATGTGTATTTAGACACTAACCCAAGATTATTTGTTTAACATCTAGACCATGCGACTCTTTAAACAGTATATGCCAGTCTTATTAACTACTGGTTCTGCAACAATTAACCATTTTGAAATCATTGTCATAACTTGACATAAGGGTTAAATAAAAACTTCAATCACTAAAACTGAATTTTTTCTTTTTACCTCATTCAATAAATACAGTATTTGCCTTAAATATGATTATTGATGCAATGAACTGTAATTATCAGTGTGTTGTTAATAACAAGTATGTATGAGACTTTGAAAACAGTCTTTAGAAAAACCGTGGTCACATCCATCACAGGTGTGTGCATGTCATTCTGAGATTGACTGAGAATGTCTTTTGGGAATTTGATACCGGTATTACAGATGTTATTCCATTTACTGCATCCAATCATTTAAGAGTGATGAAGAAGAAATCATAGAATGCATCTCATTGCAAGGCCTATCTGTTACACTAGACATTGATTTGGTGCCCACTCATCACCCTGACACAGGCTGCAAAACAAAGGAAAGTACTTTTGAATCATATAATATATTATTCACCAGTTGGGTCCCCCCCCCCCCTGGATTGCAGTCAAAGAGAATGCTATTCTTGGAATCTTATCACTGGAATGATTGGCTCAATCACCAAGCCAGTCATTCCAGTGGTAAGTTGTCAAAAATAATCTTCTTACGGTCTGCAACTCAAAATTTTCTATGGGGCAATCTATACCCATTCGCGATCAAGAGAATGCTATTTTTGAAATCTTATCACTACAGTGATTGGCTCAATCACCAAGCCAGTTATTCCAGTGTTAAGTTGTCAAACAGTCTTCTCATGGTCTGTAAATTGAAATTTTCTATGGGGCAATGTATAATCCATTTGCAGATCAAGAGAATGTTATTCTTGAAATCGTATCACAGGAATGACTGGCTAAATCATCAAGCCAGTCTGTCATTTCAGTGATAAGTTGTCAAAAATAGTCTTCTCATGGGTCTGCAAATGGATATTTTCTATGGGACAATTTTTTTTTCTTGACTACATTTTTTTCATTACAGGGTACATACATCTTCTGCAGAATGAAATTCCATACTTTTTCTATACCTTTTCCAGACCTAATTAATCAATTTCTAGTCCCATTTTATGTCTCAAATCTGTGTCCATATGAAAGCTGCCAAATTTTTCAGAAGAATAATCTCTTGCTCGGCAAAGGGACATTTTCAATGAAAACATGGAATTTATTTTCCAATTCAAGGATTAAAGGGTTAACAGCTTTTTTCATTAAACCATTTTGAAAGCTTGTAGGATGTGGCAACTATTTTTTAGATTTTACCACTTGAAGAATTGGCTCGATAACGGAGCCAGTCATTCAAGTGGTAAATTTACAAAAATTGTCGTCTATAATTACTGTAGTGATTTACCAGTGATTGCAGACAAATACTTCAGTGTAGAAGAAGTGACTGCAATTTTTGGGAGTTAGACGACCTTAGGTCTATATAAAACCCTGTGACTTGAAGAATGAGTCTAGGTTGTTTTTTAATGTGTTTAATGTTGGAGCGTTAATTGCTTCTGTTGGTAGAGAATTTCATACATTAACAACTCTATTTGTGAAGAACTACTTGCATAGATCAAGTCGACAGGGCTGTTTGTAAAGTTTACGTGCATGTCCCCTAGTGTGTGTAGATGCCATTGTGAAGAATTCATTTGTCTTAATTTGGTCCTGGTTAGAAATTTTTTTATAGACTTCTATCATATCAGCTCGGATTCTCCTGGTTTTCAATGTTGTAAGATTTAGTTTGTGGAGACGTGTTTCATAAGGTATACTTGCTAAACCTGGGATCATGCGTGTCATCCTGTGTTGTACCCGCTCCAGTAAGTCTATGTCTTTTTGTAGGTGTGGGCACCAAAAGGGGATACAGTAGTCTAAGTGAGGTCTTACGAGGGATTTGTAAAGCTGGAGAATAACACGGGTCGGGATTTATATTTTATTGTACGATATATCAGGCCTAGGGCTTGGTTTGCTTTTCTTGATGCTACTTCACATTGTCGTGACACTTTCATTGATTGCTGAATCGTTATTCCCAAATCTTTTGCTTCAATGCTTTTTGCTAGTGTGTTGCTTCCCATTTTATAGCTATAGCACACGTTATTGTGTCCTAAATGTAAAACACTACATTTATCTAAGTTAAAGAGTATCTGCCATTCTTGAGACCAACTAAAAATTATGTGGAGATCTGCTTGGAGTTTAAGTGTACTTCTTTGTTCAGAATTTCTTTACCTAATTTAGTATCATCAGCAAATTTACCAATTTGGCTTGTAATGTTTTCGTCTATTTTGTTTATATAGATCAGAAATAAAATTGGCCCAAGGACCGATCCCTGAGGCACTCCACTCTTTACGCTTGTCCAGTTAGAGTTCTGTCCATTTATTACGACACATTGTTTCCTATCTGATAACCAATTTGTAATCCATTGGAGTATCTCCCCGTCTATCCCGTGAGATTTAATTTTCTTGCACAGCCTCTGATGCGGGACTTTGTCAAATGCCTTTGAAAAGTCTAAGTATATTATGTCAACTGGGTGTCCATTCTCTAATTGGGTAGTAACTTTATCAAAAAAGCAAAGTAGGTTTGTTAGTGTAGATAGGCCTTTCCTAAACCCATGTTGTGAATGGTTTATTAAGTAGTTGTTCTCTAGGTGGGCAACGATTTGATTTCTGAGTAATGTTTCTAAGATTTTCCCTATACATGAGGTGAGACTGATCGGCCTGTAGTTATTTGGCTGGTCCTTTCCCCCTTTTTTAAAGATTGGCGTGATGTTGGCTAGTCTCCAATCCACAGGCACTTTTCTAGATCTAATCGATTTGATCATAATCTTGGATATCGGGTCAGCAACTTCTTTTGAGGCTTCTCTCAGTACCCTAGGGTGTATATTGTCTGGTCCCACTCCCTTATCTGGCTTTAGGTTAGCAAGGGCTTCCTCGACAAGGATGGCTGATATTTCTATGTTACACAGTCTGGTTTGTATATTGGTTTGCTTTGGAGTTGGGATGCTGCTTAAGTCTTCAGTCGTAAATACTGATGAAAAGTATTCATTTAATAGCTCAGCATTCTCGAATGTATCTAGAAGGATATTTCCTTCATTATCTTTTAGTGGTCCTACCCTATGTTTTGTTTTTAGTTTTTTCCTTACATAAGCATAAAAACTCTTGCTGTCTTGTTTAGTTTTGTCTGATAGTTTCCTTTCAAATTTTCTTTTTGCATTTCAGCATGCTGTTGTTGCCTCGTCGAGGGACTTTCTGTACATCTGATAAGTTATTGGCCCTCTGTTGTTTGAAAATTGTTTCCACTTTTTGTATTTTGTACGTACCTTTTCCAGTGCCAGGCGGTCCATCCATTGAGGTTTGTTTGATTTTTTTCAGAGTTTTTGTAGGTATATGTTTAGTAACTAGTCTATGGTGATTATTTTTAAAAATTTCCCAACATTCCTCGGAATCTTTATTCTGGGATAAATCATCCCATGAGATGAGGATTAGTTTGTTTTTCAGTGTTTGATAGTCCCCTATGTTATAATCTATAATAGGCTTGATTTTTTTCTCGATTATAGTCTTTGTCACCAAGTCCCACACTATAATGTTATGGTCACTCCCTCCAAAGTGCTCACGTACTTCTAAGTTTTCAACCATGTTTTCTTCTGTTGTTAACACTAAGTCTAGAATTGCGGATTCTCGTGTAGAGGAGTGAACATGTTGGTGTAGATACTTGGAGTTCACAGTCTCTAAAAATTTGGCACCCATGGAAGAACTCGAATTGTGGTTTTCCCAATCAATATTGCGGTAATTGAAGTCACCCATGATCAGAACCAGGCCTCTCCTACTATTTTCCTCTATAATTCTATTTAGCTTGTTGCTGTAGTCTTCAGTAGCATCTGGGCTTCTGTAGCATACACCAAGTAGTATTTTTTCTGTAGGCCCAAGCATCAAATCACACCATATGCATTCAATCTCATTGAAATTTAATTCAGAATCCAGCCGTGCTAACGGTCTGTATGTGTCCTTTACATAAAGCATTATTCCACCACCTTGACGATTTGCCCTGTCTTTTCTAAAACATGTAAACCCATCCAGTGCCAATTCAGTGCTGTACCGGTATTCGAAAATTCATTTACCAGAAAAAGATAATTAACTTGATGTTGATGATAACGTGTGCCGACAATACATGATGATGATGGCAATGTATGCGATAGCCAGACATAATAATATCTACAGATAACGTGTGACGACAATGACGATGATGAAGTGTGACGACAATGATGAAAAAAATGTGTGCGCGTGTGTGTGTGCGTGCGTGCGCGCGTGCGTGCGTGTGAGAGAGAGAGAGAGAGAGAGAGAGAGAGAGAGAGAGAGAGAGAGAGCATCTTACCTGGATCAACTTGGCAACCGGCACACATCCAATCAAGGTAACCATGCCGACACGCTGCATGATACTCTACCTGTGTGATGCAGGTACCACACGTTCGATGCTGCCATCTAGCACAGCCATCACACTCCAGGCTCTGCTGCCGACTTGTCACCTCCAAATTGCATATGATACACGGAAATGCCATGATAGAACGATTTGAACGAACTTTACGATGAAAATCACGAATAACTCAAGTAAAACTTGTGTAATAATCAAATAATATTTGCGAGAGCAAGTAAGATTTTGATATTTCCAGATTTTGTGGTGATTTTTAATCTGTAAACTTTACTCATGAAGCTTTTGTGATTTCTGGGTTTACTTGGATCAAACATAATTCGACTTTTCTTTGTTTCAAAAGACTGTGTGCTCCTCGGCTATTATTCCATAGTTTCAAACGATTAATATTTCTTGCACATGTAGGGATTATTTAAACCATTCACAATGGTCACATATTTCCTATAGCTTTACGCGCGAATTTGTTACCGCTATGCTAACCCCTCAAGTGTTGAAAATTTTTCAAAAATAATCAGCAAAAAGAGCAATGTGGGTGCAACTGATTGTGGATCCTCAAGTGGTTCAATAATATAAATTCCTAATGTAAGAACCACCATTACAGGTACTAACTTCTCCAACGTGGTCGTTATATGACTGCCAGATCAACATACGTGCTTATTAGCGTTGGAGACAGCGAGTGAGCTTCTTGTTTGAAAATTTGTCTTTGGAATGGCTGACCCTGTTTTCGAGCCATTCATCCCAGTGGTAAATTTTCAAAAATAATCTTCGCTTGATTTTCGCGTGATTTAAAGTCAGTAACTAAATTTAGAGTCTGATCCTCAAGTTGTTCGATAACATAAATTCCTAATGTAAGAACCACCATTATATAATACGGTAATAACTCCAAGGTGGTCTTTATAGGCAGGTTTCAATGACATTTAACAATATCTGTCAGATCAACATGCGTGTTTGTTAGTGTTGGAGACACATCATCATTCACTTGTGCTGCTTAGGGAACAAATATGGGATGGAAAGAATGTTAACAGATGTTACTTTCAAACTAAAAACATATTATTATATGACGGAATGGCAAGAAAAAAATTGAAAATTAAGATGTTAGAGCGTCCGTTGTAACAATAATAAGGGAGATAAATCTGGATAGTTTATTTCGACTGTCACTAAACCTATCCAGAGTAATCTCCCTTATTATTGATACATCGAAACGACTGTGGTTTAGTTGCTAAGTAAAATGTGTTCATCTTTGTAAATACAGTGTCAATATGTACATCATATATATATATATATATATATATATATATATATATATATATATGAAACTGTGTGAATGTTTTTTAGAACCACCACGCGTTTGGTCCACTTAACCCTTCCACCTCAACTCCACGAAAAAGCAAATTCTTTACGGGATAAAATATATTTTGCCTAAGGCGTCAACGGCTTCCAGTCAAATTAATTTTTCAATAATCAACGGGTTTTTTTCCTGTATTATGGCATTGAAAATGGGATATGAACCAACAGCATGATACATCATCATCCCTTAGTAAAAGTCGCTACGGCCTCGCAAAACTTAAGACAAATGGTTTTATTTTTAGAACCACCAGTTTGGTTTCTCATGCTTTAAAGATGGTTCAGCTGATTGTGGATCCCAAAGCTACGTGGTTCGATACTAAAGTTCATGCTGTTATAAGAACCACCATTACAGGTAACTTCTTCAGTGTGGTCTTTATAGGCGGGTGTCAGTGATATTTATGATTGCCAGTTAGTAGCGCTGATTGTGGTGCGATAAGCAGCCATTAATAAACCGCATCAAGTAAGAACCACCATCTGCGCGCAAGAGCAACTCCAACTACCGCAGAATGTTGATGAAAGTTATTGCTGTGTTTCGGTACCAAGTATAAGATAAAATCAGAATTTTGCTTTAAAATAAAACCTTGTTTTGTGGATTGTCTGCTGTAACAACACCCGTGGTTAAGTGGAATAATTGCTCTTTATAATTAGGGAAGCCATAATGTCACACACCCATGGACAGACAGTTACGTAAACACGTCGAAGACAACTGGAAATCAATGAGAACACTTGACCAATGAAACTGCATGTTATCTAGAAGGACGACGCAAGCACGTGCGTATGTCCCAGAGATGGATCATTCTGTAACAAGCTCTTGACCATAGAAAAGCACAATTTTCTGACGCAATTTATTTACAAATTTACAAATTCTCTTCATATATTTTTGACTTAAACCATTCTAAATTTGAACTCAAAATTGATAATTTTTCGTATTATTAGTCTACCGTTATCAATTAGCGATTTTCTGACACAATTTATTTACAAATTTTCTTCATATATTTTTGACTTAAACCATTCTAAATTCGAACTCAAAATTGTTGACGTAATATGATGGATAGACAACCTGAAAAGGCCCATTAGCAAGTGGTATTAATTACCCTCGCTCCGTCAGAGGATGAGTGTATTGTATTCGGGTCTATGTGCGTTCGGGATGGCAAGGGTCTACAATCTATGATTGGCCTTGTTAAAATATGTGACCTATAAATACGGGTGCTCTCTTAATACAAGTGGTCCGTATTGTGTGGACCACACATTAACAAGTGGTATTAGCCATGTAATGCTCAATTTGCTCATGCCAATTTCAATAGAGGGATCCATTTCTAGGTATGTCACGCCTATTTCTAGCTAAGCTCCACCCCTTTTTTGCGTGTTGGAATCGATGTCTATATATACGCTGAATAATGAATTCCCAGACTTCCAATTTCAAGGTAACTATACAGGTAAGCTGATGACTATTTTGAAACTAATTTGACTGTGTGCTTTTAAAGGTTTGCTGCCTCTGGCCGCAACAACGCCAAGTCAAATTAGTTTCAAAATATTCAACACGATGTTGATTAAACAGTAAAGACATACAATTCGTACACTTGCCGGACTATTCAATGTTCATGACCGAGCTCGATACGCCATTCATTTACACATTTTGTATTGTGACGCCAGCCTGTATATGAAGTAATTGATTATGACGTCATATCCTTCAGTTACAGATCGAACCCAGCCATTAGAATAAATAGCAAAGACATACAATTCGAACAGCGTCTAGTTAGTATTAGTTTCAAAATATTCAACAGCATGTTGATTAAATAGTAAAGACGTGCAATTCACATACTTGACTGGCTATTCAATGTTCCTGGTGGAGCTAGATACGTCATTCATTACACATTTTGATTGTGACGTCCAGCTATATCTGACCTAAATAATTATGACGTCATATACAGAAAAATCCATTATCATAGAAAATGTCCTATGGTTAATTGCCGTCCAAGAGACCATTGTGGTTTTTCTTTTGCAATTTACTACTGGAATTATAGGATCGGTTATCCAACCAGTCATTCCAGTGGTAAACTTTCAAAACAAGTTCTCCGGTGAGTAGCTAGTGCAAATGGACATTTTTCACGATCACTGCAAGAAGCCATTTGTGGTCAGTTTGATAGAGCGCTAAAGTGGACATATAAGTTCCGTTGGCTGTTTATTAAAATAATTAAGCGGTCATCGCCGCGCAAACTCTATTACAGTCGGACCAGAACAAATAAGAGAACTCGCCATGAATCACGTGCATGAAGAGAATAATTATGAGATATCCAGCAATCTAAAAATAGAGCCGTGTCTTCGCGCCGAGAATTATTAGATCTCGTTCGATGGTCATCTCGCGAGACACAGGCCCACAATCCCCTGCGCGAAATGTCCGCGCCTATAGGCTATTCTAGCCAGCAATAAATAGAAGCGTGCCCGATGGAGCGGGCACGCAATGACTACTCTAGGCCGACTTGACTTTTATTCAATCGGGCCGATTTGACTTTTTATTCTAGGCCGAGTTGACTAATTTAAGTAGGCCGGGCTGGCAATTGGGCCGACTTGACTGGAATTCGCAAATATTAATGAGCTGAAGAAATGAGCTTAACGCTAGGGTTTTTAAAACATGTCCAGCAGGCATAAAGCGAAGAATAAAAAACATGTGTGCACTTTATGTTAATTTTGACATTTTGGTAAATCATTGATAAGCACACACCCCTTCCTCTAGAGCCTCTCCTATAAAATTTACACGTGCTCCTGTCAATCAGTCTAATCCGAAGCGGCGGAAAAATGTAAACAAAGCAAGTGGTAAATTTGGATTGTGAAATTTGCTCATTTTAGGTGCTAAATAAGCGCAAGTAAGTAATCTAAGAAAGGTGCATTAAGGAATCTTGCAATTTTTATCACTACCATCAGTAAGTACCAGTTTCTTGTTTTGACTGTATTTTGCTCAAAACTTTGTCAAAAGTTTCAGTTCAATCAAAAAGGGGCTATTGTGTAGATGCGTTCCATGCAACGTTACATCATAGAACGAGAGCGGAAAACACAAATTCACGAATTTCGGTACTCACGAATTTAAGCAACCTGACCATACTAGTAATGACCTCTATGTGAGAAACACAAAAATGTTGACCGAGTTTCCAAAGGAAATTTCCACTTTTATAGACGCCATTCATTCCTACTATCAGGGTTCGCACGGGTCATGGAAATCCTGGAAAGTCATGGAATTTGAAAATCTAAATTCCAGGCCTGGAAAAGTCATGGAAATTTGTCAATTTGATAAAAGTCATGGAAAAGTCATGGAAAATGATAATCTCCCTAAATAAAAATAAAATCTGATGGCATACAAATGTGAACTGGGGAAATAAAGCTCGGAAATACACATTTCCATATCTTTATCGCGGCGATCACATGATTTCATTCATTATCAAAGTCATATGTCCAACCAAAATAAAATGACCCAAAACAACGTAAGAAATAAAATGAGGTTAAATCCCTTCTTATGTTGGTAGGCCATATTAAACTCTTGTGATTGGAGACATTCCACTGAAACTATATCTGGACTGGAAGGAGGCCTCCCAAATAAAAACGGGTTTTGTAACGCCGCGAATGCGAATATCCCAAATTAATAATTAATGTGTACAGAAGAGAATGTTTTTAAAACAATTTGAGCAATAAATTCACTATTTCCTACTCAGCGTATGCATTCGGCAGTATATTTAGTGGCAAGATTTTTGTTCATTTGGGCGATTTCGTCCCGGCCGAATTGGTGACATTATGATAATTAGATGGCGATGATATCTCGGTCTCGCTAGTGTATGGAGATTCCCCTGTATATTGAACGTATTTCTTGCTCAAAGATGGTTTTATTCGTTCTATTACGGTTAAAGTATGAAATAAACTTGGTAATATTAAAAGAATAACAAGATATTTAGCCGATAAAGGATTATTATTATTTTGAATCTAGCGGTAAAGTTACCAATTTTCGTTCGTCTGAAAAATATGTTTTGCAATATTTCTAAACTCTGATTGCGTGTTATATACATGTATAAGGCTTTTTTGGCTCATATTTTGTCCAATTTTCCCATGCGTGTTATCTATTAGTGCGCACATATTTGCGAAAGTAACAATTTTAGGGATTGTATTTAAATTTGTTCTTGAACATCTTGTCCAAATACTATTGAAATAGAAGCCTCGGCTCTAAGCCTTAAATTTGTTCAAAATTTTTTTTAATTAAAAAAAAAATATCAATTTGCAGACCAAGTGAAGACTACTATTTTATAAAAAAAATGTTCAACAATAGTCTTCTCTTGGTCTGCAAATGGACATCTCTCAAGACCACGCGTGACAGAAGCCGGCTTTGGCTGATATGAGTGTTAACGGTTTAATAGACAATTTTTGGGGTCAAAACCTTTACTAGAAATGGCCATATTGCTTCTTACCATTTTGACCGATTTCAACCATGTTAGGCTGAAAGGATACTACATGTATGATCATAGGCTCTAGAACTTCCATTCAGAATTTTTATTCATCAATTTTTTATGTGAAAACCTCAGATTTTATTAAAAATGTACCGGATATTCGCACATGTTACCCCTTTGCCCTAGATAAAGTGAATTCCATATGATTCACTATATGCTGTTGAACATTTTGAAACAAATTTGACTGTCTTTGAAATAGCTATTGATTCTTGGAGGTCATGGAATTTCTTAATTTTAGTCATGGAAAAGTCATGGAATTTCAAATACCGAAAGGTGTACAAACCCTGTACTATTATACTAGGATCTTGATTAGATTATCTAGTTAACATATGGATCTTTTTGGAGTGCTAGCTGCTTGGATCATGGATGGCTTCTCAGCATCGGTTCAATCACAACCGTCTTCCCCCACCCGGGGCTGCCGAAAACGGGCTGCCGAAAATGTACTCCAAGCTGCCGAAAATAGTTGGCTGCCGAAATGTCTATACACCCCAAAATGTGACCTAATTCCGTGGTATTGCGGATTACCTATCATAAAATTAAATTGATTAGAAGGTCGTTCGACTTCCTAGATCCTGTCACATTCGTACTGCTCTTCAAAAGCCTTGTACGACCCCACCTAGAATATGGAAACGTGGTGTGGTCTCCACTGTACAAAAAAGATGTGCTGTTACTTGAAAACATCCAGCGACGAGCGACAAAGATGATCCCAGGGCTAAGTGATTTACCATATGAAGATAGACTCAGAACACTCAAACTACCAAGTCTAGTATATAGGCGGCTTCGCGGAGACCTTATCGAGGCTTTCAAATACACACATAATATGTACGACGTCAATCGGGAGCATCTACTGCCATCAGACGCAGGTGATCGCACAAGAGGTAACAGTTACAAGCTCACCAAACAACGCTTCTGCAGTGATACCAGAAAGAGGTTCTTTAGCATACGAGTGAACAAGCATTGGAATAGCCTACCTGATCACATAGTGACAGCTCCAACACTCAACGCCTTCAAAGGAAGGATTGATAAGCACTACCGAGAGAACCTCTACACAATTCAGTTCCCGATCTCACCCATCCGCACCCAATCAGTTAAACAGGTTAATGAAACCCAGGTTCAAGAAGAAAGTGAAAATCTGTTACAGGCTTACTAGCCTAACCAGCAGAAGAGGATATGTATATGTATGTATATATGTAAATAACAGGTGTATTTCTTCTCTTATCTTGATTATGTAGAAGTAAATGTTAGAATCTCAATGATTTATGCATTTTGGCGAATTTCATGAATTATTTGAAGCATATTTGTGTTAAAGGGGTAGTCTGAGTATTGCCAAAACTGGTCCCATTTTAAATACGGCTCTAACTTATCAGTGTTTTGTAATAAAACAGCTTCTATGCCCTTACTGTAACCCAAGAACACTAAGCAAATGTAGAAGGCATGATTTATTTCATTTGTTGACGTTTTAGGCATTTAGTATGCTATTTTGTGCATTGCCATGGAGTTCGGCAGCCTTGACTTGCCATATTACGTGTAAATTTTGATAGGGGTTCCAAACTTTATTGCCAGATACTAACAAGATTTTAGATAAATTCCCTACGAAACTTATATAAGCAGCAAGAGAATACTTTAAATAATCGATCGAAGTATGTACTTTTACACTGGTTGGTATGAGTTTGGTGATTGGCCTAAGGAAAGTATAAGTTTTAGCTAAATACCATGGAGTTTGGTTGCCCCATCCTACCTAACTTTTGATCTGATTTGATTTATTCTCCGGACTCTTGGTAAATATAACAATTACAAATATATAACTGGGAGTCCATTAGAAAACATTTAGTACATTTATGACAATACAGTATAAGTTGTCTTGCTCTCGTGTTTGTGGACGAAAACGATTTACCGTAATCTCTGCCCAAATCCTTTGGTGATTTACAGCCAAATTTCCTAGGGCGGAGATGGTAAAAATGTATTTTGATAGGCACGCACGCACGCACACACTGAAAACTATCCAACTGGTGGAGGACTTCTGAATCTCCACCTGGCTGTCAGGCTGTTTGGTTTTGGGAACCATTTTTGAACAAATCCTATCAGAATATCTTCCAAGAAATTGATGACTATAAGTTTGACATTGATATATTTGAGTTATTTATAGGCGGTCGCCGGTGCATGTAAGCTATAGAACAGCATCTTTAAAACTGGCTTCATAACATTCGACAGCTTTCCTGTATACAGTACAGCTCAGAAATTACTTAAAATATTTCCAAAATAAAACGTACTGTTCGATATTTTGAATTTAATTTGATAATGTCTTCTAATCCAATTATGTATCAAAATATTCAAAGACCATTTCTTACATCGTGTTTAAGATTTACTAACCAACATACATCTATTTCTGTTCTTTGTTTTGGAAAAATTATTTATAAGCTGTATTGTAGTTAACCTTGCCCTGTAAGAAGATGTTATTGCGATCGTCTTTATGCCCCTGTCTGTGTGTATATACACACGTGCGTGAGAATGCACATTATTTTCATAGAAATAACAAAACATAACTTATGCGCTGGGTTTTACCGCACAGGTTTTCCGAGAGAAAATTATTTAAAAAAATTTACAACTGTAATGACTTGATCGCTTTTCGAGGCAGTCATTCTGGTGGTCCATTAAAAAAAATAGTCTTATCAATGGACATTCCTCAAGATCACTTTGGATACATTTTAAAAATATTTTAGAAATTTTGCCACTGGAGTGACTGACTCAGTTTTTGATCCAAGCAGTCATTCCGGTGGCTAAGTTTCAAATATAGTTTTCTCATGGTCCACAAATGGACATTCCTTAAGGATATATTTGTCGTAAGCGTACTACCATTGATTCTGAATAGGTCTACCGAATCCTTGAATACTGTCCGAAAATAATTACAAAAGCGATATGACAAAAATGTGGCTGTGGTGGGAGGTGGTTCGTCATGCCAGTCCACAAATATGTCTGTCTAAGAGAAATATGTATGATGCCAACAAGTACAATTGCAATAAATAGAAGGCATATACAGGTATATATATATTTGTTTATGTCTGCCAGTAGATTTGGCCACCATCGCCCAAAGCATGGCCTTTTCAGCATGGGCGGAAATGGCCGGACGGAGATAACCAAAGGCGGAGATCAACAGACAGCTGCAAAAACAGGTTACAGTCAATAACACACGAAAATATAGCGCATAATAAGATGACAACAATATTTATAAACAGCCCTTTATTTCTGCAGTTGGCCATGTAACGCTTGGCCATGAAACTTTCTTGATATATTGAAACATACTCTATTATGAAATGTGACAGTCCAGCAACTCTTGAAAGTTTCATTCAAAAACAACTAGTTAAAACATCAGGCCTTAGTTTCACCCATAGGCATCAATTGCTAGACTGGTCACCGTTAAAATTGGCTCGATTAAAATTGCCATACCGTAGTACCGTACTACCGTACTATGAAATGTCAAATCTCGAACAGTAAATTTACGTACATTTAAATAGCTAATACAGGTAGTCCAGCCATCCAAGGCAATGCCTATAAAGTGATACACCCCTTACAAATATACATCAGTACTTTACAAACAAGAAGCACACAAAAAGATGACAATAAAAAGCATTCACATAACTTACAATACTAAAGATACATTATATGAAGCAGTTCACCTTTCCAGTTTTAGCTATGGCCTGCCCACCTCTAGCTAAGCTCCACCCACACTTACCCGAGTGCCCTAACTATCAATTTATCTTCCGAGAGAAAACTATTTTTTCGTGAAAACGGCTTATTCTGCAGAACCGCTGAATGGATCGGGCTGAAATTTTGGTGATATGATTATGGACTAAGAGCCATTAAAGTTTGTTCATGGGAAGTTGATAGGTAAAAAACATGGCCGCCGTGGACCAAACAAATTTTAGCGTGTTTGGATGCCATATACAATTTTTTATTTGATGGATTTTGAAGCCGAAATTGGTTTTCTTAACTCCGCTTAATTGTCAGTCAGCTGTCGTATAGCGATGATCCCATCCGCCTTCTGTATGTCCGTCCATCCATCTGTCTGTCCGTCACCAACAATGGCGGCTCATTTTGTTATTTCTTGATGGATTGACACCAAACTTGGTCACAATGTTAATGTCAGCATCTAATATCTGTGTTGTGAAAATGAAACTGATAGGATGTCAAATGCCAGAGTTATCACTTCTTAAATATTTGCAGTCTCACTTTCATAGGGAAAAATACAGGTTTGTTCCCACCGTCCATTGATTTATCACCATGTCAGATTTTATTGCCAAACTAGATATTAAATTCCAATTAACAGATTAACCTTTTAAATATTGCCGAAATATTTAGGATATGTATTATGTGCTCTGACACCTACGCTCTTAAAATATTTTGAAATGTATTTGATTGAAAGTTGTTGCTGCCTTAGGCAGGGCAGCAATGACTTTCATTCAAATTATTTTCTAAATCAACTCCAGCTCACCCTACCCCTGCTGCTAACTTGGTGATTCAGCCAGATGCGCATGTGTTAAATGGATTGTGTGGTGGTGGGGAATAACCTGCTATGAAGCCCACCTACCTGCCTTTAGAGACCATTTTCTTCAATTGTATTTAAACCTCTGGTAACCGTCTGACTGAGTTTTTGCAGACGACATATTCCAAAGGTTATATCTCTGAACCTGATGAATAGTTTGAAAACAATTGGACTGAAAGTTGTTAGTGACTAAGCCGCCAACAACTTTCAGTCGAATTGTTTTCAAAATATTCAAGAAGTCAAGAGCTTTTGAAAATTGAAATTATTGGGTGCACTGGCTTGCAGCAGTGAGACAGTTAAGAAACCATCTGTAGTTAGCACTGATATCATCTATTTTCACTTAAACATTGTTCAAAATCACTAATGCAAAAACCAGTCCAGAGATTGTTGTCAATATCTCGAAAACTAAACCATTTGACTGAAAGTCATTGGAAGTGACACCGATGGATGTAAAACTTAAGTAAGATTAGTTGAAATGCCAGGTGAGCGATACAGACCCATTGGGCCTCTTGTTGTTATTATTATTATTATTATTATTATTAAATTTATTAAATTAATCCATGATTTTAGTCAATCCCTAATTATCATCATAGACATATTATTTTAATTTGTCTTTTAACTGGATACATCTGACCTGTAACAGCCATGGTGGTCTTTGCATCATAGCCCTTGGCAGACTGTTGGTCGTGTATTAAGATTTTGTCACTAATTAATAGATGAGAATAGGTGTCCATTTTGGCTACAATCTTGGCCTCATGGCGGGTGATGTCTTCTCTGTCTGTTTGGAAGCATTGTTACCAAAATGTACCCCTGCTTTGGTGACTATTGGGCCGATGTTGGGGACTTGCAGTGTGCCAAGAGTTACTTCAGTAGTGTTAGAAGGTTCTTTATGGTTTTCTTGTATGAGGTGTTAGTTAAAATTTGTGTGCAAGTGTTTGCATCTGTATTATTCCATAATTTTATTGCCTGTGTGGAGGTTTTTACATGGATGTTCGTGTACGGAAGTGGCTCATGTATAGGTTCTGTTTTGTTCGAGTGTTGTGTGAATGTATTTCAGTGTTATTTTTTAAAGAGATTTGATAGTGGTGCCGGTAGGTTAACATTGTGGTAGTCTTTAAGGATTGAATAATGTTTGATTTTCCCAATGTCTTCTAGCTTGAGTAGATTTTCTGTTTTGAAAATGCTTTGGGCCGCTGCTATTTGTGCAAATAGTTTAATGCTTTGCTTTTGTAGTGCTTTCAGTTTTGTTATCTTATTTTGTTAGGTGTTAGTCCAGATCATGTTGCAGTTGGTGATGTGCGGTTGTATTAATGTGCTGTACAGTGTTTTTAATACATTTTTTAGAAAGTATAGTTTTAGTCACATGATACCCACATTCTTTGCAACTTTAGCTGTAACAATTTCTGTATGCTTCTCCCAGGTAACATTCTTGTCCAAATATACACCTAAATTCTTTGCAAATTGAGCGTCATGTATTTCTTGATTATTGACAGAATATTGGGACATTTTAGGATTTCGGTGTTTTTGTGAATAATAAATAGTTAGTTTTACTTACATTTAGTGACGCCTTATTTGTTTTAAAGCAGCGGATTACAATTTCCATTTCACGATTTACATTTTTAGCTCACCTGGTCTAAAAGGCCAAGTGAGATTATGCCATGGCGGCCGTCCGTCCTTCAAATTACTTCTTCTCCTTAATGTTTTGACTGATTTCAAATAAATTTGTCTGGGATGATCCTATGCTGGGTGCCCTCCAAGTCTTTTCCAATTTTTGATTGGTCAATTGTTTGGGGTGATTTTATTAAAGATTTGTACCGGAAATGGTCAAAGTGCTACTTCTCCAAAGCTGCTTGACATATTTCAACCTAATTTGACTAGATGGAACCTATGGTCATAGGCTCTAGAACGTCTTCAGAATTTTGATGGGTAAATCTTTTGGGTCAAAATCTTACATTTTGTGAACAATTTACCAGAAATGGTCAAAATGCTACTCCTCCTTAGCTTCTTGACATATTTCAGCCAAATTTAACTAGATGGATTCTATGGTGGTCGGCTCTAGAACATCTATTCAAAATTTTGATTGATTAATTCTTTGGGTGAAAATCTTAGATTTTGTAAAAAAAATTACTGGAAATTAACTACTTGGCAGATTTCAACCTAGTTTGGCTGGAAGGACCCTATAGGTGTAGGTTTCAGAACCTGTATACAGAATCTTGATTGCTAAATATTTTTGTGAAAATCCTGTGAATTTTATGAAAATTTACTGAATATCGCTTAAAATGCTACTCCTCATTAACTGCTCTGGTGATTTCAAGTAGACTTGGATGGAAGGACCCTATGGTGGCAGACTTCAGATTTAGTATGCAGAATTTTGATTGGTCAGTTTTTGGGTGACCATCTTTGATTTTCCAAAAGTTTTGTTGAATCAGTTAAAATCCAACACCCCATTAACCGCTTGGCAAATTTCAATCAATTTCAGCTGGAAGATCCCTAAGTGAGTAGGCTTCAGAATGTATATACAGAATTTTGATTGGTCAGTTCTTTTGGTGGTCGTCTTGAATTTCCAAAAATTATCGATATCTTTAAATGCAAATGGTTGAAATGTTAATGGTCCAGGTGAGCGCCACAGACCCTTGGGTCTCTTGTTAAAAAGAGTATCTATATGTATCTTTGGCTACAAAAAGCATTGGTGTCATCTGCAAACAGGATTAGGGATTGTTGGTTGCATATTGTGGGTAGATCATTCATGTATAATAGAAATAGCAGTGGGCCAAGAATTGATCCTTGAGGAACACCACATACTAATTTACCATTTTCAGATAAAACTCTATTATATCAGACACACTGCTCTCTGTTGGTTAGATAGCTTTTAATCCAATTGAGTTCATGTTCTATAATAGGTGAATATTTTATTTAGAATTTTATGATCTATGGTATCGAATGCTTTTGACAGGTCTAAAAATATTCCTAAAATGTGTTCTTTATTTTCAAGTGAATATGAAATTTTTTCTATCATGTCCATGATGATCATCATAGTTGAATGCTTTTCCCGGAATCCATATTGTGATTGATAAATAGAATTTTTGTCTAAGTATTTCATTAGTCATTTCGAGTAGCTTTGAAAAAAGTAGAAGTACTGAGACAGGCCAGTAGTTAGTGAAGTCCGAGGAGTCCTTGGCTTTGTATATAGGTGTTACTCATGCCGACTTCAGTCTTGATGGCAATATGCCTTGTGCTAAAGAAAGGTTGCAAATATGAGCAAGTGGTGTTAGTATTTGGCGAATGCAGTTTTTAAAAATGTTCCATTTAAAATTATCAATCCTGGCACTTGTTTGGATTGATTTGCATTAAGATTTTACGAATCTCCTCTTTCAGTGGGGAATAGAAATATTGAGGATTGATAGCTGCCTGTCAAATAATCTCATATAGTGATGTCTTTATCGGTTTGGATACTTTTAGAAAGTGTTGGGCCAATATTTTGTAGTACATAATTTTGGCTGTTCTGATTTTGATTTAATTTATTTTGATAATTTGTATACGCCCGCGCAAAGCGGGGTTGTATTATGTGATGGCGCTCGCCGTCCGTCTGTCTGATTTTTGTCCGGAGAAGATCTGGAAGAGTTTTGAACCTACACTTACAAATTTATGTATATGTAGCAAATTCAGATGCGCTACCAGATAAATTATGCCCTGGAGTTGTCGAGTCGGACAATTTGTACCACATGATAGCATTGTCCGATTATACTGTCATCGTTCGGATATGAGATCCGGGTAGGTGGAATAACTTGACAATGAACCTGAATTCAACTTAAGATTTTTTGCTATTTAAATAAAAAGCAACGCCTCCTATTCGCTGTTTCCTATGGCGAGTAACCATAAGCAGGAAGTCAAAGATGATCGCAAATAAATTTTCTAAAAAATTTTGCACTTATTAATGAGTAAATTGAAAGGTACAATGTACAAAAAACTTTCAACATTATAATACACACGCATGAACTCTACTTCCTAAACTCGTCACTAACTCACAAAGCCATAATATATACAACTTCTAGCTGACTGAAAGCAAGATTTTTGCCGATTCTCAAATAATTAAGTGTTTTGTAGAGGACTGTTAACCTGGAAAGCATTCCTGATACTTTCTCTGCGTTTTGACTATGCTGCATCACTGTAGATTCTATTCTTTGTTTACTTCGAGACTATGGTATATCTCCTCAAAAATGTGACCACCTACCATGGTCCTTTCCCGAGCTATTATAAAACCTTTGATTTGCCCAAAACTGGATTCTATTTTGTGAACAATTTGGTAAATAGGTCTGTCAATCAAATCCCAATTGATAACATTTCATTCAGGAAAGATTAATTTATTTGCTTGTGATATCAGTTGTAAGTACCATGGGAATATGGAACACCCTGATGTTTGCAATGTATGTCAAGTTCCATTCCTAACCATAGTTAGCTATAGCTAACTAGATTCCCAGTCAAATTCAAATAGTTAACTAGTTAGTCAACTATAGTCGACCGAGCCCCTGAGCCCCGGTTCATGTGGTTAGTGCGATACTTGCGTAAATTTCAAAATGGCTGACACTGATCACTTGCCACAAATAAATACATATTAGAGTGTAGATATTTCACTAAATAACACAGGCTTGATGAAATTACGCTTTCCTATTGTATGTCAATGTTCCCAAGCCCTTATTTCTTCCTACTTTATGTCATATGGACACTTTTTGACGTTTTAGCGGACAAAAATAACCCATTTTCGTAGGCCATCAAAACAGACGACAGAAAGGGTTAATGGAGACTGGTACCCAGCTCCAAATTGTCTGCAATAGTAATTCAGTGGGGAATCAGGTACCAATGAACTATAATTAACTCTTTAGTGTCCGACTGGGCATAGCAACTACACATTTTCAATACACCAGCAAACTGACTATAGTTAGCGAGCAGAACTTGACCATAGGTTGTCTGCCGAAGGTATTGCCTATAGTGGTGGCGCACGCACGCACACACACACTGTGAGATACACAAATGCGGTACTGAGTTATGTAGACACAGATAAAAAGAAAAAAGAACAGCAATACTGTTCACAATACCAGGGTGACCATCTATCCAGATATATAAAAAAATGCAGATTTTTTAACAAGCCTCCAGCTTTCCGGACATCCTTTCAAATATTCAGATTTTTTTTAATCCACATATAAAACACATTTTTAAAGCAAAATTTTGAATAAACACAGACACGGTTAAGCTAGTTATTTGTACGGTGATGAGTGATGAATGCCACTCGATACTACTCAATAATATTTATAAAATTGTAGATGATTAATTTTCTATCGGTCATTCGTATTCAACACAACCCTTTTCTTTCTTTTTTTTGTATTCAACATAAGCTAATATTAACATAGCATGGCATGTTAACATAACCTAATTGTGTATACAATGATTTCCTTCTTTGCTTCTTGTATACATGACAGGCACTTGTTCGGTGTGTAATGCATGAGTCTCATGCTGTGTGAACATTGATCACAGTTCCATAAAATCACATGATTACCTATATCTAAGACTGTTGAAACCATCAGTTATTCTAAACAGGTAGACCACATAGCGAGTGATTTTAAATTGTTGCAATGAAGATAAGAAAATAAACATGTTTATTGTTTATTTCCCAAAATGTTGGTCCAGATCCCAGGATGATTCATAATAAAGAAATAATAGTTACCTCTCCGGCATGTAGAAATTGTTTTAGTGTAGCTTTCATGACCATTTCGGTCACTTCAGCACTAACTGATGGTCGCTGGCAACGTCACTTTGGTCAGTTCTTGTGAAGTCGTGTGACAGAAAGGACTGGTAGAATGCTGGTATACGGTAGCCCTCGTCTCTCTTCATGGCTGGTTGGTTTGTAGATTTTGATGGCCTATTTAACTTTCCATTTAAACAAGTTGGTCTCGATGTTGATGACCGAGGCACTGCTGGACGGGGATGGTATGGCCAGTGGTTTCTTTGTCTTCTGCCACAGATCAGTTGGAGTTGATTTTAAGATGTTCTTTAACTTTGGTGCCGAGAGGCCTTTTTGTTTCGCCTATATATATATTCCATCACACTGGTCACATTCGATCTTGTAGATGACTCCAGAGTGTTCATCTGTGGTCAGTTTATCTTTGGGTCTTACTAATTGTGATCTTAGGATGTTAACAGGCTTGTGGTACTTTTTGATGTGGTGTTGTCTGAAGAGTCTGCCTAGGTGTTCTGATAGGCCTTGGATGTACGGAAGTCCGACTAATGGAAGTTTTTCAGCATCTTATTGTTTCTTACGAAGTGGGGAGGTGGTTTTCTCATCCACAAAGTGTAACCACTGGCTAGGAGTGATTGTTGGATGTGATGATGTTCTTCTTTTTTTTCTGATGGTTCTGTGATGATGGAGTCTGCGCGGTGAAATAGATTTCTGATGACAGACCTTTTGTGTTCCTTTTGTGGTTAGAGTGAAAATTTAGATATTGTTCTGTGTGAGTGGGTTTTCTGTACACTAAATTTGGTAGTTCCAGAATCACTGACATGTACCCGGAGGTTTAGGAAAGCAATCTGACCATCTTCCTCGACTTCGCTGGTGAATTGGATGCATTGGTTGATACTGTTGATGTGATCTGTGAAGGGTTAGATGTTTATTGTTGTTTTATTTCTGTACGTGTTAGTTATTACAACAAAGCTAAGTAACACACTCATACTTAGACAAGTCTTTCAAGTTAAGATCACAAGTTAACGATCACCTTGACCACTCCAACCACGCCCATACACCGTTACCGATGCTCCCACAGCTTTATAATGTTCAGGCCAAAATGAGCATTACAGGGATGTATATCGTATCCGATGCAAACATACCACTCAATTTGCGCATGTCATCAGAATTTTGAAATGAGACTAATTGATTGAAAGTTGTTGCTGTCCTTGGCAGCAGCCGTTTTCACTTCAAGAGTATACTTACCTCCCTAATACTTTTGATATTGCTAAATATTGGCTTTCACTCAATAAACACTCAGATTAAAACAGTTAGGTGCCCCTACTGGGCAGGGAGTCAGAGCGTAGTCTGGCGGATGCCAGCCCCACCACCGCGCATGCGCAGACTAGCACTTCCTCTTTGCTAGATTATTGGCAGAGAGATCACACATGTCTTTTTGTGCAAAAGCTTTTTCTTACTCTTAAACTGTTTAAGTGGTGTTATTTTGGAGTGATAGTCACTGATTTGGATGGCAGGAAGGATCACTTCGCCAAAGGGGGACCTAGGACCTTTAAATCAGGTGACTTCTAGTAAAATTAGCGAGTTTTTCTTCCCGGTGTATTGTGTTTCCGGGACTCGCGTTTACCGTGATAAGCGCCTTGGTTAGTTGGTTTATGTCAACTCGGTGCTACCTAAGGCTAATTTCTCTTTCTGTTTATGTCCACAGGTCTGTATGACGCTAGGTGGTGGCATCACAGCAGCAGAGAGTTAGTTTTCTCTCCACCATGGTTCCGTTTCCTACTAACACTGTTAGGTTATCTAACCAAATGAAAAATTATGTCCAGTGAGTTGGAGGCCTAGTATAAAGGTCTTCTCACTTTGCCCTCTTGATCCAATTCCTTCCCCATGAGGTGGAGAGAGTTAAGAGGCGTGCAGGTGGTGGAGTACTCCGGTTCGTCACGTTGGATGGTTTGTCTATACAAGGTGTCAGGTATCTAGTTATTGATAATGTGGTGATGTTAATTATAGTAAGCAAAGGGAGATAATTAACATTTTTGCCAGAAAAGAGTTATCTATGTGTATCTGATGGTTGTGTAGTCGACGTATCCATTCAGCATACAATTCGTCCTTGCACTTGGATGTTTTGTTGGGATCGAATTTTTCCTGTCACGGGATTAATGACGTCATAATCAGCCTGGCTATGTATTTATCAGCAATTCAAGTCGCTATGCTGGTTTCTGATGTATATTGATCTTTATGATCGTTTTCCTTCTCTTTGAGTTGGTTTGAGTGTCTAAGCTTAACTAGTTTGCTCATACTCCTCGTCCTTTGCCCTGTTTCAGGGACCGGGTTGCGCGTCCTGTGGACGATTTCTACATGATAAGTTCTTGCCTCATCTTTGCTATCAATGTAGCCCTTGTGGTCCCTTGGCTAATTGTGACATATGTAAGCACTGGGGGGGCGAGTTAATGTCCGAATTCTTGTGCTTACAGGCGACGGACAAGGTGGTAGAGGAGGAGAAGAAGAAGAAGCGGAAACGAGAGGTTGTAAGTAGGAAGGGTAAGGGGAAGGTCTCGTCCGCGGTGGATATGGAGGCCTTCCGGACCGAGATGTTGGGAGAGATGAAGAGGACAGTAAAGGATTTGGTTCCAGAGTTGCTTCGTGGCATGCTTCCTGGACCAAATCCTTTACTGTCCTCATCATCGGCTTCGGAGCAGGTAATCCCCGCCTCTGGATCGGTTTTCCTTAGACCGCTTCCGTTGTTCGACGATTCAGAGGTGGCCCCATTAGAGGGGGCGTTCCACGACCCTGGCAGCAGGCTTATTGCCGCGCCGATAGGGGACCGTGGACGGTTGTCGCTGGAACCCGCGGGCTGCTTATCAGTCCAGGGGTATCCGCACGCCGCGGTGGCCAGTACCTCCTATGGCACCGTTCCTGGTCAGCCCGGGTTAGCTCTCTTTGCTGACCCGGGGTCTAATCTTTCTGACCAGGGTGATGAGGATTACCTGCTAGGGTCGCCGTCTGACGACGTGGACATGGATGAAGACGTTTGTGCACCCCTCGCGGGGAATACAGGCGGCTTCTTCCACGGTTTTACTCACCCTGGAGTAGAGTCCGCGGCTCAGGTGGTGGCCCAGGGCGCTGCTGATGGCCAGCGGTACCGCATACCTCGGTTTGCCGAGGGTGTTGCTGGTGCTGGCCGGGCCCGTGGTGGGGCGGTATATACCCCGCGCTCTGCCACGGTGCCTGCTCCTGGTCAAACCAGTGATATTGTCATGCCGGTGCTGTCAGGCCCGCATGTTTTCCCTGGCTTGCCAGGTGTATCAGTGTACCCGCCGTCAAGCTCTGCTGCTTGCGCTCAGGAGGAAGACGAAGGACCCCGTCTTGTAGAGCGCTCGCAGTTAGCCACGGAGGAGGATTGGTCTGACGCTTGCCAGTGGTTGGTGAGCGTTAGGCCTGATCTGCCCGTGGAGCAGTCGGCTAGCCAGCGTGACCACAGGCCGTGGTTAGCTGGGAAACCGACTGCTAACGCTATGCCTTCTCTGCCGCTGGCGGAGCATGTCGTTTACATGTTCAAGGCGGCGGAGTCGTCCATTAAGTCGAGTGGACGTCTCGCGAAGGCCCCTCGCGAGGTGGCCAGGCGTTGTCGCATCGTGCCCCTGGATTACCAGCGGCACGGTGTGGTACCCAAGCCCAGCGTGGATGACCGCGCGGCTTTGGGTGAGGATGCGCGGCCAGGGGGTCTTGTGCTCGAACGCGTTGCGTTCGGCGAATACCGCGTTGCGTGATGCGGAGGAGAGTGGGAGGGCTTCGATTGCCGCTCTGTCCCACGTCTCCCAGCTGTTACAGGGGGTAGTAACGGCATCCGCATCGCGCCAGCCAAGTCCGGTCACGGTCCAGCGAGCCATCCAGGATGGTATTAACCTGGCGCTGGACTGTATGACTCGGGCGGTGACCAGGAGTGTCCGGGCAAGACGCACGTTTGCCCTGGACAATCTGTGCCCGTCTCAGGACCTGTACAATAGGCTACTGCGTACGCCTATGACGGGTCCTGGTCTTTTTGGAGGTGAGGGATGTCGACACCTCCAGGAGACGGTCACCCTGGTGAATAACCAGAGGGCGCTGCGCGAGCAGTTTGAGGTGCTGCGTCGTGCTAACGTTCGCGCCGCGGCCCCTGCGTATCGTCCCCTGCAGGCTCGAGGTGGTGCTGGCCAAGTCAGAGGCCAGCCACCGTCGCAGCGTCGGCCTCGGCCGCGTGCGATTCGGCCAGCAGCGAGGGGGGCGCAGGTTCCTCAGGCGCCGTCAGCCAGGCAGCCGCCCGCGCACCGAGGTGCGCGCGGGGCGGGGCGCGCGAGGATCTGGGCGTGGTTATCGGTCCTGACGGGACGGTTACCGCGGTAAGAACCACTCCGGTGTTTATGGCGACGGAGACAGTGCCGCTCTTGCATGCCTCGTGTCCACCTCGGTCCCTAGGTGGACCGGTGGGAGGCCGGCTAGCCGACCACATGCAAGAGTGGGAACGGTTAACTCAGGACCGTTTAGTCTTGCGATGGCTTTCCGTCGGGTATCATCCAGAGTGGATGACAGGCCCGCCGTCGCGACTGTCTCTAGTGCCAGTCTGGACTCCCATTCCGAGAGATCCAGAGCAAAGGTTGTGTATCGAGGAGGAGATAGATTCCCTCGTACAAAAGGGAGCTATTCAGCCGGCACAAAGGTGTCCGGGCTTCTATTCAACCCTGTTCTTAGTAACAAAACGCACCGGAGGGTGGAGACCGATTCTCAACCTCAAGCCATTGAACAAGTTCATCGAGACGCCCAGTTTCAAGATGGAAACGGTGCGCTCGGTGTTGGCGGGGTTGGAGAGGGGGATGTGGACGGCGTCGATAGATTTGAAGGACGCTTATTTCCACATCCCCATCCACGGGAGTTTCTGTCGCTTCCTGAGATTTGCATTCCAGGGCAGACAGTGGGAATTCAGGGTGTTGCCCTTCGGAATTTCCACGGCTCCTCGGGTTTTCACCCGTGTGGTTCTTGCGATCACAGCATACCTCCGCAGGAGAAGCATAGCTGGCTGTTAAAGGCACACGACAAGGAAGCTTTATCGGCCAATCTGGTGATTGTTTTGAAAACTCTCTCGGATTTGGGCTGGATGATAAATTTTCCGAAATCAGAGCTGACTCCATCCCAGAGGTTTGTTTACCTGGGAATGTTCTTCGATCTGGAGACGGGATATGTTTATCCTACTCAGGAGAGAGTGCTAAAACTCATCTCGTTAATTCAGTCAGTGTGCGACAGTCGTCATGTCCTGGCACGGGTTTACTTGAGAATGCTGGGGTTGATGGTTTCTTTGGAACCAGTCATTCCTCAGGCCGCCTTACGCAGGCGGCCGATCCAGTTGTTTCTCATGACACAATGGACCCAGAGTACAGGTTCGCTGGACTCAAACGTGTCAGTGTTGGCGCCTCTGATTCACCACCTGCAATGGTGGTTGCTCACAGAGAATCTCTTGGTGGGGGTTATGCTGACCCCTCCCCACCCTCAGGTGACTGTGTATACAGATGCATCGATGGAGGGCTGGGGGGCTTGCCTGGAAGAGTCCACGATATCAGGGCTTTGGAATCCGGAACAGTCAAAGGAACATATAAATCTACTGGAGCTAAGAGCAGTAGTCCTGGGCCTGGAACATTTCTTACAGAAAGTTCAGGGCAAGATTGTTCTCATTCGTTCAGACAACTCAACAGTTGTGACTTACATAAACCGCCAGGGCGGAACGAAGTCGCCCAGTCTCTGTATGATGACATGGAGACTGCTTTGTTGGTGTCTGGATCACCAGATTACCTTGAAAGCAGTTCATATTCCGGGAAGGTTAAACCTGCTAGCAGACTCATTGAGCCGAAGGATGAGTGTTTTACCCACGGAATGGCAACTAAATCAATGTGTGGCGGATCGTCTGTTCGACCATTGGGGGAAACCCAACATCGATTTGTTCGCAACGAAGAAGAATGCGAATATGACGACGTACGTCTCTCCGATTCCGGATCCAAGCGCTTTCGCAACAGATGCGTTAGCTATCAGCTGGGGGAGAATGTATGCATACGCATTCCCTCCAGCAATCCTGATTCCAAAAATTCTTCAGAAAATCAGACAAGAGGAATGCCAAGTGCTTCTGATCGCCCCGGATTGGCCAAGCCGATCATGGTATACGGATCTGCTGGACCTTCTGGTCTGCAATCCGGTTCCTCTGCCTCTGATGGACGATATTATCTTCCAGGGCAAGGTCCTTCACAACAATCCGTCAATGTTCAGATTGACTGCGTGGATGTTGTCAAGGAATCTAGAATTAAGGAGGGCTTTTCTGAGCAAGCAGCCATGTTTATGGCCAAAGCCAGGAGGGGGTCAACCTCCAGAGCATATAATTATAAAATCAACAGATTTGCAGAATGGTGCTCAAAAAGATGTATTGATCCAATGGATTCATCTATTCAAGTAGTAGCTGATTTCCTCTGTCACCTCTATGATGCCTATAGCCTCAAGCCTAACTCTATTGCTGGTTATAAGTCAGCATTAATGTCTGTTATTCCTTGCTTGGCTAAGAGGGGAAGTGATGAAGTAAATACATTAAATGTATTAATTAAAGGCATGGGCAATCTAAGACCAAGGAATCCACCGGTGATTCCGTCTTGGAGTTTATCGCTAGTGCTTCAAGTACTAGGTGATAAGCCTTTTGAACCACTTAGTTCCATTTCTATGAAACTATTAACACTGAAGACTGTGTTTTTAATTGCTGCGGCCTCGGCTAGGCGTAGGAGTGAAATTCATGCCTTATCAGCCGAGGATGACCGTTTTGTGGTTTCAGGGGAAGGCCTTAAGCTGCTACCTAGGATTAATTTCTTGGCTAAAAATCAGTCGTTGAAATATCCAGGTCAACCTATTATTTTGCCTGCTTTAACTAGATATGATCCTAATTCTAAAGCATGGTGTCCCGTCCGGGCGCTGCGCCGGTACAAACAACGTACGGCGGAGTGGCGCACCGACCAGTCAGCGTTATGGTTGTCATATATTGAACCCCATGGCAGGGCTTCTAAGGACACCATTTCCAGGTGGATTGTTGAATGCATTCAGTTTTGCCATAAATCCGCCACCGGGAAGCAGGTTGACGTGGCCAAGGCTCACAGTGTCCGCGGCGTAGTGACATCCACTGCCCTATTTAATGGGGTCCCTGTGGATGATATTATGTCGGTAGCTCAGTGGCACTGTGAGTCAAGTTTTACAGACCATTATCTCCGTGACACCTCTAATCCTCTCGCCTTGTCGATTTTGAAAAAATAACTCGGTTTATATTTTTTGAGGAGGTTTTTTCCTCATTACTTATATATTTCACAATTAATTTATGGAAACACCCACTTTTTTGGGCCTGCATCAGTCTTTACCAATGGGAAGATGATGTCAGCAGCCATTTCAACAAGGTCAGTCTTGTTCATGTGTTGTCCGTTGTTGATTGTATTGTCACGATTACCCGTTATTAATATGGTGATGGTTTGTGTATTTGTGTGGTTCATTGTTGAGAGTTACGAAAATGGAGCTTTTTCGTCTCTGTCCTGTAGTACATGGCACTTGTACGTAGAGAGCGTATAGGACATTGAGGTCAGTCGACTCTTCCTCCCAGGAAGGAGGGGGGGGGGGGGGGGAGCGCATATGACATTCGGTCATCTCTCATACATCGGTGGTGTTATCCGATGGTTAGTCAAATCCTGACTGTTTTTTCTTACAGTTTCAGAAGTTTAAGTGCCTTAAACGCAGAAAAGCGTATAGGGATGAGCTGGTCTTTTGACCTCGCCTCCCTCCCGCCAGATTCACTTTCGAATTCTGGCAATATCAAAAGTATTAGGGAGGTAAGTATACTCTTGAAGTGAAATAAACGAAATCTAGGATTTCTTTTTTCACGAGAGAGTTGATACATACCTCCCTAGATACGGACCCGGCCTCTCCACCCCACAGAGGCTCGGTCTTCAGGCTCTTAATAGTTGCATGTGTGTCAGCCAATAATCTAGTCAGAGGAAGTGCTAGTCTGCGCATGCGCGGTGGTGGGGCTGGCATCCGCCAGACTACGCTCTGACTCCCTGCCCAGTAGGGGCACCTAACTGTTTTAATCTGAGTGTTTATTGAGTGAAAGCCAATATTTAGCAATATCAAAAGTATTAGGGAGGTAAGTATCAACTCTCTCGTGAAAAAAGAAATCCTAGATTTCGTTTATTTCACCAAGCAGTTTAAAAATAATCGCAGATTATTTACCTGGTTAACAAAGGTATATATCCAGTTACGCACTGAATAAACTAATGATAAATCTGATGATTGAACTATTAATTAATCAATTACTCTACTACTCACATACATTAGAGTTAATTGAATGTGAATGGAACACATTATTGTTAGTCCGTAAGCATCTAGATTTGAAAAATTAGTACTGGCATAATCAGAGATGAAAGTTATATAGACCTACCTTATTGATGATGCTTATAAAGAAAAAAAGCTGTCAGTGTGTATTTTGTGTCAACGAAAACACATGTATACGTGCTAGACATTTTTCCAAAAAAATATTACATACAATAATTGTACCGACACATCCTTGAAACCATAAAACGGATATATACGATTTGAAAATTGATTTGATATTATGTCATACCTTGCAGTCTATGCTGCACCCTGTTCAAAAGGCAAAACATTTTGTTAAATCTGCAAACTGTGACAATCGGCGATTTTAATAATCATTAATTCATGTAAACTAAAGAAATCTGTTACCAGTTTTCATTTTATATAATGCAATTTCGACCCTATTCAAGTTGACCCAATTAACAAATTTAGTGTTTATGAATAAATCTTTTAAATTATATGCCTGCAATTCGTTTGCAATAGACAAGGTGTAGTTTAAATTGATGATTTGTATGCATTCTAAGTTACTATGAACTGTTAGATGATATTTATATTGGGCTCCTCCTGGGGTGGGGGAGGGTGAGGGGGGGGGGAGGCTGAAACGGACGGTCAAAGTTGTGGAATGCTTCATGGCATGTCATCGACTGCGCGTTCTAGTTTCAGTGATAAAATTAAAATGTCATTTTCCAAGCCTGTAACTGGCCCCCTTCGTTGAGACCACTGTAGCGATCCGTTTTGTTGGCTTGGCCATTATCCTTTAACCCTCGAATTTTGTTCAAGAAAATTTCAATTTTCTCATAGAAAATCTCCATTTGTATACCTAGAGAGAACAATTTTTAAAAATTTAACACTAGAATGACTGGCTCGTTTATCGTTTATTTTTTTTAAATAGTCTGTCTGCAAATGGACATTTCTTAAGATCACAGCAGAAGGCATTTTTGACTGATATGAGTGTTAAACGGTGGTTAAGATGTATATATTTTGTCATATACAAAATTTACATCTATCTAGGCTTGGGCAATTATTGATTTGAGTGATCACGATCGATTATTTAAGAATAATCATTATTACTCGATTAATCAGCCTGGGTACAAATTACCCAGACACAACAACAAAGTATATTAATGACGAAAGCTGCAATGATCTTTAGAAATGTCCATTTACATGCAGAGAGAAGACTATTTTTGAAAATGTATCGCTGGAATACCTGGCTCAATACTCGAGCCAGTCATTCCAGTGTCCATACATTTTCAAAAATAGTCTTCTCTTGGCTGACAATGACTAATTGACATATGGTCATTCACTGAGCAAAATGTAGATTTTCGTGACTGATCACATTAAAGATGTAATTAAAAACGTATGTTTTGAAAAGTTGTACTATGCAATAGAAATTTGTCATGATTATTCAATTATTTAATTTTTAATCATATAAATTCATGATTTAAAAAATAATCGTGATTTTTGGTTTAATAACATAATTTTGCAAGCATGCATGAGATGTCCTGTCTGTGATGTACTTGCAGCATATATAATCATTGCTTGTAACATTATGCACATACTCTATGCTTAGCTACATGTAATTAACCCTTTAACTCTCAAATTTATTTGAGAAAATTTCAATTTAATCATAGAAAATGTCCATTTGCAGACCAAGAGAAGACTATTTTTGAAAATTTACCTCTGAAATGACTGGCTCGGTTATCATCGGTAGTCATTTCAATAGTAAATTTTCAAAAATAGTCTTCTTTTGGTCTGCAAATGGACATTTCTCAAGACCACTGCAGAAGCCATTTTTGGCTGATATGAGTGTTAAAGGGTTAATCAGAGCAGTGTGGTTCATATTTTCAGCTTGAACTCGGCCTGTCCATTCTATGCTGGGGATAGATATTGACGAAACAGTCAAATTAAAAAATTCTCAAGTATAAACTCTCAGCCTGAAAATAACTAAACGCTCAACAGCTCTTTCAACCACTGGGTGATGGATGCAAACACAGCTCTGACTCAGCTTGGGAAGTGTGGGTGTTTCCATTGGCTAATATTCTCAATGGTCAGTTTTATCTTTCTCCGTGGTGTCATGCAGATGTTTGTCATCATGTTTATGACCATAGACGAAGATCATCGATGTAAACTACAAGTAAGTTTGATGTAATTGAGTGAGAGGAAGGCCATTTAGTTATTATGAATTTATTTTGAAAAATTATTTCATGGTGTTTGATTGTGAATCATACATGTCTTAGATAGTGATACGCACCCAGTGTTTCTCATGGCATCTAAATTTTGGAGGTCCCAGGGACCCTACACCTAGAAATCTAGGGGTCCCAACCTGAAATCTGTGGGTCCCAAACTGAAATTTGGGATTTCCATGACGCTTTTCTCATTCATGTTAAAATTAGAGAGTACCGTGAGTGCACAGCTATGAATTATTGACTGCCCATGCTAGATGTTATGAGTAGCAAAGATCTATTAAACTAATTAATATTTAACAATCATGCAAGATTTTCAGCGGTCCCACGGGACCCACTACCACAAGTTTTGGGGGTTGCCAGTTACATTTTAGGGGTCTATACCCTCAAAAGGACCCTTATGAAAAACCCTGCACACAGACACATGCCTGTGCACACGCCTACGCACGCATAAACACACATTTTGATTTTGAATCTTACTTGTTTTAGATAGCGATTTATTTCACACATGCACGCAGAACGTGATGCATGCAAGAGAATGCGCATACACGCACGCACGCACGCACGCACACACGCACACGCACGCACACTTTGAAACTGTTTACCGCAATTCAACCAAATTTGTTAGATGTGTGTAAGTTTCCTTATGAGTGCAGATCATAAGTCGTCAGATAGTCATCTATCATGCTATATTACCTCCGAAGCTGTTTGGTGGAATTTGACTAAATTTGTTATGTGAGTCATATGAATGAAGATTGCTAGATGACAATTACATTGTATTGTGTCCCCAGCGGACTATGAGATAGGGTCAAAAGATCAAATATAAAGTTCCATCGTTCATTCTTTATCCTCTGAAACCCTTTGATGTAATTCAAACAAATTTGTTTTGTGAATTACCTAGATTTGATTGTGGATTTGGCTCACCCTTCATGGATGGAGACCATGTGGGTCAAAAGAGGAAAGATGGGGGAAGTGCACAGATTTGTGATGATGTGTCATCAACTGCACATTCTAGTTAGCTATTCATCTATTTTATGGGATTTCTGTTTTAAAAGATTTTAGTTATCATCCCAGTCATTTCAGTGTATGTTTTCTAAAATATTCTCTTATTGATACGCAAAGGTGCATTTCTCAAAGCTATTACAGATGCCATTTTTGACCATTAACCCTTTATCAGTCATTCCAATGGTAAATTTTTAAAATAGTCTTCTTGATCTGCAAATGGGCATTTCTCAAGACCACTGCAGAAGCCATTTTGGGCGTATATGAGGGTTAAGGGGGTAAGGGTGCATATTCACACCAAAATGCTTGAAAATAAAACTGTTAAATTATGTACTTTTAGAGGCTTAAATTTTGGACCTAGATGTAAGGAAGCGAAATAAATCTTAACATATGATGATTTCATTACGTATTAATTAATACAAATTTTTTCATTTGTAAAATTAGAGACATGAGTCCCTAATTCAACTTTACAACTAAAAAAATTTATTTATATGAACTGAAATCATCATATGTTAAGATTTATTTCGTTTCTTTAGTTTTAGATACACAATTTAAGCTTCTAAAAGTATACAAATTTAAACATTTTATTTTTAAGCATTTGGTGTGAATATGCACCTTTAACCCACGCCTTGAATTTGTTCAAGAAAATTTCAATTTTTTTCAAAGAAATTGTAAATTTGCGGACCAGAAGACCTTTTTTTAAAGTTTAGCACTGGAATTACTTGCTCGGTTATCGAGCCAGTCATTCAAGTGGTACATTTTCAAAAATAGTCTTCTCTTGGTCTGTAAACTGACATTTCTCAAGACCACCATTGAAGCCGTTTTTGGCTGATATAAGTGTTAAAGGGTTAAGCGGCTGATGCTGCATTTATCAATCCATTTTGGCAAGGCATGAAAAATGTGATGTTCCTCCTAAACAAGAGTTTATGCTATACTGCAAATAGTGTTAGAAATGTACAGGATTTGACTGACAGACAGACTTATTAGGGTTGTGAGTTTATGTGATTCAATCGAAAATCGCGATTATTTTTTAAATCGTGAATTTAAATAATTAAAAATCAAATCGAATAATCAGGAATAGTTAGTTTTTCTAAACCTATCTTTTAGTTACTCTAATGTGCTCGGTCATGAAAATTGAAATTTTGCTCAGCGAATGTTTACCCATTTGCAGGCCAATAGAAGACTATTTTTGAAAATGTATCACTAGAATGACTGGATCGAGCCAGGCATTCCAGTCATACATTTTCAAAAATAGTCTTCTCTTGACTTGAAAATTGACATTTCTTAACACCATTGCAGATTTCGTCATTGATATGCCTTTGTTGTTAGGTGGGTGGTGGTGGGTGGGGTGGTGCGGGTGTGTTGTTAGGTGGGTGGGGTGGTGCGGTTGTTAGGTGGGTGGTGGTGGTGCGGGCGTGTTATAAGGTGGGTGGTGGTGGGTGGGGTGGTGTGGGCGTGTTGTAAGGTGGGTGGGGTGGTGCGGGTGTGTTGTAAGGTGGGTGGGGTGGTGCGGGTATGTTGTTAGGTGGGTGGGGTGGTGCAGGCGTGTTGTAAGGTGGGTGGTGTGGGCGTGTTGTAAGGTGGGTGGGGTGGTGCGGGTGTGTTGTGAGGTGGGTGGGGTGGTGCGGGCGTGTTGTAAGGTGGGTGGTGGTGGGTGGGGTGGTGCGGGTGTGTTGTAAGGTGGGTGGTGGTGGGTGGGGTGGTGCGGGCATGTTGTAAGGTGAGTGGTGGTGGGTGGGGTGGTGCGGGCGTGTTGTAAGGTTGGTGGTGGTAATTGGTAACCATGCTGATTACTTGATTATTGTTAAATAAGCAATTGTGATCACTCAAAATAATAATCGCACAAGCCTACGACGTATACATGTACTAGTTGTGACTCATTACAAAAACTGGTGTATACAGGTATATATATATATATATATAATTTCTCTATATAAACACTGAACTCATTTGCTTGACAGTCTGAGAATACCAGCATCTTGCTTAATGAAAGCATTCCACTGGTGAGCATTGATGGAAAGCTAACACTCTCAAGCTGTGAGATGTATGTAGAAGATAGCTGGCAAAATTCTACTCAATCCTGTATTTATGGTTGGACGTACAAAACACCTAAAGATGAGAGTATTATTTCTGAGGTATGCATTGTATGTAACAGATACACATTGTTTCCAAATCTGTCCTCTACAGGTTTTCATATAATCGTGGCTCGAAATTAACCCTTTCACGATGAAACCGGCCTCTGTAGTGGTCTAGAGGAATGTACATTTGCAGGCCAAGAGAAGACTATTTTTGAAAATTTACCACTGGAATGACTGGTTAGGGAACCAAGCCAGTCATTCCAATGGTAAAATTTTAAAAATTTCTCTTAGACTGCAAATGGACATTCAATAAGTAAATATTTTAATTTTTTTAACAAATTTAGTCACTAAAGGGTTAATAAGTATATTTTATTTTCGTCATGTTTCACTCCAATCTTTAACCCATATAGTGTTTTTGTTTTTGTGAGTAGTTTCACTAATTTTCAGCTGTCAATCAACATAATTTTTTTTTAAACATATTGTATTAATAACACAATGGGATTGGGCACAAGTTCTAGCAACTTAACTAGGCCCTCTCCCTAGATTATCAACATAATGTTTACATTGAGATTGATTTTAACTCTAATCATCAAGAAAATAAAGATTTTTTCATCGCGAATGTCCGTTTGCAGTGTATTAAAAAGAAGACCAATTTTAATAATTTACCATTGGAACGCGACTTGGTTATTAAGCCAGTCACCATAGTAGTAACATTTCAAAAATGCTGTTCTCTTGGCCTGCAAATGGACATTCATCAAGACCACTGCATGGCTGCTTTTGACCAACCCAACACTAAATGGGGTAGACACGCAAACTTAGCAGAGAGTGTGTCCTAATAACTGTGTCACGTGACATTGAATAACTTGATGAAATAAAAGAAATATTTTGAACATAATTAGTCTCAGAAAATTGTCAGATATTGAGGTATAACTTAACATTATTAAAACACTTAATAAGGAAAATATGTGCATTTTAAAACATTTCAATTGATTTATACATCTTTCTTGACATATTCGTATGAGTTTATGCAGAATATATAGTGAATATTTTAGTAGCAAATCACATTCTATTTCAGACACCAGTTTACGTTTCAATGTGTGATTTCCTGAAATCATGAGAGTGCATGTCTTATTCCTTGTGCGGATTTTAAGATGGCTCTGATCTGTCACTCAAATATCTGAGGTCATAATCAATTATGTCACTTAGTTTGTTACCTGCCTTCACAATTAGAATGATATAGCTCTGTCACTAACATGTATGAATTATGTCTTTGATAAATTTTCAAGATAATACGTATTCTGTTGAATACTTTTATATTAATATGCCATAGGCAGCAAAAGTCCCCAGTCAGATCAGTTTCAAAATGTTCAACTGCTTACCTATATAGTTATCTTGAAATGGATTCAGGATTCAAAGTTTCAAATTGATTCCAAAGCACATAAGAGTTGGCGTAACTTAACCTTAAAGGGGTGGGTCATAGCTAGAAATGGATTTCTCCCCTAACTTATACAACAAATGTTAGCCAACTTCAAAAGAAAATCGCCCTTTCCATTTTTAGCTATGACCCACCCATCTCTAGCTAAGCTCCACCCACATCTCACTCGTATTGGGATCGAGCGATCGATCTCTGAACTCCTTGACTATCAATTTCTAGAAAGCTATGCAGGTAAGTTATTGAATATTTTTAAACTAATTTGACTGGATGCTGTTGCTGCCATCGGCCGCAACAGCGTCCAGTCAAATTAGTTTCAAAATATTCAACAGCATGTTTATTAAATAGTAGAGACATACAATTCGTACAACGTGTCAGACTATTAAGAGTTAAAGACGGACCAAATAGAATCATTTATGATGTAATGATTATGATGTCATCGTACACGCCGCTTAGCTGATTATGATGTCATCCTACTCGCCGCTTAGCTGATTATGACATCAGCTGATAGATGAATACTCTGGAAAAGTGAATTATGCATGGGTGGCCATGTGAACAGAATGAGGTACATACGTTTCTCATGTGTTCTCTGTAATTTTAGTGGGATATGGTTTGTGAGCGCGGTTACCTTAACGGCGTTTCTTCAGCCGTGTTTATGGCGGGAATGTTGGTCTCTGCAGTCTCAGTCACACCACTCAGGTAAAGCTAAGCAAGGATAAACTACTTTTTACCCGAGTTGCTAGATGTAAGAGTTAATGCAATGGTGGAGGACTTCTCTTTGTCCTTGTTCTTAAGACATTTTTCAATTAAGCTGGAAGGATTCTCTCCAAACTTGGGTGGATGTTTGTCTCTGTGGCCCTGAAGATGAGTGACAATTTTGGCCATTTGGGGTCAAAAGTTAAAATGCATCAGCTTTCAGCAACATTGTTTCCGAAATAGTCATATTTGCCGTGAGGGCAGCCTGATAGAAAAATATATATGAATGACACGAGTATATATATATATATAAATATATATATATATATATATATATATATATATATATATATTATTATTATTATTATATAATGAAAATGAACAACTATCTTTGCAGGCATACTATACTTACGCCTTTAACCCTTGGCATTTTTCTGCAGTATTGGAGCTAATTTGTACCATTTCATTCATGTTAATTTGATTGTGTTTTTGTCTCACATGCAAAGCAGAAATCGAGACATCCCAAGAACGCTATCGATTTTGGGGTCAACAGTCAAAGGTCAAGGTGACCTAATTAATTACGTAATATTGCATTTCCGGATGATAACTCGAGTTCTATTGAAGGATCGTTAACAATCTGGCATGGGAGCTTGTCCTTGGTGGTCCGAAGAACCCTATCAATTTTGGCGTCAGATGGTCAAGGTCACAGTGACCCAATTAATTGCATAATATTGCGTTTCCGGATCATAACTGGAGTTCTTTTGAAGGGATTGTTACCAATCTGGTGTTGGAGCTTGTTCTTGGTGGACCAAAAACCCTATTTATTGATTTTGGGGTCAATGCTCAAGGTCCTAACCTAGTTAATGATGTAATATTGCGTTTCCGAATGATTACTCGAGTTCTATTGAAGGGATCAACCAATCTGGCATCGGAGCTTTTTCCTTGGTAGTCCCAAGAACCATATCGATTTTTGGGTCAGATGTCAAGGTCACTGTGACCTAATTAATGATGTAATATTGCGTTTCCGGATAATAACTCGCGGACGGATTGTTACGAAGAACCCTATCAATTTTTGTGTCAACGGTCAAGGTTACGTTAACCAATCTTGGGTGGGAGGTTGTGTTTGGCGGGAAGGGGTGGTGGTGGGGTGGGTGGGGGATGTGTGTGTGGGTGGGTGGGGGTGTGTGGTTTGACATACCTTAGCAATCTCTGATTGTCGTTCTTGTTTGACCTCTGCTTCTCCAACTTTAATTTTTGCATTTCCCCAATCATTTGTATTTTGGGATCTGTTAATCCTATTGGCGCTAAGCTTGGATACATAGTTACCTATAATATTAGGACATGGCATGATAACACGAGATCTTATCGTAGTGTTCGTGATATGCTGCACTTTTGTTGTTACATGCTATTAGCTTTCATTGGTATGCTAATTTATCTATGTATAATTTATACCTTATTATTACGGTCACTCACCTACTCTCCAATCCCTGGATGCTTTTCACTGTGCAGTTATCCTTGAGTTGTGTACATGCATGCACACACACATGCATGCAAATATGCACAGACTACCATCACTGTACTATGTGTAGAAATTTTGTGGGTGTATGGCAGAATTTCCTTTAGCTCGTCCTATTTGGCTACTGGATTGGTTGTATGGAATTATCTTTCACCCTGAATGCACATAATTTCCTCTTTAAATCTTTGCTTATTATCACAAAATTTATTATTTTGCATGAACTATTTTGCTGTGTGTTCGTCTTGTCTTCTGTGGACCTGGTGTTGTACTATACACCTGTGCAAAAGTTAAGCACCAGCAAAAACAATAGAACGTAGAAACATGATGGTACAACTAGGCTGCCATACTTTTTGTCCCCGCGTTAGCTGACATAATTCCAAGTACTAAATGCACATGCATGCATGACTTCACGCCGCTTGATGTCCGTGCGTGGCGGGAAACAGCACACGTGTTCAGTTATGTAAAAGTCCAGTTTGAGGTGTAGAACATTACATACAGATTTAGGCGACAAGATTAGGAATTTTGTGTTCATGACCGTGGTTTATTTGTACAGAGAGAATTAGCTCTTGATTGTGAACCGCTATGGCAAGACGAAGGTTAAGTGATCGTGTGAAATGGCAAATCATAGGCATGCATACCACTGGTATGTCATGCAGAGAGATTGGCAGACAGCTGAACATTAACCATACTGTAATCAGTCGTTTGATTGCAAAACATGGGCAAACTAACGAGGTGAAGGACAGGCCTAGATCTGGAAGACCGAAGAAGACTACTGCCCGTGATGATCGAGCCATAGTACGCCTTGTTAGGAGATCTCCATTCACCAACAGCAGAGTGCTCAGCCAGCAATGGGAAACGCGCAATAGAGTGTCAATGTCTACCGTCAAAAGGAGACTGTATGCTGCTGGCATGAAAGCTAGGAGACCTGTCAGACGTCCTCTCCTCACTGCACACCACAAAGAGGCGCGTCTGAGGTGGTGCAACGAAAGAAGACACTGGAACATGAGATCCTGGAGACGGGTACACTGGTCCGATGAAAGTCGGTTCCTGCTTCATGCCACAGATGGTCGAACTCGTGTATGGAGGTCCAGACGCACGGCGTACGACCAACGTAACATCATGGAAGAAGTTCCATTTGGTGGAGGTTCCGTTATGATATGGGGGTGCATCTCATTTGATTGTAAGCTGGATCTGTTGACTGTACCTGGAACACTAAATGGACAAAGATATCAAGATTCCATACTGGATAGAGTTGTGGTCCCTCATTTTGTAAATCATGCACCTGGAACCCACCCTATATTCATGGATGACAACGCCCGACCACATCGTGCTAGAGCTGTGCATGAATACCTCTGCCAGAATGCCATCGAAACCCTACCATGGCCAGCAAGGAGCCCTGACATGAACCCTATTGAGCATATCTGGGACATTCTGGGAAACATGGTGAGAAGGAGGGATCCTCCTGTGCAGAACCTACAGGAATTAACAGACGCACTCCATCTTGAATGGCAACGAATACCACAATGGCGTATCAGTCGGTTGGTGACCAGCATGAGACGTCGTGTCCAGGCCGTCATCCAGGCACAAGGTGGATATACCCGGTATTAATAATGACAGTCTCAAACTCGTGCACAGATGTTAAACTTCGTTTTCAGACACCATTAATGACAATCTAGCCACGTGTGTCAACTGTAGGGCAATAGTTGTCAGTTGTGTCAACGTAACCATATTCAGGCCTCGTTTTCAAGTTCAAACAAAAACATACAGTGTTTCCCCACCATCATAATAAGCATTCCTCTAGTTGCATTATTACCTCTTGCACTAAGATGGATGGGTACATAAATGTTTATGCTATTGCTTTCTTCATAGCACATGAATATACCCTCGCATGTGCGTAAAAATAGGGTGGTGCTTAACTTTTGCACAGGTGTATATTTACAATGCAGCTAATATTTTTTATGTTAATTAAATTTTTTTTCGCTTTACAGTATCAAGACATCGCAACACAGCATGTCAAACCTTGCTATCTTTCAGCTATCAAAGAGCTTTTTCATAGATAGTGCATGTAGAAATTTATATGTATCAATTAATGTATATTTAAAGGAAAGGACAGGGAACTAATACATGCTGTTGAATGATAACATTATATAATAACCACCAGTAAAAAAACAGAAAAAAATCAGAATAATTTGAAAGAAGCAGCTAAATACCAATTATGTCACTCGGGCAGGAACCAATTAGTAATGCCACAGGTCCTTTGGCACTTCTGTAAGCTGAGGGAACAAATAATATCTTCTACAGCCAGTCATATAATCTTAGTTATGTTCGAGTTAAGTTGAAACATTTTGATCGAAACCTGTTGCTTCCACCAGACATGCCAGATACAGTGGCATTCAAATATATTGTTTTCAAAAGGTTAACCATTGAGTTAACAGTAGTGACATAATCGCTCTATGGTGGTGCGTATAGAGTGTGGTCGGGTAACAGGAAGAAATAGCTAACTCAGAACCAGTAAACCGCTGCCTCAGACCATGCCATGGCTGCCCTATAGATGGTTGTACTCAATGCACCCATGAAGGCAAGAATGTCTAAGACATGCTTTGCCCCCTCTGCGCATGCGCCGGGCCACTGGGAGTACCCTGTAATGGACAGGTTTTCTTTCATAAGGTAGTACATGGCGACGTTTGCGTGATGCCGATGACTGAGTGGACACTTTTAGGTTGTATATATAATCTTTGCACGACTTCTTCCTCGAAATAATGGCTCTGATCACGAATGTTCCCAAGTATGTTTGGTACCATTAGAAAGCCTGAAGATTCTGCTTCCTCAAGATGACAACAACGAGTCAAGTCAAGAAGAAAGCGACCCCTGAATTCTTAAATCCTTGTGTGTACTCGGAAAATATTAGTACAGAGCACGACCCTGCCATTCAACGGCTGACTCCTGCTGGATGCTGCTGAGACTAGCGCCTCTGTACAGATAATCACCGACTGGCTGGAGATATCGTAAGAAAGACATCCATTTGTCAAAAGATAATGAGATGCAGAGCAGAGAGTATAAAAGCTGCATACTCTGCAACTTCAAGCAGCGCGACACCCATCCATGTTTTGCGTTAACGGACGTCGACGGTAATTGTTCTGCTTCTCTGCTCTAATATCTGACAGGGAAAGCACAGGGAGACTTCTGACTTAAACCGCTCAGAGTGGGATGTCATTTACATAGTCGACAGCACAGCAACCTTTTTCTTCCACCTTCAGAAACTTCCTCCGTTCTTGTGCTACTCAGAAAACTTTGTGAACGGAATAGTCGCACTGTCTCCCACAAAGAGAAGACACCCGTTCCACCGCGGGTGAACCTGCCGGCCCTTCCTGTGCCGCAACTTCGTCAAGATTTCACTTCAAGAGTATACTTACCTCCCTAATACTTTTGATATTGCTAAATATTGACTTTCACTCAATAAACACTCAGATTTAAAACAGTTAGGTGCCCCTACTGGGCAGGGAGTCAGAGCGTAGTCTGGCGGATGCCAGCCCCACCACCGCGCATGCGCAGACTAGCACTACCTCTTTGCTAGATTATTGGCAAAGAGAACACACATGTCTTTTTGTGTCATAAGCTTTTCTACTCTTAAACTGTTTTATTAGTGTTATTTTGGAGTGTTAGTGTCTGATTTGGATGGCGGGAGGATACACTTCGCCACGGAAGGACTTAGGACCTTTAAATCAGGTGACTTCTAGTAAAATTAGCGAGTTTTCTTCCCGGTGTATTGTGTTTCCGGGACTCGCGTTTACCGTGATAAGCGCCTTGGTTAGTTGGTTTATGTCAACTCGGTGCTACCTAGGACTAATTTCTCTTTCTGTTTATGTCCACAGGTCTGTATGACGCTAGGTGGTGACTTCACAGTAGCAGAGAGTTAGTTTTCTCTCCACCATGGTTCCATTTCCTACTAACACTGTTAGGTTATCTAACCAAATGGAAAATTATGTCCAGTGAGTTGGAGGCCTAGTATAAAGGTCTTCTCACTTTGCCCTCTTGATCCAATTCCTTCCCCTTGAGGTGGAGAGAGTTAAGAGGCGTGCAGATGGTGGAGTTCTCCGGTTCGTCACGTTGGATGGTTTGTCTATACAAAGTGTCAGGTATCTAGTTATTGATAATGTGGTGATGTTAATTATTGTAAACAAACAAAGGGAGATAATTAACATTTTTGCCAGAAAAGAGTTATCTATATGTATCTGATGGTTGTGTAGTCGACTTATCCATTCAGCATACAATTCGTCCTTGCACTTGGATGTTTTGTTGGGATCGAATTTTTTTCCTGTCACGGGATTAATGACGTCATAATCAGCCTGGCTATGTATTTATCAGCAATTTAAGCGCTATGCTGGTTTCTGATGTATATTGATCTTTATGATCATTTTCCTTCTCTTTGAGTTGGATTGAGTTTCTAAGCTTAACTAGTTGCTCATACTCCTTGTCCTTTGCCCTGTTTCAGGGACCGGGTTGCGCGTCCTGTGGTCGTTTTCTTCTTGAAAAGTTCTGGCCGCATCTGTGCTATCAATGTAGCCCTTGTGGTCCATTGGTTAATTGTGACATATGTAAGCACTGGGGGGGCGAGTTAATGTCCGAATTCTTGTGCTGCTTACAGGCGACGGACAAGGTGGTAGAGGAGGAGAAGAAGAAGAAGCGGAAACGAGAGGTTGTAAGTAGGAAGGGTAAGGGGAAGGTCTCGTCCGCGGTGGATATGGAGGCCTTCCGGACCGAGATGTTGGGAGAGATGAAGAGGGCAGTAAAGGATTTGGTTCCAGGGTTGCTTCGTGGCATGCTTCCTGGACCAAATCCTTTACTGTCCTCATCATCGGCTTCGGAGCAGGTAATCCCCGCCTCTGGATCGATTTTCCTTAGTCCGCTTCCGTTGTTCGACGATTCAGAGGTGGCCCCATTAGAGGGGGCGTTCCACGGCCCTGGCAGCAGGCTTATTGCCGCGCCGATAGGGGACCGTGGACGGTTGTCGCTGGAACCCGCGGGCTGCTTATCAGTCCAGGGGTATCCGCATGCCGCGGTGGCCAGTACCTCCTATGGCACCGTTCCTGGTCAGCCCGGGTTAGCTCTCTTTGCTGACCCGGGGTCTAATCTTTCTGACCAGGGTAATGAGGATTACCTGCTAGGGTCGCCGTCTGACGACGTGGACATGGATGAAGACGTTTGTGCACCCCTCGCGGGGAATACAGGCGCCTTATTCCACGGTTTTACTCACCCTGGAGTAAAGTCCGCGGCTCAGGTGGTGGCCCAGGGCGCTGCTGATGGCCAGCGGTACCGCATACCTCGGCTTGCCGAGGGTGTTGCTGGTGCTGGCCGGGCCCGTGGTGAGACTATATATACCCCGCGCTCTGCCACGGTGCCTGCTCCTGGTCAAACCAGTGATATTCTCATGCCGGTGTTGTCAGGCCCGCGTGTTTTCCCTGGCTTGCCAGGTGTATCAGCATACCCGCCGTCAAGCTCTACTGCTTGCGCTCAGGAGGAAGACGAAGGACCCCGTCTTGTAGAGCGCTCGCAGTTAGCCACGGAGGAGGATTGGTATGATGCTTGCCAGTGGTTGGTGAGCGTTAGGCCTGATCTGCCCGTGGAGCAGTCGGCTAGCCAGCGTGTTCACACGCCGTGGTTAGCTGGGAAACCGACTGCTAACGCTATGCCTTCTCTGCCGCTGGCGGAGCATGTCGTTGACATGTTCAAGGCGGCGGAGTCGTCCATTAAGTCGAGTGGACGTCTCGCGAAGGCCCCTCGCGAGGTGGCCAGGCGTTGTCGCATCGTGCCCCTGGATTACCAGCGGTACGGTGTGGTGCCCAAGCCCAGCGTGGATGACCGCGCGGCTTTGGGTGAGGATGCGCGACCAGGCTCCCGTTCTGACACGGGTGTCCTGTGCGCGAACGCGTTGCGTTCGGCGAATACCGCGTTGCGTGATGCGGAGGAGAGTGGGAGGGCTTCGATTGCCGCTCTGTCCCACGTCTCCCAGCTGTTACAGGGGGTAGTAACGGCATCCGCATCGCGCCAGCCAAGTCCGGTCACTGTCCAGCGAACCATCCAGGATGGTATTAACCTGGCGCTGGACTGTATGACTCGGGCGGTGACCAGGAGTGTCAGGGCAAGACGCACGTTTGCCCTGGACAATCTGTGCCCGTCTCAGGACCTGTACAATAGGCTACTGCGTACGCCTATGACGGGCCCTGGTCTTTTTGGAGGTGAGGGATGTCGCCACCTCCAAGAGACGGTCACCCTGGTGAATAACCAGAGGGCGCTGCGCGAGCAGTTTGATGTGCTGCGTCGTGCTAACGCTCGCGCCGCGGCCCCGGCGTGTCGTCCCCTGCAGGCTCGAGGTGGTGCTGGCCAGGTCAGTGGCCAGCCACCGTCGCAGCGTCGGCCTCGGCCGCGTGCGATTCGGCCAGCAGCGAGGGGGGCGCAGGTTCCTCAGGCGCCGTCAGCCAGGCAGCCGCGCACCGAGGTGCGCGCGGGGCGGGGCGGGGCGCGCGAGGATCTGGGCGTGGTTATCGGTCCTGACAGGACGCTTACCGCGGTAAGAACCACTCCGGTGTGTATGGCGACGGAGACAGTGCCGCTCTTGCATGCCTCGTGTCCACCGCGGTCCCTAGGTGGGCCGGTGGGAGGCCGGCTAGCGGCCACATGCAAGAGTGGGAACGGTTAACTCAGGACCGTTTAGTCTTGCGATGGCTTTCCGTCGGGTATCATCCAGAGTGGGTGACAGGCCCGCCGTCGCGACTGTCTCTGGTGCCAGTCTGGACTCCCATTCCGAGAGATCCAGAGCAAAGGTTGTGTATCGAGGAGGAGATAAATTCCCTCGTACAAAAAGGAGCTATTCAGCCGGCACAAAGATGTCCGGGCTTCTATTCAACCCTGTTCTTAGTAACAAAACGCACCGGAGGGTGGAGACCGATTCTCAACCTCAAGCCACTGAACAAGTTCATCGAGACGCCCAGTTTCAAGATGGAAACGGTGCGCTCGGTGTTGGCGGGGTTGGAGAGGGGGATGTGGACGGCGTCGATAGATTTGAAGGACGCTTATTTCCACATCCCCATCCACGGGAGTTTCTGTCGCTTCCTGAGATTTGCATTCCAGGGCAGACAGTGGGAATTCAGGGTGTTGCCCTTCGGAATTTCCACGGCTCCTCGGGTTTTCACCCGTGTGGTTCTTGCGATCACAGCATACCTCCGCAGGAGAAGCATAGCAGTCCACACGTACATAGACGACTGGCTGTTGAAAGCGCACACCCGGGAAAGTTTGTCCGCCAATCTGGAGATTGTTTTGAAAATTCTCACAGACTTGGGCTGGATGATCAATTTCCCAAAATCAGAGCTGACTCCATCCCAGAAGTTTGTTTACCTGGGGATGTTCTTCGATCTCGAGACAGGATATGTTTATCCTACTCAGGAGAGAGTTCAAAAACTCATCTCGTTGATTCAGTCAGTGTGCGACAGTCGTCATGTCCTGGCACGGGTTTACTTGAGAATGCTGGGGTTGATGGTTTCGTTGGAACCAGTCATTCCTCAGGCCGCCTTACGCAGGCGGCCGATCCAGTTGTTTCTCATGACACAATGGACCCAGAGTACAGGTTCGCTGGACTCGAATGTGTCAGTGTTGGCGCCTCTGATTCACCACCTGCAATGGTGGTTGAATACAGAGAATCTCTTGCCGGGGGTTTTGCTAACCCCTCCCCACCCTCAGGTGACTGTGTATACAGATGCATCGATGGAGGGCTGGGGAGCTTGCCTGGAAGAATCCACGATATCAGGGCTTTGGAATCTGGAACAGTCAAAGGAACATATAAATCTACTGGAGCTAAGAGCAGTAGTCCTGGGCCTGGAACATTTCTTACAGAAAGTTCAGGGCAAGATTGTTCTTATTCGTTCAGACAACTCAACAGTTGTGACTTACATAAACCGCCAGGGCGGAACGAAGTCGCCCAGTCTCTGTATGATGACATGGAAACTGCTTTGTTGGTGTCTGGATCACCAGATTACCTTGAAAGCAGTTCATATTCCGGGAAGGTTAAACCTGCTAGCAGACTCATTGAGCCGAAGGATGAGTGTTTTACCCACGGAATGGCAACTAAATCAATGTGTGGCGGATCGTCTGTTCGACCATTGGGGGAAACCCAACATCGATTTGTTCGCAACGAAGGAGAATGCGAAGATGACGACGTACGTCTCTCCGATTCCGGATCCAAGCGCTTTCGCAACAGATGCGTTAGCTATCAGCTGGGGGAGAATGTATGCATACGCATTCCCTCCAGCAATCCTGATTCCAAAAATTCTTCAGAAAATCAGACAAGAGGAATGCCAAGTGCTTCTGATCGCCCCGGATTGGCCAAGCCGATCATGGTATACGGATCTGCTGGACCTTCTGGTCTGCAATCCGGTTCCTCTGCCTCTGATGGACGATATTATCTTCCAGGGCAAGGCCCTTCACAACAATCCGTCAATGTTCAGATTGACTGCGTGGATGTTGTCAAGGAATCTAGAATTAAGGAGGGCTTTTCTGAGCAAGCAGCCATGTTTATGGCCAAAGCCAGGAGGGGGTCAACCTCCAGAGCATATAATTATAAAATCAACAGATTTGCAGAATGGTGCTCAAAAAGATGTATTGATCCAATGGATTCATCTATTCAAGTAGTAGCTGATTTCCTCTGTCACCTCTATGATGCCTATAGCCTCAAGCCTAACTCTATTGCTGGTTATAAGTCAGCATTAATGTCTGTTATTCCTTGCTTGGCTAAGAGGGGAAGTGATGAAGTAAATACATTGAATGTATTAATTAAAGGCATGGGCAATCTAAGACCAAGGAATCCACCTGTGATTCCGTCTTGGAGTTTATCGCTAGTGCTTCAAGTACTAGCTGATAAGCCTTTTGAACCACTTAGTTCCATTTCTATGAAACTATTAACACTGAAGACTGTGTTTTTAATTGCTGCGGCCTCGGCTAGGCGTAGGAGTGAAATTCATGCCTTATCAGCCGAGGATGACCGTTTTGTGGTTTCAGGGGAAGGCCTTAAGCTGCTACCTAGGATTAATTTCTTGGCTAAAAATCAGTCGTTGAAATATCCAGGTCAACCTATTATTTTGCCTGCTTTAACTAGATATGATCCTAATTCTAAAGCATGGTGTCCCGTCCGGGCGCTGCGCCGGTACAAACAACGTACGGCGGCATGGCGCACCGACCAGTCAGCGTTATGGTTGTCATATATTGAACCCCATGGGAGGGCTTCTAAGGACACCATTTCCAGGTGGATTGTGGAATGCATTCAGTTTTGCCATAAATCCGCTACCGGGAAGCAGGTTGACGTGGCCAAGGCTCACAGTGTCCGCGGCGTAGTGACATCCACGGCCCTATTTAATGGGGTCCCTGTGGATGATATTATGTCGGTGGCTCAGTGGCACTGTGAGTCAAGTTTTACAGACCATTATCTCCGTGACACCTCTAATCCTCTCGCCTTGTCGGTTTTGAAAAAATAAATCGGTTTATATTTTTTGAGGAGGTTTTTTCCTCGTTACTTATATATTTCACAATTAATTTATGGAAACACCCACTTTTTTGGGCCTGCATCAGTCTTTGCCAATGGGAAGATGATGTCAGCAGCCATTTTCAACAAGGTCAGTCTTGTTCATGTGTTGTCCGTTGTTGATTGTATTGTCACGATTACCCGTTATTAATATGGTGATGGTTTGTGTATTTGTGTGGTTCATTGTTGAGAGTTACGAAAATGGAGTTTTTTCGTCTCTGTCCTGTAGTACATGGCACTTGTACGTAGAGAGCGTATAGGACATTGAGGTCAGTCGACTCTTCCTCCCAGGAAGGAGGGGGGGGGAGCGCATATGACATTCGGTCATCTCTCATACATCGGTGGTGTTATCCGATGGTTAGTCAAATCCTGACTGTTTTTTCTTACAGTTTCAGAAGTTTAAGTGCCTTAAACGCAGAAAAGCGTATAGGGATGAGCTGGTCTTTTGACCTCGCCTCCCTCCCGCCAGATTCACTTTCGAATTCTGGCAATATCAAAAGTATTAGGGAGGTAAGTATACTCTTGAAGTGAAATAAACGAAATCTAGGATTTCTTTTTTCACGAGAGAGTTGATACTTACCTCCCTCTAGATACGGACCCGGCCTCTCCACCCCACAGAGGCTCGGTCTTCAGGCTCTTAATAGTTGCATGTGTGTCAGCCAATAATCTAGTCAGAGGAAGTGCTAGTCTGCGCATGCGCGGTGGTGGGGCTGGCATCCGCCAGACTACGCTCTGACTCCCTGCCCAGTAGGGGCACCTAACTGTTTTAAATCTGAGTGTTTATTGAGTGAAAGCCAATATTTAGCAATATCAAAAGTATTAGGGAGGTAAGTATCAACTCTCTCGTGAAAAAAGAAATCCTAGATTTCGTTTAAACTGCTGCAGCCTACCGTTTGCTGCGAAGGAACTCAGCTTGGTACTAGCCTCCGACCAAGTTCTGCTTCTACTGCATCGTATTGTCTGATTCTGAAGGATGCTTCCCCAGCGACTGAAGAACATTTTTGTGAAAGCTAACTTCCACCACGCCACCCTCTTTTCGACACAAACACCCTGTGCGAAGCAACTTCCACTGCACCGCTCTCGCGACAAGAACTTGTGAAAACAGACTTCCTCTGCGTCGCTCTTGTGACCGCTTCTCCGAATTTGTGCCTTGGGGAGTTGGGAATATGCCTACCAGGCATGCCAAGGCTGGTTCAAAGCCAACAGCGCCCGCAATAGCAAAACCTAGACCCCACAACTGCGGGACTTTTTCGTGACTTGAATATTCTACCTCGCTTCTAGGACTTTAACTGTGCATGTTAAATCTTAAATGTACTCACTAATCTAATTCGCCATTCTTTACAGATTCCTAGACATATCACCTTAGGCGCGGTTTACTATTAATACTTCCGCTCTCTAGCGGGTGTTTTATTTTCGCTTAGGAAACACTCTAAGAAGAGATCGCCCATCTTAGCCGTCATCTACCAACTATGATCTCGCGCTCCGCTCAATGTGAAGACAAAAATTAGCATTGTAGCGGCATCGCCTTTCGAACACTTGTAAAATATAAATAAGGACTTTCACCCTTTTCGCAGCTTTTCTAGGCGGATGACACCCTCAGCGCTTCGCCCAGCATAAAGAATTTGAAACAAAGCTGCAATCGAAGACGCATCTTTCGTCTGCCAAAAAGGATATATTCTTTTGCTTATTTCATAGATTCCCCCCACTTCACTTAGACCTCTCGTAAATAGTATAGTCGCCAGCAGATGTTTCTGCCGCTTTTCCTCTGCTAGCTCCCATTTGAAACTCCCGCAATCGACGCGTGCCTTAATTATAGGGACACTTCAAAGAAATCTGGCATTCTCTGTGAAACGGTGGGTAATTATGCCATCGAATTAGATTTTACGTTTTGAATAGTTTTTTAATTTCTACAAGTAGTTACATGGTTAATGTCTATTGAGTTCACTAGAAACAGTTTATACATGTAATTCTGTATATACACTTTAGAGATCTATCAGCTAATGTAACTAACTTTTTGCCTGCTGAATTTCTGCAGACTACATTTTTCATGAGGTTAAACTCTGGATATGCCGACTATTTTCAAAATAATTTGACCCAAAGTTGTTGGTGGCTAACTCACCGGCTAACTCACCAACAACTTTCAGTCAAATTATTTCAAAATATTCAGCAGTTTCAGAGTTACTGCCCATTGAAATTATAGTCTGGTGGCTTGCAGCAATCGGACAGTTAAGCTTTACTTCTAGTGTACGACACCAGGTCTACGGCTTTGCTCTGTTTCTTTGTGCTAGTGTTTTGCACACTTGTTTTATCTTTTAACAGGATGTGGTTCGTGTGGACGATAATTCATCTCTGCGTGTGCACACACACTTTTTAACCCACTCTCTAATTTTCAGCAGGGCTGTCATAAGTGAAGAACCTGAGGAAAACATTAGCAAGATGGTTAAAAGTGTCTGAGCTTCAAATGGATCTGGTATTGTTATTTTCATTGAAATGTATTAATCATTGTGATTGGGTATTAGGTGTAGTTTGGCTATGTGATTTGATTACATGTGCACTCATGTGCAATAGGTTGTAAATGCTGTTCTACTGATGATTTTATAACCAAATTGCAGGTGCATGTGGCCGTGGTCCAAATTAGCTGACTTAAGTAAGTCTGCTGCTTTTGTGGAATATACAGAAAAACGTTTTTGCACAGATCCACCAATCTAAATAGATGTATACAATCTGTGCAGATCTCTTAATTAGATTAATTATACATTTTTAAACATCTTGAAGGCAATTTATTAATTCTCTTAGAACATCTCGCTCAGATTGCCTGAGCTGTTCACCCACACTGATCTCTGGTGGGTCTAGTTCGTTCACGATAACCTGATAGAGCCAATCTGCCCGACATCCATTTTAGATGACATAGTTTTCACAACTGTTGATTTGATTTGCGTCTATCAAGTCCCTGATTCCAGGTCCCATTCACACCACATCTGGGCTGGTTTATATTTCAGTCTATTATTGGTAACTTAGATATAACGTGGAAAGCCACTATCTTTGATGAATACCTGACGCTTGTCCTCGATTTGAGCGCTAAAGTCGGATGCGTAGCACTGATCAGCGCTCGCTATTTATAGAACTTGGGACCCGGCAGAGGTCCCGTCAACTGCGCATGCGCACACGCATGCTCCCTGTTTGTTCTTCCAGATTGGGGTACCGATGGCTGGGGTCCCATATCTGGCACATATGTGTGCGCATGCGCAGTGCGGTGGACCCTAGCTAGAAGTGGACCATAGCTGGTTGGGGTCCATTCTAATTCGGGTACCATTCAGAGTGCATGCTTGTGCGCATGTGTGCCGATTGGGGTCCATTGGAGTGGTTTTTTCCAAGGGGTTTTGTTACCCAGCATATGGTGATGCTGTGATGCGCACGTGTGTGCATGTACATGCGTTGGTGGTGAGAATGGTGACAGATTGGTGGTGGTTGGTGTGAGGGGACAGGCATGTTATAAATAGTCAGGGGAAGCATGGGGTTTGGAGATTCCTAACCCATTCCGAGATCTGACTTTGTGGTGTTTCGCTTCATTGAGGAAGCTCATCAGAAGTTATTATTGTGGTGGTGTTGTTTTGTACAGGGTGTACAACAGAGAGTTATGTGAGCTATGTATACATGGCAAGGAACACATCTCCTTCCGCATCATACAGGTCCTTAGAGGAGACCCAGATGTGAAAATCAACACTCCCATAAGGAGAAGAAAGGAGGTATATTAGAGCCACTAGGCATCAACCATATTGGATAGGAGCTGCGCAACAGAATAGAAAACTACGGCTCCACTGCACCGGGTACCCTCCTAGTCACCATGGATATCACATCCCTGTACACCAACATTCTCAACAGAGAGGGTCTCGCGGCTGTCATAAATTTTGGCTAAAACACGGAATGACAGGACCCCTCACGATAAGAGGCCTCTTAAGCTTACTTAGATCAGTTTTGGAAAAAAGAATTTTCCTTCAACGGACAAAACCATCTTTAAATAGGTGGCACAGCCATGGGAAGCAAAACCCCTTGCACCTATGCTTGTATTTTTATGGCCATCCTAGAAGAATCTCTCCTTAAAAATGTGCCATCTCAACCTAGTCTCTACCTCAGATATATAGACGACATCTTCATGGTCTGGGATCATGGCAGAGACAACCTCGATGCCTTCCTCGACTACATGAACCAAGCCCACCCCAGTATCAAATTCACTGAAGAAATCTTGGATTCTGAAATCTCCTTCCTGGACACCACTGTCAGCAGGAGAGACAATGAACACATGACCCTCAACTTGTTCACAAAACCTACCGACACACACGATTTCCTTCACTACCAATTGGCACACCCTAGGGCGTGCAAAAATGCAAGCCCCTTAGGCCAGATGCTTAGACTATGCAGAATATGCTCATCCAAAACCGAATTACTTCTCCAAAGCAACAAACTTATAAACTATTACAAGGCATGCGGATACCCAGCTCATGTCCTCACACAGGCACAAAACACTGCAGCCAGCAAAGATAGAAACTCTCGTCTCACACCCTCTAAGAACAAGAAATCTCACCCCGACCAATGCGTTCTCATTACAGACTACAACCCCACATCAGTCCACGTAAAACAAATCATCTCGCAAAACTGGCCAGTCCTTACTAGCAGCCCAAAGGGCAGAAGTATTTTCACCAACCCCCCCACCCCCCCTCTTCAGACATAGGAAAACTCCCACAATTGGAAGCCAGCTCGTCAGAGATAAGCTTCCTTCTCTCCTACCCCACCCACCCATATCCACCGTAACCCACTACTGGCATGCACCACACACAACTGTGGGATATGTCACAAAATGACCAAAACCAGGTCATTCCATAGCACATACACAAACTGTATATACAGCCAAGATCATTGGCAACTAAAACACGCAATGTGATATACCTCCTCACCTGCCTCGACTGCTCTAAGCAATATGTAGGTGAAACAAAGAGAACATTCAAAATCAGGATACAGGAACAGTACAGAGACATCTCACACAACAGAGACTCACCTGTAGCATGCCATTTCAATCTACGAAATCATGACAAGGATCACGTCTCCTTCCGCATCATACAGATCCTTAGAGGAGACCCAGATGTGGAAACCAAGACTCCCATAAGGAGAAGAATGGATCCACCAACTCCACACCATAGAACCACTAGGCATCAACCGTATTGGATAGGAACTGTCTCTTTCCCCCCGCCCATATTCCCCCCCCCCCCACACACACATTTTAATACCCTATAATTGGTAACTGCCGCAGTTTCACACTGGTACCTATTTATACTCCTGGTTGGAGAGAGGCAACGAGGAGTGAAGGAGATGCCTATGTTTCCACTAAGTGCTCATCCGCCACATGATCGCCTGACAGTTGAGCAGGATTTTTTCATGGTGATTTAATTCACATATATACACCTGTGCAAAAGTTAAGCACCACCCTATTTTTACGCACATGCGATGGTATATTCATGTGCTATGAAGAAAGCAATAGCATAAACATTTATGTACCCATCCATCTTAGTGCAAGAGGTAATAATGCAACTAGAGGAATGCTGATTATGATGGTGGGGAAACACTGTATGTTTTTGTTTGAACTTGAAAACGAGGCCTGAATATGGTTACGTTGACACAACTGACAACTATTGCCCTACAGTTGACACACGTGGCTAGATTGTCATTAATGGTGTCTGAAAACGAAGTTTAACATCTGTGCACGAGTTTGAGACTGTCATTATTAATACCGGGTATATCCACCTTGTGCCTGGATGACAGGCCTGGACATGACGTCTCATGCTGGTCACCAACCGACTGATACGCCATTGTGGTATTCGTTGCCATTCAAGATGGAGTGCGTCTGTTAATTCCTGTAGGTTCTGCACAGGAGGATCCCTCCTTCTCACCATGTTTCCCAGAATGTCCCAGATATGCTCAATAGGGTTCATGTCAGGGCTCCTTGCTGGCCATGGTAGGGTTTCGATGGCATTCTGGCGGAGGTATTCATGCACAGCTCTAGCACGATGTGGTCGGGCGTTGTCATCCATGAATATAGGGTGGGTTCCAGGTGCATGATTTACAAAATGAGGGACCACAACTCTATCCAGTATGGAATCTTGATATCTTTGTCCATTTAGTGTTCCAGGTACAGTCAACAGATCCAGCTTACAATCAAATGAGATGCACCCCCATATCATAACGGAACCTCCACCAAATGGAACTTCTTCCATGATGTTACGTTGGTCGTACGCCGTGCGTCTGGACCTCCACACACGAGTTCGACCATCTGTGGCATGAAGCAGGAACCGACTTTCATCGGACCAGTATACCCGTCTCCAGGATCTCATGTTCCAGTGTCTTCTTTCGTTGCACCACCTCAGACGCTCCTCTTTGTGGTGTGCAGTGAGGAGAGGACGTCTGACAGGTCTCCTAGCTTTCATGCCAGCAGCATACAGTCTCCTTTTGACGGTAGACATTGACACTCTATTGCGCGTTTCCCATTGCTGGCTGAGCACTCTGCTGTTGGTGAATGGAGATCTCCTAACAAGGCATACTAGGGCTCGATCATCACGGGCAGTAGTCTTCTTCGGTCTTCCAGAGCTAGGCCTGTCCTTCACCTCGTTAGTTTGCCCATGTTTTGCAATCAAACGACTGATTACAGTATGGTTAATGTTCAGCTGTCTGCCAATCTCTCTGCATGACATACCAGTGGTATGCATGCCTATGATTTGCCATTTCACACGATCACTTAACCTTCGTCTTGCCATAGCGGTTCACAATCAAGAGCTAATTCTCTCTGTACAAATAAACCACGGTCATGAACACAAAATTCCTAATCTTGTCGCCTAAATCTGTATGTAATGTTCTACACCTCAAACTGGACTTTTACATAACTGAACACGTGTGCTGTTTCCCGCCACGCACGGATGCCAAGCGGCGTGAAGTCATGCATGCATGTGCATTTCGTACTTGGAATTATGTCAGCTAACGCGGGGACAAAAAGTATGGCAGCCTAGTTGTACCATCATGTTTCTACGTTCTATTGTTTTTGCTGGTGCTTAACTTTTGCACAGGTGTATATGTGAAAAACAAATATTTGCCTTTGACCAATCAAAATTGATATTTTGGTAGTTGATACGTTTTCCATGGTGTTAAACATGAACTTGAGAGTGTCAACTCAGATTAGTCTATCATGCTGTTCAAACAAAGCTGATTGGTCGATTTGTTTGGTAACCATCTACGATTTTGTGCTTTCACATCAAGAGTATACTTACCACCCTGATACTTTATGATATTTCCTAAATATCGACCTAGCTTCAATAATACTCAGAATTAAAAAGAAACCGCCCCCACTGGGCAGGTTACACAACTGACAGTCCAGCGGATGTGCAGCCCAAACTCGCACATGCACGGGGCTGACTCATTCTCTTCTTAAAATATTGACCTGCCATTGCAACACACTTTCTAGCCTTGCTTTTGCTTTCATTCTTTTTTAAGCTTTGAGTTGTTTTGCAACTTGCTTTGACTTATTATTAGTATGTCTGCCGCTGCCAAGTCGCCGGAGGATGCTCCCGGTTCAAGCCATCAGGTGTACTTTAGTAAATTTATTGATAAAAAATGTGCGTGTTGACTCGGATGGTATTTCCGGGATTCGCACTATCTCGTGGATACGTCTTTATTAGGCTAGCTCTTTTATGGGGGAGGCCTGTATATTAGCTAACGCATGTGCTTTATTTTTCAGACACATGAGCTGATATTTGAAGGGTATCCTTTTATTTTAAACAATATTTATACTTGGTGTCTGAGTCCTTCTAATTTATTATGAGTGCTGAGGGAATTATTACTATAAGAAGTAATTTTTCCGCATTCTCCGCCCTACCACAGGGTTTTTGACTCAGGATCATGTATTCCTGTGTTGTTTATCAGACTTCACTCGTCCTCACAAGTCATCTTATGAGGTTATTTAGGAGAGAGAAAAAATTTCAGTCATTTTATTTCTAAATATTTTAGAAGTTTTTTGACTGAGTGTTGAGTTATTTATCTCTCTTGATGGTTTGCATAGGTTCATTGTGTTTATAAAGTTCAATTACTAATGAATCTTTGTTTTGAGCTGTGAAGTCTAAAAAGGTTCGCCTCTCAAGTATTCAAGTTCAAATTGTTATGTCTCCCTTGTCTTCTTAAAGAAGTACAACAAGGTTTTAGGTTTTGTTTACTTTTTGTCAGGCCTATAGTTTTTTCTATGGGCCTGCCTTATCTTTCATTTGATGGTCAAAGGTTTTCCTTATGGATCTTATTAGCCTTCTGCAATTGGTTTTTTGGTTCGTCATAACTAAAAACTAATTGTTTCCGTTTGTGTCTTTTCAGAGGGTAATTGAGAACAAATGCCCTTCCTGCCACCGTTTTGTGAAGGCCCGCCTTTCTCGGCTCATCGCGGCTCTCTTGCACGTTTCCCAGCTGCTACAGGGGGTAGTAGCAGCATCCATGGCCCGCCAAACTTCTCCTCTTGCAGTCCAGAGAGCCATCCAGGATGGCATTAACCTGGCTCTGGACTGCATGACGAGATCCGTAACCAGGAGTTTACAGGCAAGATGCACATTTGCCCTTGACAATTTGTGCCCCTCGCAGTACCTGTACAATCGGCTTCTTTGGACGCCGATGGCAGGTCCAGGGTTGTTTGGAGGTGGAGCATGCCTGCACCTCCAACAAACCGTAAACCTGGTGAACAACCAGAGGGCGCTGCGAGAGCAGTTTGAAGTGCTCCGCAGGGAGCGTGTTCGAGCAGCGCCCCCTGCCGTCCACCCTCTAGCAGGCTAGAGGTGGTGGTGGCCTTGTCAGAGGCCAACCACCTACGCAGCGTCGGCCACGGCAACGACAGCGTAAGCCAGCTAGAGGGAGCGCAGGCTCCTCCAGCGCAACCCGCCAGACAGCCTGCGTACCGAGGTGTGCGTGGCGCTGGTAGAGGCGCATGGGGTTCCGGTCGTGGGAGCCGAACCTGATGGGTCGCCTCTCAAAAAGACCACACCAGTGCTGCTAGGATAGCCACCAGAGACAGGGCTTCTCTTGCACTTCTCGGGTCCACCTCAATCCTTAGGTGCACCCATGGTAGGCCGTTTGGCCTTCCACATGCAAAAGTGGGAGCGGATTACTCAGGACCGCTCAGTCTTGCGATGGCTTTCAGTCGGTTACCATCCCGACTGGATTTCAAATCAGCCATCGCGCCTGTCTCTGGTTTCCGATCTGGACTCAAAAAAGAGATCCAGATCAACGGTTGTGTATAGAGGAAGAAATTCAATCCCTCATACTAAAACACGCTATTCAACCGGCACAAAAATGTCCTGGTTATTATTCAACCGTGTTCCTAGTGACAAAAAGCACTGGAGGGTGGAGGGCAATTCTCAACCTCAAACCTCTCAACAGGTTTATCCTCACACCAAGTTTCAAAATGGAAACTGTGAGAACGGTGTTAGCAGGATTGAGGAAGGGAATGTGGACAGCATCTAAAAGATGCCTATTTTCACATTCCCATTGCGAAGAGATTTCGTCGGTTCCTGAGATTTGCATTTCAGGGCCGCCAATGGGAATTCAGGGTTCTCCCATTTGGTATATCGACGGCTCCTCAGGTCTTCACTCCAGTGGTCCAAGCTATGACGTCATACCGCCGCAGGAGACACAATAGCAATCCACACGTACATAGACGACTGGCTGTTAAAAGCACACACTCAAAAAAGTCTGTCAGCAAATCTGGTGATAGTTTTGAAAACTCTTACAGATCTAGGCTGGATAATCAACGCTGTTTGTTTACCTGGGCATGTTCTATGATCGGGAGATCAGATATGTTTATCCATCTCAAGAGAGAATAGAAATACTCATCTCAGTCAACAATCAGTGTGCAACAGTCGCCATGTCCTGGCACGGGTCTACTTGAGAATGTTGGGGTTGATGGTTTCTTTGGAACCAGCCATTCCTCAGGCAGCCTTACGCCGGCGGCCGATCCAGTTATTTCTCATGACACAGTGGACCCAGAGTACGGGTTTCCTGGACTCAAAGGTGTGAGTGTCGGAACCTCTTATTCACCACCTTCAATGGTGGATGAAGAGAGAAAATCTCCTGGCGGGGGTGACGTTGTCACCTCCCCACCCTCATTTAACGATGTACACAGATGCATCAATGGAGGGATGGGGAGCTTGCCTGGAAGAAAACAAAGTATCAGGGCTTTGGAATCTGGATCAGTCAAGAGAACATAGAAATGAGAGCAGTAGTCTTAGCCATGGAACACTTCCTAGATAAGGTCAAAGGTAAGAGTGTTCTGGTTTGATCAGACAATACAACAGTAGTGACTTACATAAACCGCCAGGGTGGAACGAAGTGGCCCAGTCTCTGTATGATGACATGGAAACTGCTTTGCTGGTTCCTAGATCAATGGATTTCCCTGAAAGCAGTTCATATTCCGGAAAGACTAAATCTATTAGCAGACTCATTGAGCCAAAGAATGAGCATTCTTCCCACGGAATGGCAACTAAATCAATGTGTGGCGGATCGCCTGTTCAACCACTGGGGCAAGCCCAACATAGATTTATTCGCAACGAACAAGAATGCGAAGATGACAACGTACATCTCTCCGATTCCAGATCCAAGCGCTATCGCAATAGATGCGTTAGCTATCAGCTGGGAGGGAATGTATGCATACGCATTCCCGCCAGCAATCCTGATTCCAAAAGTTCTCCAGAAAATCAGGCAGCAGGAATGCCAAGTGCTTCTGATCGCCCCAAATTGGCCAAGCCGATCATGGTATACGGATCTGCTGAACCTTCTGGTCTGCAATCCTGTTCCTCTGCCTCTGATGGACAACATAATCTTCTAGGGCAAGGCCTTGCACAACAACCCGTCAATGTTCCAATTGACTGCGTGGATGTTGTCAAGGAATCGGCAGTTATGAGGGTTTTTCTGAGCAAGCAGCCATGTTTATGGCAAAAGCCAGAAGGGGGTCAACCTCCAGAGCATATAATTATAAAATCAACAGATTTGCTGAATGGTGCTCAAAGATGTATTAATCCAATGGAAGCATCTATTCAGGTAGTAGCCGATTTCCTCTGTCACCTTTTTGATGCCTATAGCCTCACGCCTAACTCTATTGCTGGCTACAAGTCAGCTTTAATGTCAGTTATCCCTTGCTTGGCTAATAGGGGAAGTGATGAAGTATGTAATCTAAATACTTTAATCAAAGGCATGGGTAATCAATCTAACACCAAGGAATCCTCCAGTGATTCCGTCTTGGAGTTTATCGTTAGTACTTCAAGTATTAGCAGTTAAACCCTTTGAACCACTAAGCTCCATTTCCATGAAAATGTTGACACTTAGCAGTTTTTCTGATTGCTGTAGCTTCGGCCAGACGAAGAAGTGAAATACATGCTTTGTCAGCAGAGCCAGACCGTTTTGTGGTGACAGGGAAAGGCCTTAGGCTTCTACCTATAGTTAACTTTATGGCGAAGAACCAGACTTTAAAATATCCTGGTCAGCCTATAGTTTTACCCGCTTTGTCTAGGTTTGATCCTAATTCAAAGGCTTGGTGTCCAGTCCGTGCATTAACGTGTTATAAACAACGTACACAGGAATGGCGGACGGACCCTAGTGCTTTATGGCTATCTTACATTGAACCCCATGGGAGAGCTTCTAAAGATACCATTTCTAGGTGGATTGTGGATTACATCCAGCATTGCCACAAAGCCGCCACGGGTAAACAAGTTGACATGGCCAAGGCTCACAGTGTCCGTGGCATAGTGCCATCCACGGCTCTGTTTAACGGAGTGCCGGTGGATGACATTATGTCAGTAGCACAATGGCACTGTGAGTAGTTTTAGAGATCATTACTTACGTGACACGTCAAATCCACTTGCCTTATCGATTTTACCATAAACGTTAAATCTGTATATAAATTTGTAAATATTGTACATAAGGCCGTTGACTCACACAGAGTGCAATTTAGTGGGGGGAATCCCCGCTTTTCCGTACTGTGCCTATCATCGCCAGTGGTGATCAAAGGGAATCTCGTCAAAATAGGTTTGTCCTATATTTGGTGATGGTTATTCTCTGTCACGTTTTATATTACTTACTAAAATGGTAATGGTTTTGTGTTCCTTGGGGTTCCATCTGAGAGTATATGAAATGAAGCTTTCATCCGATGTCTTATAGTACTTTAGCATGAGTACATAGAGAGCGTATAGGACATTGAGGTCATCGCTCCCTCTTTAAAGGTGGGGGGGAAGCGGATGTGAACCGGTCATTTCTCTCAACATCGGTCGTGTTATCCGATGTCCAAATCATTTCCTGATTGTGTTTACATATGCAATTTCAGATGTTTGTTGTGCTCCAAAAGCAAAAGCTTGCTCTTCCAGGGATGAGCCGGTTTTCTGACCTTCTCACGAGAGAGTTGATACTTACCACTCTGATATGATCCCGGCCTCTCCGCCCCACAGAGGCTCGGTCTATCAGCGTTTTATTTTGCAATTAGGTCAGCCAATATTTTGGAATAGAATGAGTCAGCCCCGCGCATGTGCGAGTTTGAGCTGCACATCCGCTGGGCTGTCAGTTGTGTAACCTGCCCAGTGGGGGCGGTTTCTTTTTAATTCTGAGTATTATTGAAGCTAGGTCGATATTTAGGAAATATCATAAAGTATCAGGGTGATAAGTATCAACTCTCTCGTGAAAAAAGAAATCCGTGATTTCGTTTATTTTGTTAGAAAGTCGTGAATATGTTCTGCTTATTTTATACAAATCATTTTGCACTGGCTCTCAGTTGTATTAAGTGCTCAAATCTTCTATAAAGGCAGTCCTTCCAGGTATGAGTTTTCTAAACATATTTCTCTCTTTACCTGAAAGCAGATATTCCTTAAATTCACTGCAGAATCCATAGTTTCATCAACTTAATCATTAAATAGTTGATTCTTGTGTCCGTTTATTTGAATAAAGTAATATAACAGATGTTGTTTTTATTTCCATCAGTGATAGGTTCGGCCGTAAAATCGTGCTACTAGTGTGTCTTTGGATTCAAATCCCATTTGGAATTAGTGCGGCATTCTCGCAAAGCTTTGTTGTGTTTGCAGCTCTAAGGTTTATAATTGGTGGACTTAACCAGGTTAGTTATGCAATCATATAAATCAGAATCACAGTGTAGCACAAAACAGGATTACACGTACTTATGGCAACTGTGTTCAGTCTACAATTCTAAGATGATGGGTGCTACCCATCTAACCTAGAGAGATATCTTCCGGGTTACAGAAGATAAGAATAAGTCAGCTATTTGTGATCTCGAGATTTGTAATCGGATTGCACGTGACATATAATAACTTGAATGCGCAGTTGATGGTGTGCGATTGCAAATCCCGGCACTTTTAACAAATTTAACCTTAGGACATCGGCCCATGCGCCAAATATAAATGTAATTTTGCAATCCACTTTCACATCAAGAGTATACTTACCACCCTGATACTTTATGATATTTCCTAAATATCGACCTAGCTTCAATAATACCGTATTTCGCTTAATAGTAACCTAGGCTTCTATTAGGACAAGAGGTGTTCAATTTCCATCCAAACATCTCTGAGAAAGTGGGTGGGCTTATATTACAGAGTTTTCCCAAAAAAGTTTTCTAAAATTGATACCACGCAAATTCAACGTATTCTCTCCAGTAAAAATTCTCACCGCCTACGCCTATGTTTAATGTATACCTCAAAACATCACCGGGGAAGTGAAACTATTTGATTTGAGCGCCTAAATATTGCGTATCCTTTAATAAAGCTCGTTTATTACATCAAAATTAATCCACAATTTGATATAAAATGGCGTCGCGAAAAAATACAAATCATGTGATTCACCTCCAATTGAAGAGTTTATTTTAGAGCGAGTTCTCGGATATAAATATTCTGGAATCGGGGACTCGGAACTCGGGAATATCTATATATTATCATTGCGCGAAAGGAACTGAGCATTATACTGATATTAAAAAACGGGTACCCATTTGATAAACTCCCGTTAGCGTATAATATCTTGCGAGAACATGATGCCTCCCATCTCAAGAACCGCTGGCTCGCCAACTTAAGAAGCCGGCTATATTGTCATTTGTAATAATTCAATTTGAATCATTTAATGTTGATTGGTGTTACAAATTTGATGCGCATTTTCTCCCGTCCTTGTTGTTTGGTACATAAATTTGGTCTTAAAATATATTTGTAAGGAAGGTATTTAATCACGCCAAGACTGTTTTACGCGCATTTTAACTATAAAAGTGTGGAATAAACTTTATTATATCGTGAACATACATGGCCTACTATTAGTATTAACCTAATAGGCGATCAAGATTTACAAATCCGAGGCCTGTATTGACTTCTAGAGGGGCCGGGAATGTATCAGGGCAGAGATCAGTCTGAAGTAGACACACCCTGTAACACGATTGTTATTATTGTACACACTATTCTTACAAATTTGCTCTTAAGAAAAATTTTCCTATACAATCCGCTGAGTTAGGGGGTGGGCTTCTAATACAGAGTTTTGCCGTTTTGAAACTGCTAAGAAATCATTGGAGCTCATATGTCAAAGTTAGGGGGTGGGCTTCTATTAGATCATAGGCTACTATTAAGCGAAATACGGTACTCAGAATTAAAAAGAAACCGCCCCCACTGGGCAGGTTACACAACTGTTAGTCCAGCGGATGTGCAGCCCAAACTCGCACATGCGCGGGGCTGACTCATTCTCTTCTTAAAATATTGACCTGCCATTGCAACACGCTTTCTAGCCTTGCTTTTGCTTTCATCCTTTTTGAAGCTTTGAGTTGTTTTGCAACTTTCTTTGACTTATTATTAGTAGGTCTGACGCTGCCAAGTCGCCGGAGGATGCTACCGGTCCAAGCCATCAGGTGTACTTTAGTAAATTTATTGATAAAAAATTTGCATGTTGACTCGGATGGTATTTCCGGGATTCGCGCTATCTCATGGATACATATTAGCTAAAGCATGTTGTGCTTTATTTTTCAGACACATGAGCTGATATTTGAAGCGTATTCTTTTATTTTAAACAATATTTATACTTGGTTTCTGGGTCCTTCTGTTATTATGAGTTTGCTGAGGGAATTATTACCATAAGAAGTAATTTTTCCGCTTTCTCCCCCCCCCCCCCCCCCACCACAGAGTTTTGGACTCAGGATTCCTTACATTCCTGTGTTGTTTATCAGATTTCACTCATCATCAGAAGTCATCTTATGAGGTTATTTAGGTGAGAGAAAAAATTTCAGTCATTTTATTTCTAAATATTTTAGAAGTTTTTTGACTGAGTGTTGAGTTATTTATCTCTCTTGATGGTTTGCATATGTTCATTGTGTTTATAAAGTTCAATTACTAATGAATCTTTGTTTTGAGCTGTAAAGTCTAAAAAGGTTCGCCTCTCAAGTATTCAAGTTCAAATTCTTATGTCTCCCTTGTCTTCTTAAAGAAGTATAACAAGGTTTTAGGATTTGGTTACTTTTTGTCAGGCCTATAGTTTTTTCTATGGGCATACCGTATCTTTCATTTGATGGTCAAAAGTTTTGCTTATGGATCTTATTAGCCTTCTGCAATGGGTTTTTTGGTTCGTCATAACTAAAAACTAATTGTTTCCATTTGTGTCTTTTCAGAGGGTAATTGAGAACAAATGCCCTTCCTGCCACCATTTTGTGAAGGCCCGCTTTTTCCCTCATGACTGCACTAGGTGCAGTACGTGCGGGCCTCTTCTAAATTGCCATGTGTGTGAGTCGTGGCCGGTGGAGGTGTTAACTGATGTTTTAAATCAGTAGGTAAAAGACCGAGCGGCAGACGAGAAGAGGTATCTGGAAAAAGAGTGTGCTAAGAAGAGGAAGGCATCCATGCCAGACATGGAGGCCTTCCGTCTTGAAATGATGGGAGAAATGAAGAAGACGATCACGGATCTTGTCCCGGAGTTGCTTCGCAGCTTGCTTCCCGGTTCAGGTTCATCATTGTCTTCTTCATTTGCTCCGGGACAGAGTGTTCCCGTCTCTGGGTCTGGTTCTGTTAGCAAACCAGTTTTAATTATGGACCCAGAGACGGCTCCCTTTGGTTCGGTGCTGAGGCTTGCCTCGCCCGTGGACCCGGGAGCGAAAGCCATGGCCTGGGCGCTCGCTTATCGAGTGCTCTAGAGCAGCCTCAGGCTAAGGGTATCAGCGCCTCATGCGATACCCCTCCTGCCCATGCCGAGCTTGATCCCTTTTCAAGCTTGGCGTCTAATCTTTCTGGGCAGGAAGAAGAGGACACTGTTATGGCCTACCGATGAGTCGATGGCCATGGAAATAGATTCCCATGGGCCCCGTGGGTGACCTTTACCATGGAACTACTTCTTCGGGAGTGGGTTTCACGGCTCAATGGCTAGGCCAGCTAGGAGCCGATGGTCGTCCTTACCATATCCCTCGGCTTGCCGAGAGTTACCGTGAGGAAGACCCGGACTGTGACGTCATGTTTTTAGCCCGCCATGACGCTGTAGATCCGGCTCCTGGAATAGGCACGGCGCAAATCATGCCGTCCCTTGCGCGTCCATATGGCTTCCCTGGCTATCCAGGAGTATCTTCAGCTCCGGCCATTACCCCACCAGTGAATGTGGTTGAGGACGGCGAAGGCCCTATGCTCGTGGAACATTCACAGGTTGCCACTGAGGAAGACTGGTTGGATGCTTGCCAATGGCTGGTGAACATCAAGCCAGAACTCCAGGTGGATCCACCGTGGTTGGGAGGGAAACCGGTGATGCGCACCATGCCATCTCTGCCGTATGCAGAGCATATCGTTGATATGTTCGCTGCGGCAGAGACGTCCGTTCTGCCGAAAGGACGCCTTGCGAAGGCCGCTCGCGAGGTGTCACGGTGCTGCCGTATAAGTTCTGATCTATATCAGAAGTATGGCGTCGTTCCAAAGCCTTGCACGGATGACCGTGCGGCTTTGGGCGAAGACACGCGGCCTGGGTCCCAGTCTGACATGGGACCCTTGTGCGCTAGCGCCCTGCGCAACGCTAATTCAGTGCTGCGGGACACGGAGGAAAGTACGAGAGGAACCATCTCGGCTCTCACACGTTTCCCAGCTGCTACAGGGGGTAGTAGCAGCATCCGTGGCCCGCCAAACTTCTCTTGCAGTCCAGAGAGCCATCCAGGACGGCATTAACCTGGCTCTGGACTGCATGACGAGATCCGTAACCAGGAGTTTACGGGCGAGGCGCACATTTTCCCTTGACAATTTGTGCCCCTCGCAGGCCCTGTACAATCGGCTTCTTCAGACGCCGATGGCAGGTCTAGGGTTGTTTGGAGGTGAAGGATGCCTGCACCACCAACAAACCGTAAACCTGGTGAACAACCAGAGGGCGCTGCGAGAGCAGTTTGAAGTGCTCCGCAGTGAGCGTATTCAAGCAGCGCCCCCTGCCTTCCACCCTCAGCAGGCTAGAGGTGGTGGTGGCCTTGTCAGAGGCCAACCACCTACGCAGCGTCGGCCACGGCAGTGACAGCATAAGCCAGCTAGGGGGGAGCGCAGGCTCCTCCAGCACATCCAGCCAGACAGCCTGCGTACCGAGGTGGGCGTGGCGCTGGTAGAGGAGCGCTGGGTTCTGGTCGTGGGAGCCGAACCTGATTGGTCGCCTCTCAAAAAGACCACACCAGTGCTGCTAGGACAGCCACTAGAGACATGGCTTCACTTGCACTTCTCGGGTCCACCTCAATCCTTAGGTGCACCCGTGGGAGGCCGTCTGGCCTTCCACATGCAAGGGTGGGAGCGGGTTACTCAGGATGGCTCAGTCTTGCGATGGCTTTCAGTCGGTTACCATCCCGACTGGATTTCAAATCAGCCATCGCGCCTGTCTCTGGTTCCGATCTGGATTCAAAATCCAAGAGATCCAGATCAACGGTTGTGTATAGAGGAAGAAATTCAATCCCTCATACTAAAACACGCTATTCAACCGGCATAAAAATGTCCGGGTTATTATTCAACCGTGTTCCTAGTGACAAATAGCACTGGAGGGTGGAGACCAATTCTCAACCTCAAACCTCTCAACAGGTTTATCCTCACACCAAGTTTCAAAATGGAAACTGAGAATGGTGTTAGCAGGATTGAGGAAGGGAATGTTGACAGCATCAATAGATCTAAAAGATGCCTATTTTCACATTCCCATTGCGAAGAGCTTTCGTCGGTTCCTGAGATTTGCATTTCAGGGCCGTCAATGGGAATTCAGGGTTCTCCCATTTGGTATATCGACGGCTCCTCGGGCCTTCACTCGAGTGGTCCAAGCTATGATGTCATACCTCCGCAGGAGACACATAGCAATCCACATGTACATAGACGACTGGCTGTTAAAAGCACACACTCAAAAAAGTCTATCAGCAAATCTAGAGATAGTTTTGAAAACTCTTACAGATCTAGGCTGGAGAATCAGCTTTCAAAAGTCAGAGCTGACTCCATCCCAGAAGTTTGTTTACCTGGGCATGTCCTTCGATCTAGAGATAGGATATGTTTATCCATCTCAAGAGAGAGTAGAAATACTCATCTCAGTCATACAGTCAGTGTGCAACAGTCGTCATGTCCTGGCACGGGTCTACTTGAGAATGTTGGGGTTGATGGTTTCTTTGGAACCAGTCATTCCTCAGGCAGCCTTACGCCGGTGACCGATCCAATTATTTCTCATGACAGTGGACCCAGGGTATGGGTTTCCTGGACTCAAAGGTGTCAGTGTTGGACCCTCTTATTCACCACCTTCAATGGTGGATGAAGAGAGAAAATCTCCTGGCGGGTGTGACGTTGTCACCTCCCCACCCTCAGTTAATGATGTACACAGAAGCATCAATGGAGGGATGGGGAGCTTGCCTGGAATAAAACAAAGTATCACAGCTTTGGAATCTGGATCAGTCAAGAGAACATATCAATCTGCTGGAAATGCAAGCAGTAGTCTTAGCCATGGAACACTTCCTAGAGAAGGTCAAGGGCAAGAGTGTTCTGGTTCGATCAGACAATACAACAGTAGTGACTTACACGGAATGGCAACTAAATCAATGTGTGGCGGATCGTCTGTTCAACCACTGGGGTAATCCCAACATAGATTTATTCGCAACGAACAAGAATGCGAAGATGACAACGTACGTCTCTCCGATTTACAGATCCGAGCACTATCGCAATAGATGTGTTAGCTATCAGCTGGGAGGGAATGTATGCATACGCATTCCCACCAGCAATCCTGATTCCAAAAGTTCTCCAGAAAATCAGGCAGCAGGAATGCCAAGTGCTTCTGATCGCCCCAAATTGGCCAAGCCGATCATGGTATACTGATCTGCTGGACCTTCTGGTCTGCAATCCTGTTCCTCTGCCTCTGATGGACAACATAAGCTTCCAGGGCAAGGCCTTGCACAACAACCCGTCAATGGTCCAATTGACTGCGTGGATGTTGTCAATGAATCAGCAGTTATGGAAGGTTTTTCTGAGCAAGCAGCCATGTTTATGGCAAAAGCCAGAAGGGGGTCAACCTCCAGAGCATATAATTATAAAATCAACAGATTTGCTGAATGGTGCTCAAAAAGATGTATTGATCCAATGGAAGCATCTATTCAGGTAGTAGCCGATTTCCTCTGTCACCTTTTTGATGCCTATAGCCTCAAGCCTAACTCTATTGCTGGCTACAAGTCGGATTTAATGTCAGTTATCCCGTGCTTGGCTAATAGGGGAAGTGATGAAGTATGTAATCTAAATACTTTAATCAAAGGCATAGGTAATCTAAGACCAAGAAATCCTCCAGTGATTACATCTTGTAGTTTATCCTTAGTACTTCAAGTATTAGCAGATAAACCCTTTGAACCACTAAGCTCCATTTCCATGAAAATGTTGACGCTTAAAACAGTTTTTCTGATTGCTGCAGCTTCAGCCAGACGAATAAGTGAAATACATGCTTTGTCAGCAGAGCCAGACCGTTTTGTGGTGACAGGGGAAGGCCTTAGGCTTCTACCTAGAGTTAACTTTATGGCGAAGAACCAGTCTTTAAAATATCCTGGTCAGCCTATAGTTGTACCTGCTTTGTCTAGGTTTGATCCTAATTCAAAGGCTTGGTGTCCAGTCCGTGCATTAACGTGTTATAAACAACGTACACAGGAATGGCGGACGAACCCTAGTGCTTTATGGCTATCTTACATTGAACCCCATGGGAGAGCTTCTAATGATACCATTTCTAGGTGGATTGTGGAATGCATCCAGCATTGCCACAAAGCCGCCACGGGTAAACAAGTTGTTTAACGGAGTGCCAGTGGATGACATTATGTCAGTAGCACAATGGCACTGTGAGTCTAGTTTTACAGATCATTACCTACGTGACACGTCAAATCCATTTGCCTTATCGATTTTACAGAAACGTTAAATCTGTATATAAATTTGTAAATATTGTACATAAGGCTCTCAACATCGGTCGTGTTACCCGATGTCCAAATCATTTCCTGATTGTGTTTACATACGCAATTTCAGATGTTTGTTGTGCTCTAAAAGCAAAAGCTTGCTCTTCCAGGGATGAGCCGGTCTTCTGACCTTCGCCTCCCTCCCGCCGAATTCTCTTACGAATTCTGGCTATATCATAAAGTATCAGGGTGGTAAGTATACTCTTAATGTGAAATAAACGAAATCACGGATTTTTTTTTTCACGAGAGAGTTGATACTTACCACCCTGATATGATCCCGGCCTCTCCGCCCCACAGAGGCTCGGTCTATCAGCGTTTTATGTTGCAATTAGGTCAGCCAATATTTTGGAATAGAATGAGTCAGCTCCGCGCATGTGCGAGTTTGGGCTGCACATCCGCTGGACTGTCAGTTGTATAACCTGCCCAGTGGGGGCGGTTTCTTTTTAATACTGAGTATTATTGAAGCTAGGTCGATATTTAGGAAATATCATAAAGTATCATGGTGGTAAGTATCAACTCTCTCGTTAAAAAAGAAATCCGTGATTTCGTTTAAATCATATGAGAAACTCACATAGCAAATTTGACTGTATTCCACCATAAGGTTTCAGATGAGATAGCATGATAGATGAAGTTTTTATGATATCTGACCCTTTAACACTGCTCCGTGGTCTCCAATATAAATATTTTGCAAGCGACAATCGTATAATGGGTAACTCACATAACAAATTTGGTAGAATTCCACCAAATGGTTTCTGAGGCGATCCGTGGCATACAGATTAACGGTTGGACAGAAGTGATCGCAATATTCTTGACGTTTTTATTCAAAAGACATTGTGTAATCAGTAATGCATTGAAATGATAATTTATGAGGCACCATCTAAGCCTAATGCCATAATACAGCCTGTTTCACATTTGGACGGGAACCTTCATCCCAGTCCCATTGTGACCTAAAGACTAGAAACTGCTGTAGAATCACGTGTGTGACTGGTGTAACCCATTAGGACTACATGCATGACAGTGACTTCTCCTGATGCAGGATTTAAGAATGTGAATGCTTACCAGTCCCAGGGTTGACTGTAATGCATGTATTCAAGAGTGTTACAGTTCTCCAGTAAAATTATTATAACACTGAAGTACATTAATTATATGTATGTATGTTAAATTTAGTGTAGACACAGGTGACCTCTAGATATTGTAGTAGATAGTCAAATCAGTAGATTGCTTGGTAGAAATCCATGCATTCATTCATAAATGCAGCTAATGATCGCAGCAATAATTTTCATCAAGCTTATTCTCAAAATATTCAACAATTTTCCGGCACATAGAATTTGTAGGTTCTGTGTCTTAGCTTTTGGGCCTGCAATGTATGGCATAAGTGAAATTGACATGCATTTGTCTGTGAAGCATATCTGTGTAGATAGCTTTGTTCCCAAAGACGAGAAAATATTCTACTAGCATATTTTTAGATCTGAGCCCAACTGATGTCTTGATAATGATTGGTTGAAATGTCATGTAATAGCGGCTTCCATAAACTGGGTAATACATCAACATTTCCAATAAACTGGGTAATACGTTGACATTTCACTAGGGTTGTACGATTATTGCGTCGAGTGATCGTGATCAATTATTAAAAAATAATCATGATTACTCGATTAATCAGCTTGAATACAAATTACCAAGATATAACATCAAAATAATGTCTATGACGAAAATTGCAATGGTGATTAGAAAAGTCCATTGGCAGTACAAGAGAAGACTATTTTTGAAAATGTATCACTGGAATGCCTGGCTCGATTCTCGAGCCAGACATTCCAGTAATACATTTTCAAAAATATGTAATTTTTCATGACCGATCGCATTGAAAAGTAATTGAAAGTTTTGAAATATTTTATGCAATAAAAAAATATTCACGATTATTTAATTTTTAATCACATAAATTCACGATTTAAAACATAATCACGATTTTCGATTTAATCACATAATCGCGCACGCCTACATTTCATGTTAAGAATTGAATACCTTTCTTTGATGACTGAAAAAAACTGTTTACGTATATCATAATTTATCACTTGATTAGATATTTTGAGATGACATTAATTGTTATCATTTGCCAGCTGTAAAAGGATGATGGTATTGCATTATCCCTTTAACCCTTTAATGACTAAATTTCCTCGAAAATTTTAAATATTTACTTACTGAATGCCCATTTGCAGGCCAAGAGAAGTATTTTTTTTGAAAATTTACCACTGTAATGACTGGCTCGGTTACTGAGCCAGTCATTTCAGTGGTAAAATTTCAAAAATAGTCTTCCCTTGGCCTGTAAATGGACATTACTGAAAACCACTACCGCGGCCGGTTTTGGCCGGTGTCGTCACGAAAGGGTTAACCCTTGATTTTGTTTTTTAAAAACCTCGTGGAAAATGTCCGTTTGCAGACCAAGAGAAGACTTGAAAACCAAGCCAGTCTTTCCAGTGGTAAACTTTAAAAAATAGTCTTCTCTTGGTCTGAAAATGGACTTCTCAACACCACTACAGAAGCCGTCTTAACCCATTCACTGATAAATCCCTGAGAAAGTAAATTCTTTTTGATATAAAACTTATTCTGTTGACTATTTTGAAATTAATTTGACTGGAAGATGTTGCACAGTAATGTCTTCCGGTCAGCTTAATTTCAAAATAATCAACAGTTTTCCTGTTCAATTGCCTTGAAAATGAGATAAAGGGAATTTGTCAGTGAAAGGGTTAAAAACTACTGATCCGATTTGAAACTTACATGGACATGGATTTCCAGATTTTTCCTGCGATCCAGATTAAGAATCTGGATCTGGATTAGATAAATTTGGGATCATTGATATCTCGGAAATGAATGGTCTGATTTATTTCAGATGGTTCTGACCATACATTAGGAGTCCACAACTTTGGGCATAATCCGGAAAACAAAGCAAAAACCTGTGAAATCCGAAAAAATTGTGCGATGTTAAAAAATTGGAGGGAGACTCTCTGCAATCTTTGATTGCTATTGGTATTATTCGTTTATTAGTTCACCTGGCCAGAATGGCCAAGTGAGCTTATGCCGTGGTGACCGTCCATCTATCCGTCCATCCGTCAACTTTTGCTTTAAAACTTATATCCTCCTAAACCGCTTGGCAAATTTTAACCAAAAGGACCCTATAGATGTAGGCTCTAGAACCTCTAATCAGATTTTTGATTCGTCTATTTTTTATTCAAAAATCTTAAATTTTATAGAAATTTACTGGAAAGTGTCAAAACCTATCTCTTCCGTAGCTTTTTGGTGGATTTCATCTAAATTTGCCTGGAAAGATCGTGGTAGGCTCTATAACATCTCATCAGAATTTTGATTGGTAAATTTTTTGGGTGAAAATCTTCGATTTTGTAAAAAATGTACCGGAAAGTGTCAAAATGTGTCGCCTCCTTAGCTTCTTGACAGGTTTCAACTATAATTTGCCTGGAAGTATCCTATAATGGTAGGCTCTATAACATCTCTTCATATTTTTGATTGGTGAATTTTTTGGGTGAAAATCTTAGATTTAAAAAAATGTACTTGCAATTGTCAAAATGCATCTCATTCTTAGCTTCTTGACAGACTTCAACCAAATTTATCTTTGACAATCCTATGGCAGTAGGCTCTAGAAATTCTCTTGAGATTTTTGATTGGTCAATGTTTTTGGTGAAAATTTTGTAAAGAAAAAATTACCTAAAAGTGACAAAATGCATCTCCTGCTTAACTGCCCAGTGGATTTCAACCATATTTGGGTAGAAGGACCCTACTGTGCTAGGTTCCAGATCATCTATTCACAATTCTAATTGGTAAATTTTTGGGTTGAATATCTTATATTTTATGAAAGATTTAAACTGGAAATTGTCAAGACACATCTCCTTAACCACTCAAGTGGTGAATCTCAAGCAAATTAGCCTGAAGGTTTCTATGGTGGTATGGTTCATTAGAATTTATATACAGAATTTAGCTTGGTCAAGATTTTGGGGTGAAAATCTTATATTTTATGAAAAATTTACTGTAAATTGTCAAAACGAGGCTTAGCTGCTTGACAAATTTCAATCGAATTTGGGTAGAAGGATCCTATCTTGTTAGACTCTAAAACTTTTATTCAGAATATTGCTTGTTCTTAGATTTTATGAAAGATTTTCAAAGCGAATCTCCTTAACCGCCTGGTGGTTTTTAACCAAATTTGGCAGGAAGGATCCTAATGTGTTAGATTCTAGAACTTCTATTCAGAATTCTGATTGGTTAATTTTTTTGTGCCCATCTTGGATTTATTGAAAATTTCAGGAATCATTTAAAATGCTACTCCTTAATCAATAGCCCGATTTCAATCAAACTTGAGTGGAGCAATCCTACATATCAAACAAGAATTTTGCTTGGGCAGTTTGTTTGTGGTGGGGGGGGGGGTGCGGGGGATGGGTCATCTGGGATTTTCCGAAAATTATCCATTATGTCTATTTAAAGGAAAATAGTTCAAATGCTAATGTTCCAGGTGAGCATCACAGGCTCTTGGGCCTCTTGTTTTGTTTTTCAAAAGGTAATTGGACTTGTTTCATTTGTTTACCTGGTGGAAGCGTTTACAGCGAGTCGACGTGCAGTTGTATCAGTGGCTATATACATGTTCTGGGCATTGGGCATCATGCTGCTCGCTGGACTCGCATATTTTGTTAGAAACTGGAGACATCTGCAGATAGCTGCCACTGTGCCAAACATCGTTACGCTACTTTTCTACTTGTGAGTGTTTTATAGAAGGATACTCTTAACCCTTTAACCCTCAAATTCGTTCAAGAAAATTTAAATTTTCTCAAAGAAAATGTCCATTTGCAGACCAAGAGATGGCTATTTTTGAAAATTTAGCCCTTGAATGACTGGCTTGGTTATCTAGCTAGTCATTCCAGTGGTAAATTTTCAAAATTAATCTCTTAATCTGCAAATGGACATTTCTCATTACAAGTGCAGAGGCTGTTTTTGGCTGATGTTAGTGTTAAAGGGTTAACATTCCACCTGGTCGAAAATTGCTTTTGTAGTGGTCTTGAGAAATGTCCACTTGCAAACCAAGAGAAGAATATTTTTGAAAAATTTACTACTGCAGTGACTGGCTCTGTGCATATATGTGGGAGGAACTCTGGGTCATTGAAATCCAGTTTACTATCTATGTTCCATTTTACTATGTTCGTTCATGGACATGGAAAAGTAGTGCTCTACTATTACAAAAATGTGGGCACTTTAGAAAAATACAAGGTATACAGACGCTAGATGGGACCAGTATGACATTTCAGAGAAATTTAAGTTTGAGAAATATTTGGTTTATATACAAAATATAAAGGTGACTCGTATGACATCATAATCAACTATGTCACATGTAGGCTGATGTAATAATCAATGAACCTTTCCATTTTAGCTATGCCCCGCCCATCTCTAGCTAAGCTCCTCGCACACCTCACTCGTGTTGGGATTGATCGATCTCTGAACTCTGACTATCAATTTCCAGAGAACTATACACGTAAGCTATTGAATAATTTGGATCTAAATTAACTGAGTGCTGTTGCTGCCTATGGCAGCAACAGCATCCAGTAAAATTAGTTTCAAAATATTCAACTGCATGTTTATTAAATAGTAGAGACATAACAATTTGTACAAGAGTTAAAGATGGGCCAAATAGAATCATTTATGACATAATGATTATGACATCATCCTACATGTCACTTAGTTAACTTTGACATCATATATCATCAGATGCTCGATGGTTAAACTTGGAAAGGTTCATTATGTCATGAATAACGTAGTTACGTTTGTCACGAACGTATAATTGATGACCGACTAAGTGTTGTTGTACGAATTGTATGTCTACTACTTTATAAATGTGCTGTTGAATATTTTGAAACTAATTTGACTGCGATAGGCAGCAACAGCACCCAGTCAAATTAGTTTCAAAATATTCAACATCTTATCTGTATAGTTTTCTGGAAATTGAGATTCAGAGTGCAGGTATATATCGATCCCAAGACTATCAAAGTGTGGGTGGAGCTTAGCTAGAGATGGGCAGGGCATAAATAAAACTGGATTCCACTTACGAGGCATAAACCTCAGGTCTTCTTGAAATAGTATGGCCTGCTTAATCAAATTCAAAAGTTGTTTCTTTGAAGCAGAGGAAAGTCTATTTTGTTCTTGAATCATTCGGCTGCTGTCACCTTGTATATTATAGCTGGCAATTAATTTCACTGTGGTCCTACTCCGTCACATGTATCAAAAATTCTGTCATTAAAGTGTACGAATTGTATGTCTTTCGTGAATTTACAATTTAATAGACATTCTGTTGACCTCCCAGTCATGTTTGTTTCAAAATGTTCAATGAGCTCACCTGTATAGTAAGTTTGAAATTAAGATTCCGAGACGGCAGGGTTCAAAGTGTTAACTTGTGTACAATGTCGCAGAGCTTAGCGAGAAATTGATCACTCTGTAACATTTTACAAGTTATATCCCACACCATGCGTGGCGGGGGTATTATGTTTATGTCCCAGCCGTAAGTACGTCTGTCAGTACGTCCCGAAAATATTGTTGCTGCAACTCCTAAAATTTGAAACTTGAGAGGATGATTGTACATGAGACAAAAGATGTGCCTAATGTTAAAAATTCTTTCATTCCGTCCATCCATACGCCCTGAAAATCTTGTCGCTGCAATTCCTTATGCAGTTTGCGAGAATTGTTTGAAACCTAAGAGGATGATGGTACACCTCCCAAAAGATGTACGTAATGTTAAAAAACTCATCGGTCCATCCATCTGTCCATAGGTACATCAATCCGTTTGTATGTGCGGAAAATCCTGTTGCTGCAACTACTCCTACAGTTTGAGAGAAATGCTGTTTGAAACTTGACAGAATTATTGTACACTACCCAAAGATGTGTCTAATATTACAGATATTTTCATCGGCCCATCCTGTCTGTCCATAGGTTCGTCCATTCGTATGTTCCAACAATTTTGTTGCAACTCCTACAGTTTCGGAGATAATTTTTCTCTCTAGAAGTTTTCTAAAATATTCTCTTCCATGCCTGCAAGTTGACGTTTTTATAATATAATATATATATATCTTTTTAAATCATTTGTCCAGTAAAGTGTTACTTAATATAATATATACTAAAGTTTATCAAATATTATTATTTCAGTTTTATGCCAGAATCTATACCATGGATGTTTGCCAAGAATAAGCATACAGAAGCCAAATCTGTGATACAAATGGCTGCTAGATTGAACCACATCACATTAGGAGACTATGAAGCTGACAATTCATCGCCTTTTGTCTGTTTAGAAACAGCAAGCGTGGACAAGAAGACAGAAAGTAGCACAGAAAGGCCTTTGATAAATGAATTAAATGAATGTAATAGTGATAGCAGAATCCACACAGAACATGATAAATTGGCATCAAATATACATAATAACATTTCAGAAAGTGGATTTGATAAGAATTTTAGTAATTATGAGCCATATCTGACATGTGCTACAGACTTAGAACAAAATAGAAAGTTAGATGCTTTATCAGATGTTGAAAACAAGGAGAACTGTCAAGCTGCTGGAAACAACGCCCTGACCGTTCATTCAATGGGACGAACATATACTGCTTTGGATTTATTCAGGACACCAAAAATGCGACGATATACACTCATCTTGTTTTATTTATGGTGAGTAATTCATGACTGCAGTCTGGTAATCCGAGTCAGACATTGCCTCGATGCGAGAATCACGTCAATGGCGCGATACGATCTGTGACAAGTGCATGACATCATAATCAATTACATCATATGTAGGATGATGTCGCAATCATAATACATCATGAAAGTTGAAAAGTCTGTCAAGTGTACGAATTGTTTGTCTTTGATAAATTTACAATTAATTCTGTTGAATATTTTGAGACAAATTTGACTGGGTGCTGTTGCTGCCTGTGGTTGTATCCGCTTTTGCAGGCAGAAACAACACCTGGTCAAATTAGATTCAAAATTTGAGCAGCTTTTTTGTATAGTTGAAATGGGCCGTTCCATTTTTAGCTATAACCCGCCCATCACTAGCTAAGCTCCACCCACACCTCGCCGTGTTGGGATTGATCGATCCCCAAATGCCCTAGCTATCAATTTCCAGAAAACTATACAGGGAAGCTGTTGAATATTTTGTAACTAATTTGACTGGGTGCAGTTGCTGCCTATGGCAACAGAATATTTATTAAATAGTAAAAGCAAACAATTTGTACAACAACGCATAAACTGTCTTCAAATATGACCCAACAGGGGAAGGAAACCACAAGGTCCACCGAAACAGCAAAACCCACAGAAACATGTCGAAAATCAAAATATACGCATACCAAACAGAAGTCCAAATCCTTCCAGAAACAGAACACAGATAAACGGCCGAGGGAGGAGCAAGACACTCAACGCGGTGTACAAACTCTTGGAACAATTAACATAAACCGTGTTACTGTTAACTATGTGACAACCTCGTACAATATATTGAACCTAAATACGTTCCTCCAATATAAACTTGACCATCCTGTTGTTAACAAACCATTTGTAGTCAATCTTTCATCAAGGGCTATTTCCCAAACATTAAGGAACACCCTTGACTTCGGACTAGGCTTTAGTCCCACGATCATTGAACCAAACATGGGCCAACTGTATAAAGACCTCACTAGATACTTTAGAAGACTCAGACTGAAACTCCACTTCCAACACCCACCATATCTTGGGAACGATTCATCCATAGATGTCACTGAAACCACCGTCACAACACAATCTGATGATTTCTGCGACAAACTGTCAAAGAAATTTAAACCATCTAGCCTATGGACACCTCGTCCAGGAAATGATGCTATGCTAGATGCATTCATTAGAGCAGTTAAATCTGATCTGGTCAATTCCAAACATAGGAGATCGAAATCGGACAATCTTTCCAAATCACAAAGGAAAGAACTTACACTATTAGCTGATGACAAAACTTTAGTAATCAAAAAAGCTGACAAAGGTCAGGCCACTGTCATGCAGGACTCAATTGCCTACAACACAGAGCCTTTAAGACAGTTAAATGACCAATGATTCTACCAAGAACAGGACACTGACCTCACTGCCCAAAACTCTGAAATAGTAGAAACATCCATAACATCTGTGGTGCTAAATGGCGAAATCACCACTGATATCGCAAATGATCTACGAATTGACAAACCCAGAACGTCGAGATTCTACGTTTTGCCAAAAATACACAAGGCAAAGGATGGTACATCCATCCCAGGCAGACCAATTATAAGTGGCAACGACAACCGCACTGAACACATCAGTAGCTTTGTTGATGAACACATCAAAGTTCATCTAACAAAAATTACGTCATATGTCAGGGACACCACTGATTTCATAAACAAGCTTGAATCATATGGTGCCCTACCTGAGAATGCTCTTCTTGTCACAATGGATGTCACATCTCTATATACGAATATCTCAAACGAGGAAGGGATCAGAGCTACAGCAAAATTCATCATGGCCAATGGCATCCCCGGGCCAGGCCAGCCTGAGGTCGTTATTGTCCCTGTTGAAGATCGTTCTGACATGCAACAACTTCACTTTCAACCAAAAACAGTACCTCCAAATAGGAGGTACAGCAATGGGCACGAAGGTAGCACCTAGCTACGCCATAATTTTTATGGTGGACCTAGAAAAAAGACTGCTCAATAGCGCACCACACCAACCTGCTATTTATCTCAGTTATATTGATGACATCTTCATGCTATGATTAGAAGGAAGGGAGAAACTGGATATGTTCATCCAACATATGAATACATCACATGACACTATCAAATTCACGGCTGAAATCTCACCAACAAAAGTGAGCTTTCTAGACACACTAGTTTCGATTTCGGACAAACATATACTCCAATTCGACCTGTTCACCAAACCCACTGACACCCATGGGTACCTACATTACCAGTCAGCACACCCGACCGCCACCAAAGACGCAAGTCCATATGGCCAATTCCTGAGACTAGGCAGAGTCTGCAGCAACACTGAAGACTATGAGAAACACGCTTGTGATACGATTGCACATTATGAGAATCGTGGTTATCCCACCAATCTCCTAATAGACAGCTATAACAAAGCCCTCCAAATGGAGAGACCACCACTCTTAAATCCGAAAGAGAACAAAACCAAAAACCACCGGATACCTCTCATCACAGATTACCACCCACACAGTATCTTTCTCAAGAAAATCATCAACCGACATTGGGATCTCCTACAAACTAGCCCCAAATGCAGTGACACCTTTACCGAGAAACCACTCTTCGGCTACAGAAGGAACCCAACGCTTAGAGACCAACTAGTCCGTGCTGATTTCTCCCACCCCGCTATCAAAGGATACCAGGGCAGTTCGATACCAAACAAAGTCAAACCGTGTCAAAAAGGAAACTGTTCCTTTTGTCACAGAATGGAGAAAGGGAAAACTTTCCAGAGCACACACACACACGTTAACATATATACACCTGTGCAAAAGTTAAGCACCAGCAAAAACAATAGAACGTAGAAACATGATGGTACAACTAGGCTGCCATACTTTTTGTCCCCGCGTTAGCTGACATAATTCCAAGTACGAAATGCACATGCATGCATGACTTCACGCCGCTTGATGTCCATGCGTGGCGGGAAACAGCACACGTGTTCAGTTATGTAAAAGTCCAGTTTGAGGTGTAGAACATTACATACAGATTTAGGCGACAAGATTAGGAATTTTGTGTTCATGACCGTGGTTTATTTGTACAGAGAGAATTAGCTCTTGATTGTGAACCGCTATGGCAAGACAAAGGTTAAGTGATCGTGTGAAATGGCAAATCATAGGCATGCATACCACTGGTATGTCATGCAGAGAGATTGGCAGACAGCTGAACATTAACCATACTGTAATCAGTCGTTTGATTGCAAAACATGGGCAAACTAACGAGGTGAAGGACAGGCCTAGATCTGGAAGACCGAAGAAGACTACTGCCCGTGATGATCGAGCCCTAGTACGCCTTGTTAGGAGATCTCCATTCACCAACAGCAGAGTGCTCAGCCAGCAATGGGAAACGCGCAATAGAGTGTCAATGTCTACCGTCAAAAGGAGACTGTATGCTGCTGGCATGAAAGCTAGGAGACCTGTCAGACGTCCTCTCCTCACTGCACACCACAAAGAGGAGCGTCTGAGGTGGTGCAACAGAAGACACTGGAACATGAGATCCTGGAGACGGGTACACTGGTCCGATGAAAGTCGGTTCCTGCTTCATGCCACAGATGGTCGAACTCGTGTATGGAGGTCCAGACGCACGGCGTACGACCAACGTAACATCATGGAAGAAGTTCCATTTGGTGGAGGTTCCGTTATGATATGGGGGTGCATCTCATTTGATTGTAAGCTGGATCTGTTGACTGTACCTGGAACACTAAATGGACAAAGATATCAAGATTCCATACTGGATAGAGTTGTGGTCCCTCATTTTGTAAATCATGCACCTGGAACCCACCCTATATTCATGGATGACAACGCCCGACCACATCGTGCTACAGCTGTGCATGAATACCTCCGCCAGAATGCCATCGAAACCCTACCATGGCCAGCAAGGAGCCCTGACATGAACCCTATTGAGCATATCTGGGACATTCTGGGAAACATGGTGAGAAGGCGGGATCCTCCTGTGCAGAACCTACAGGAATTAACAGACGCACTCCATCTTGAATGGCAACGAATACCACAATGGCGTATCAGTCGGTTGGTGACCAGCATGAGACGTCGTGTCCAGGCCCAAGGTGGATATACCCGGTATTAATAATGACAGTCTCAAACTCGTGCACAGATGTTAAACTTCGTTTTCAGACACCATTAATGACAATCTAGCCACGTGTGTTAACTGTAGGGCAATAGTTGTCAGTTGTGTCAACGTAACCATATTCAGGCCTCGTTTTCAAGTTCAAACAAAAACATACAGTGTTTCCCCACCATCATAATCAGCATTCCTCTAGTTGCATTATTACCTCTTGCACTAAGATGGATGGGTACATAAATGTTTATGCTATTGCTTTCTTTATAGCACATGAATATACCCTCGCATGTGCGTAAAAATAGGTTGGTGCTTAACTTTTGCACAGGTGTATAGATGTCATGTGAAAACATACTGCTCAACCATGAATGTAGTGTATCTCCTAACCTGCACCGTTTGCAATAAACAATACGTGGGAGAAACTAAGAGAGAATTCCAGATCCGTATCAAAGAACATTTGAGAGATGTCAACAAACACAAAGACACACCGGTCGCACTACATTTTAACCTGCCAGGACATGATACAAATAGTATCGGATACAGAGTCATAGAAGTTCTGCGTCATAATCCTGAAAGCACTGAGGCCACCTCCTCACGCAAGGACCGTGAATCTTACTGGATCCACCAACTCCACACAATGGATCCTGTTGGTATTAACCACGCAGATTGGTATCCCCCACACCCTGAGGGTGAGACACCATACATACACCTTAGGTTACCAACTCTCCCAACTCGGGAGAACAAACGATGACATCAAACCCAACATGTCACACACACATTTATGTCACACGCACATATGACGTCACGCTACATTAACGTCATAAACCTCAACCGCTAAAACCACTTAACAGTATTAACACTGTAATGGCCAATCACACCTGTTCAGTTTGTGGCTCACAGTTCAAGCGAAATTCAAGTTTGTCATGTCACAAGTCTACCAAACACGTCAACCATGCATGCATTCACCATCAACACTGCAACTCAAGTTTCACACGGAAAGAAGATCTGGACAGACACGTCAACAAGAAACACAAGAGTGGAATATAAACTGACAACTCCAGCCACACACAAACACAGAAGGTGAGGAGTAGCACACCCGCCAGGGGAGTAACTTCTCCCTTTTTGACAACCAACACTTGCACACTCACAACACAAGAGGAACCCCTAGATTTGTCTACTCGCAACATTGCTCCAACCCTCAACACAGCCGCTGAAGCACGGTTTGACACTCTAGATCCACCGATTCTTCCAGTAGCTTTCGACCTCGCCACCTTCGATAGAGAGCTTCACGAATTCTTATATTCTGATCAGCTTCACAACATCAATTTGGTCCCTGTTGTTCCCACATACAGTCATGAGGACGAACACATCTTTGACCCTCAAGCTGAGAACAATTTTGATCTGCTGGACCAGTCCTTCCCATCTACACCAGACAGCGGGGTGAGTGATTACGAAGAGGAAGACCAGCCCTCCCCCCACCAGTCTCCGATCAAACCGGCCCACGTCGCCCAGACCACTCTTCCCGGACGTCTCAGAGGTCGAAGAGGACCACATATTCCTCTCGCTCCCACACGGATCCACATTCTCCATCCACAGATCCACACAGACAGAATAGAGGTAAGACTAATTTTTATCTGTAAACTACAGATATATCTGAACAAAAAATACATATAAAAAATATACATATTTTTATCACTTTTTTGGAAAAACTTTAAAAAAATTCAAGCCAATAGTACAGGTACCCTAAACAAGGGTTCAGAAGTCCTCTGATGGGTAACCTAAACCAGGTACGAAACGTGATGACTCTGGATCACTGGGATGTGATGCACACCACATCACCGATGCCACTATTTGGATATGCAAAACTTGCAATCCACGATCTCTTAAATAAAAAACGCCCCATCCACCCACGCTCAGAAATATAATCGCGGCCACGGGAACATGTGGGCGCGCATGCGCACCAGCCGCGGGAATAAACCATCTGCCCACATGTCCCCACTTCAAGCCCCAACCTTCCCCATAAACAATGGAGGGAGTGAACTTAGAATCCCACATAAATTCCAAATTCAGATCTTTTTAAGAAATAAAACCTTTTATTTCTAAAAAAACATAAAAAAAACCCAACGTTTTTCGGTTAAGAAAGCCTCTTATACTGACATAACTAATATTTAGCCGCACACTAATGGCCAATATGGGCGAGTACATACACCATGTACTTGCGGATATATGCAGGTATGGGCGGCTAACCAACCACACCGAATAAGGGACCATAAGAGGTGCGGTTATAGGCGGCCAAATACGGTAATGGCGGGTAACACCGCATTCCTGCATTAGCTGCACCCAGATCGGATGTAGCACAGTTACCCGCCCAGGGAACATATATAAAGCGTCAGAATCTGACCACTGGCATCCAGACTCTTCTTAAACTAAGAAAGCGTCAGGCATTAAGTTCTCGCGTTTAGTTATTATCGTCTTCAAATATGCGTTCATTATGATGTCATTGTACAAATCTTGCAGTTCATTATGACGTCATATGATGGGTGGGTACTCTGGAAAGGTGAATTGTGATTCTGTGAATTCAGGATTCAAAGTATATTTAAATCTATTACAGCAGGTGTAGAAAGTGGGAGGAGTTTAGCTAAAAATGGATGTGACATAGATAGAAATGGACGTGGCATAGATAGGAATAGATGTGACATAGATAGAAATGGACGTGGCATAGATAGAAATGGACGTGACATAGATAGAAATGGACGTGACATAGATAGAAATGGACGTGACATATACACCTGTGCAAAAGTTAAGCACCACCCTATTTTTACGCACATGCGAGGGTATATTCATGTGCTATGAAGAAAGCAATAGCATAAACATTTATGTACCCATCCATCTTAGTGCAAGAGGTAATAATGCAACTAGAGGAATGCTGATTATGATGGTGGGGAAACACTGTATGTTTTTGTTTGAACTTGAAAACGAGGCCTGAATATGGTTACGTTGACACAACTGACAACTATTGCCCTACAGTTGACACACGTGGCTAGATTGTCATTAATGGTGTCTGAAAACGAAGTTTAACATCTGTGCACGAGTTTGAGACTGTCATTATTAATACCGGGTATATCCACCTTGTGCCTGGATGACGGCCTGGACACGACGTCTCATGCTGGGCACCAACCGACTGATACGCCATTGTGGTATTCGTTGCCATTCAAGATGGAGTGCGTCTGTTAATTCCTGTAGGTTCTGCACAGGAGGATCCCTCCTCACCATGTTTCCCAGAATGTCCCAGATATGCTCAATAGGGTTCATGTCAGGGCTCCTTGCTGGCCATGGTAGGGTTTCGATGGCATTCTGGCGGAGGTATTCATGCACAGCTCTAGCACGATGTGGTCGGGCGTTGTCATCCATGAATATAGGGTGGGTTCCAGGTGCATGATTTACAAAATGAGGGACCACAACTCTATCCAGTATGGAATCTTGATATCTTTGTCCATTTAGTGTTCCAGGTACAGTCAACAGATCCAGCTTACAATCAAATGAGATGCACCCCCATATCATAACGGAACCTCCACCAAATGGAACTTCTTCCATAATGTTATGTTGGTCGTACGCCGTGCGTCTGGACCTCCATACACGAGTTCGACCATCTGTGGCATGAAGCAGGAACCGACTTTCATCGGACCAGTGTACCCGTCTCCAGGATCTCATGTTCCAGTGTCTTCTTTCGTTGCACCACCTCAGACGCTCCTCTTTGAGGTGTGCAGTGAGGAGAGGACGTCTGACAGGTCTCCTAGCTTTCATGCCAGCAGCATACAGTCTCCTTTTGACGGTAGACATTGACACTCTATTGCGCATTTCCCATTGCTGGCTGAGCACTCTGCTGTTGGTGAATGGAGATCTCCTAACAAGGCGTACTAGGGCTCAATCATCACGGGCAGTAGTCTTCTTCGGTCTTCCAGATCTAGGCCTGTCCTTCACCTCGTTAGTTTGCCCATGTTTTGCAATCAAACGACTGATTACAATATGGTTAATGTTCAGCTGTCTGCCAATCTCTCTGCATGACATACCAGTGGTATGCATGCCTATGATTTGCCATTTCACACGATCACTTAACCTTCGTCTTGCCATAGCGGTTCACAATCAAGAGCTAATTCTCTCTGTACAAATAAACCACGGTCATGAACACAAAATTCCTAATCTTGTCGCCTAAATCTGTATGTAATGTTCTACACCTCAAACTGGACTTTTACATAACTGAACACGTGTGCTGTTTCCCGCCACGCACGGACGTCAAGCGGCGTGAAGTCATGCATGCATGTGCATTTCGTACTTGGAATTATGTCAGCTAACGCGGGGACAAAAAGTATGGCAGCCTAGTTGTACCATCATGTTTCTACGTTCTATTGTTTTTGCTGGTGCTTAACTTTTGCACAGGTGTATAGATAGATAGGGACGTGACATAGATAGAAATGGACGTGACATAGATAGGAATGGACGTGGCATAAATAGGAATGGACGTGACATAGATAGAAATGGACGTGGCATAGATAGGAATGAACGTGACATAGATAGAAATGGACGTGGCATAGATAGAAATGGACGTGACATAGATAGAAATGGACGTGGCATAGATAGAAATGGACGTGACATAGATAGAAATGGATCCCTCTATAATAAGACCAAGATAGTGAAATCTAGATGCTCTCAGAGAGTTTCCTGCAGTCCGAGTGACTTAAGTAACACAATTCGTTCACTTGGCAAAGTGAACTTATGGCATCGTGACTGTATGTACTGCATAGATCTGTCTGTCAACCTTTGTTTTGAAACACGATTTCATATTAACCAGTTGGCTAGCTTAAGTCAAACTTGGGTGGAAGAATACAATCTGTGTAAGCTTCCGAAATTGTATACAGAGGTTTGATCGGTCAGTTTTTAACTCACCTCATCGAAGAACAGAAGAGCGTATATAATATCTTCACCAGTCGGCAGTTTTGGTTAAGTTTTCTGTTTAGCTCGCTTACAGCTAAACTATCAGGCTTATGGTAACCAACATTCATCTTCAGCTTTATTACTGCATTTGTATCAATAGTACAATGCATTTATCCATATATTTTCTGCGCAGGGACGTTATTTACGGTTAAGTTTTGTTCTTACATTAAGAGATCTGAGGTTGCTCAAGGAAAGCTGATCGGCCATTGGCTGGCGGCGATCTTTGATTTCGGCCGTCTTTTAGAAATGTCTAAAAATCTTCTTCCCCGAAGTGACTGGTGGGGGATTGATTCAAAATACATGAAATATCATCTAGGGCAAGAGCTGAACCAAGTTTGTTCAAGAGAACTTGATTGGGCAAATACTTTGGTGGCCATATTGGATGAACTAGTCTTCATGAAAACCACTCCAGAACCGCTGAATGGATCGGGGTGAAATTTGGGAGATATGATGAGGTACTAAAGGCCATTAAAGTTTGTTCAATATAGGTTGATGTATAAAAAAACATGTCCGCTGTTGACCAGTAAAAATGAAGCATGCTTAGTGGCCATATTGACGTTTTTTAATTGTAGATTTTGAAGCCAAAATAGGTTTTGTGTAAGTTTGTATATATTGATTTCAAATTTGCCACTGGAAACTGTCGGATAAATCGAAACTGTCGGATAAACAGTTTGGCAGCCATCTTGGATAATCTTTCCGACCAAAACTCTCATACTAAGGCAATTGGAAATTTAAAATGTCTTCTCCAGAACCACTCGGCCGATTTCAATGATATTTTGCAGGAAGCATCATTAGGCTATAGACCCTAATGTGGTAGGCTGCAGAAAATCTATAAAAGTGTTGATTTTAATATAAGTTTTCTGGTGACCATGTTGGATTTTCAAAATGTCCACAATTTCGTTTAAAAGAGTACTCTTAAATTAGGCGCTAGCAATTTTGGAAATTTTTTTTATATAAGTCTACATGTATGATCTGAGGCCTTTGTACTTAAAATGCCAATTTTACAGGTGAGCGACATAGGCCTCCTGTTGAAAATTACTGCTGGAATGACTGGCGCCAGTCATTCGAGTAGTAAATTTAAAAAATATTCTTTTCATCTCCAAATGGACATTCTCGTTGATAAAATAGAGATTTTTTTTACCAGAATTAAGCATTAAATGATTCAGACATCAAAATGTGGTTGCAAAAACCAGGTGGTCGTCTAATACAGGATCATTGGCATCTGATGGATTTTGGTACTGGCCATGATCTGGCGGTCTGGCTTGGTTTGATAGAGCAACAGAAGGGCCCAATCTGTCACTCGAGTATCTGACATCATAATCAAATACGCCATATGTTGGCTGATCTCACAATCAAAATGATATATGGCTCAGTCACGAACATTGAAAAGATCTTTGATAATAAAGTGTACAAATTGTATGTCTTTGATGAATCCAATTTAATAAATATTCTGTTGAATATCTTTTGAAGCTAATTTATCTAGTGGGTTGGTGTCGGATTAGTTTCAAAATATTAAACAGCTTACCTGTATTTCAATCTTATTTCCAAGAACATGTATGTACAATTTTATTATTAGTTTATTGAATTCCAACGTTGCAGGCTAGCTACCAGTTTGGGCTATTTTGGCATCTCTTTCATCATTCCATCACTCCATGGCAACCAGTACATGAATGTTATGTTAGGAGGTGCAGTAGAACTTCCTGCTTACATCATTTGTATGGGAGCATTGCAGCGGTAAGTTAAGAATGTAAGCAGCACTGCATCAAAAACTCAAAATACTAGTATGCTTGTGTGTATAGTCGGCAGATGATGGGCTGGGGTGGTACAAATCGTCAAATAATGAGTTGGGAATATAGCATCTGTA